>OZ020520.1:19564229-19796252 GCA_963971425.1 Bryoerythrophyllum caledonicum | reverse complement strand
TGTCAGGCCCTGTTTTGGTCTTCTTTCCGTCTCCCGCGGCCGTCCCCCAAAAGCATCTTTCCGCCCCCTTGTCCGCGTCTTTTCCTTCCAGCGCCTCTCGCCCTTTCCGAGATCCCTGCCTGATCCATCCCGATAAGCGCCTGCCCGCCCCTGCTATCGGCGCAGACCCCGAGACCCGATAACACCATATCGGCTATCGGCCTAGGAACGGATCCACGCCCACGTGTACCGGTGGGACCCATCCACCCCCCTCCGCCGCCGATAAGCCAGTATCATCCGGGCAATCCGAGGAGCGGAGATGATGTAGATGATTTATGTTGGACTCGGCTTGCAACGTCTCCCCAGCCCGTGTTCATTGCGGCGCCATTTGTTGTGCTCGCGGGAGAGTAGAGTGTCACCGATAGGCAGCGGGAATGGAGTTCCTGGATCTGAATCTCCTGCCGCCGGTCTTCCCAGGTGTGGATGCAAGTGAGGTACCAGTTCGGAGTGGAGCCGATAACGGGGTGGCAGCGAGAGGATGGAGGCGGCAGGGTCGAAAGAAGCCTGCTGGTGTGCGTGAGGAGGGTGTGCAAGATCTAGATACAGCTATCCGAGAAGGCCCGCACGCTCGGTACCTCATGAAGCATGGTCACAAGGTTCTTAGGATGCGTGATGCATTACATAAGCCTCCACCTGGTTTGCTAACTTGGAAAGATCTGAGGTGGAATTTTGAGGCCGAGAGGGAGACGAAGTCCGCTGTTGATGACCTCCATGGTCTTCCTGATCATGACCCCGGTGAGGGAAAGCAATCGAAGCTTATCGCCTACATTCCATGGGATAGAGTAATGGATTTCGTGAACGGTGAGCAATCATGCCGAAAGGACGTCGAGACCACATTCGTGCGGGATAAATTCGACCCCACGAACGTGGGAGATAAGACCCACTATCGCTGGAACTGCCCCATCGAGCTTCAACGGTAAGATGGTCATTGCTGTTACGAGGATTACTGTCATATCGTCTACTGCGCACTGTATCCATCACAAAAAGTTCTCGGCTGTCGTTGCAGATGGCGTTGTCAATACGGTCCCCAAGACAATAGAGACAAGATCGACGATATCACTCCCGATATGGCACCCACAGCACGACGATACAATCGGAAAGGAAAACAGATATACTCAGGACGTGGTCAGAAAGGCCCTCGTGCTACTGACGCGAAGGAGGGAGGGTCTATGAAGGTGGGCTGCCAATGTAGATTCTATGTAAAGAGGTACTACTTTCTACCATCTATCGCCGAGATAGGGTACTTCTGCAAAGATCACGTTGATAGAGAGGGCAATATCGTTCACGATAAGGTAAACATCACCAGGGGGAGACTCAGATTCCGAAAGTGCATATCGGAGGAGGTTAGAGATTGGGTTCTACGGCAGTACGACGAGCTCGTTCCTATGGAATCGATTAAACTAAAGCATCAGAGGTTGGTACTCAAAGGACGCGATGAGGGCACGCTCACACCTTCTCGGGATTGTTTCCTGAGCATGGAGGATATTCGGAACATTTGTGGCGTCCGTGCGCAAGAACTCTACATGAAGCACCATAATGATGCCGAGAGTGTTAGAATGTGGGTACGAGAGAATCGAGAGATGGTATTCTACTACCAGGATCCGGGGACTAAGATAGAAGGGGTCCTGAACTCTGACAACGTGCCCTTCGTGATAGGGATTCAGACCCCTTTTCAGCTGCGGATGATGCTCAACTATGGGCACGATAGCATTATTGCGATAGACGGGACCTTCGCTACAAACAACAAGAAGGTATGTGCCTTTACGACTCGCTCTGAATGTGTCTACTCATCCGATCTACAAACTTGTGCAACATCGATTCGTATCTTCTAGTACTAATATTTCCTATTGTTTACAGTACCCTCTATTCACGATGATGGTGTTCGACGACTGGAGGAATGGCGTGCCCGTCGCCTTTATAATCACCGCGAGATCAAAACAAAGTGATCTAGTGCCTTGGATGCACGCTCTAAAAGAGAAGCTAGAGCAAATCAACCCAAGATGGAGACCTACAGCATTCGTACTCGACGACGCCGATAACGAGATCAACTCACTCCGGTAAGAAACTATAGAGACTCGCAGAATACCCCCTCTGGTTTCATATCTTGCCTTTTGTACGTCAGGTTCAGGTCGGGATGATCCGACATATCGGCGTTCCGGCTTTCTCGTATCGTGCCGGGTTATCTGATGGGTTATCGTGTTTTTACTTATCGCAGGGAAGTTTGGCCTCGGTCGTTTCTGTTCCTATGCTTGTGGCACGTGCGTCGAGCCTGGCAAAAGAACGCTTGTGCGAAGTTGAAAGACATGGAGACGAGAGTTGCTGCATTGCGTACTGTAGGGGATCTTATGTACATGTCGGAGACACCAAGTGATTGCGATGACCCTGCTACGAGAGGACCTCCTACGAGGATCTGGACGTTGTTAGAGTGGGTTCAACACGTCTATATGGAGGCAAAGGCACGCATTCCAGATGCAAAGGAGTACTGGAAGTATTTTGACAAGGAATGGATGCCGAAAATCCATATGTGGGTAGTGGGAGACAGAAAGATCCCTCATGCGGGCCAGGATACCACAGCTGCGATAGAGTCATTCCATTCGAACATGAAATCCGTCTTGCGACAGTCGAAAAGGAAGCTTATCGGCCGACGGATGGACTGGCTTATCTATGAGCTCACTGGGAATGTCATTGAGAAATATGACTACACCGACTGGAGTAAACAGAACGGGTTCGTGAAGAACAAGAAGCTGAGGCAGATTATGGTAAACTCCATTATCCAAGCCAATTCTATCCCAAACGAGAACGTCGTATTGCCAATGTATATTGGAGGACCGGCTTTGGTTAGGTCTTCGAAACGAGGTCACATTGCGTACGCTGTATACAATCCCTGCACGGAGTGGGCCGTCTGCGAGTGTGTGTATTCCCAGAAAGGGAACATCTGCAAGCATCAAGTTAAAGTACTCGAGTTAACGAGACCCGACCTCGCCTCGGGCAAGATTGCCCGATACCTCGGCTCTCTACGCGGCACGGCCCAAGGAGGTATGACCAATCTCCTGCTCTCCAACGACCAGAGATCGGAAATCCTACGGCCTGTTCTCGATATCGACGCCAACGATATGTTGCCTTCAAGATCATGTGACCGAGATGTATGTTTCGAGACATCGCCAACACGAGAACTGGGAAGTGTGTGGTCAGATGACTTCGACCGCATGCACCAACTCATTTTGAAGCTCCTCGATAAGGCGTATCGGCAACCGATACTGGCGCGGCACTTGGACGCCGGGTTACGAAGTATGGATGGGACATTGTCCAGAATCGAGGCAGATATTGATGCCGGCATGCTTCATCCACTGCTGCAGATTGCTCATTCCCTCCCTTGTAACCGAGACGGGCTCGGAATGAGGCTTCAAAGGCTGCGCGATTTCTTAGATTCGCGAGGTTACCGACATTCCTCGGCTCGTGCTCCCGAGAACCTTACGCAGTAAGCATAGCCAATAGGCTATATTCTTAATTTAGACATCCGATAACGCCACCGCGTTATCGGGTTGCCATATTGTGGTCCATCGTCCTCTCCTACATATGTTCATCTTATCGGAAGAGGTATACTGCGCTCGCTCCTATAGTTCTTATCGCGGGAGGTATAGTCCTCGATAGGATACAAACAGGATTGGTAGGACAAATACACATTATTATGCATAGATAAACGATAGCCAGGATAGATAGACAACGGGAGATCATTTCATTACCAACACATTCTTGTACATTTTGGAATGTACAGTACAGATTTGTCCGGTATTTGATCGGAAAATGAATGTATACACACCTATCGTCCTACCGCTAACTCTGAGCCTAACCTATCGTACATGTAAAATACAAGAAGAAGAAGCTCTGAGCCTACTTCTTCTTCGGCTTTCTCTTCGTGCCCGGCTTCTTCACCCCTTCCCTAGGTGCTTCGCCGAGAGGCTGCCTCACACGACATCCCTTGAGCTGCAATGCTATCGTCTTCTCGATACCCAAGTCGATAGCAGCCCTCGTCGTATTCCTCCTTCCTGTTTCCGGGCTCACCTCCATGGTTTCATCATCGCCCTCCATGTTCTCGCTGGCGAGAACATATGCCTGTACAGGACTCCAGACATCAACTGTAGGCTTAGAAAACCCATTGGGCGGGGAAATAAGCTCGAGATAGAACGCCTGAACTAACCACAGTCGCGCTTTTGACCCCGCCCAGTCCTGCCATTTGTGGTTCTGCAGCAAATCCGGATCGGCGGATGGACTACTCCCACGTATGACGAGGTACTGCCAGAATGCCAAGCACGACACGTAACCGCACTCCCACGACAACGCTTGCTTTGGAATCGGCAACCTCTTCACCTTCCGTCCTTGCCACTTCCTCCACATGGCCGACTTAGGCGAAACACCCCTCGCCATCGCCCACGCCATGTGCAACACAAACGCGAAGTTGCCCGCTCGCTCGTCCCGGTGCATATTCAACGTGTCGAATTGTATCGTCTGGGAGTCCTCCACGACAAATATGCTCCAGTGACCCATGTTCTGGTAGGGCACCACTAGTGTGTCCTCGAGTCGAGATACGGTACGCACGGTACGATAGATGTAATACACGACTTCGTCCCATGTGCTTGCGTCATCGATTTTCGACTGCATGCAATTAGACATCCAGTTGTGAGTCAACGCGTAGTGCCGTCGTACCTCCGGGTCAGCGCGGTATACGATATGCCGGAGTAGGAAGTCCATAAGAGAGCCGTCGAGCTCTCGCCCGTCCTGGAGAATGCAGCCCCAGTCGGCACGATTGAGCGATATGGTCACAGCTTTCCTCTTGTCCGGGCCGAAGACGAGCATATCGTCTACAATGTCATCGAGTTTCTTGCCAGGGGGTCTGCGGGACAGAAATGACACTGTGAGTTAGCAAACGATACGTGCATTTGTACAGTACAAGTCATATCGTATTAAGGGGTTATCGTTCACAAGATATCGAACACGAACTATACTTGAGGTCGCAAATCGGAAAGTATCGGACGATAAGAGTAAAAAAACTAAACCTGTGCTTCAGAAGCTCGACGATAAGACCCAAACTTTGCTCGACCAGCTCCGGAGAGTGACTTGCAGCCTCGAAGCATAGAGTGGGCTCTCTATTCCAGTCGGGCATCCGAGACGTGCAGATGTGGCGGTTCTCGGGCAACATACACTGATACGGGGGTGGGTTATCAGGGACGCGTTTCGCGAGCGATTCCAGAAGTCCTGGATGATACACAATGGACTCCCTCTTCTCCATCACGCCCTCGATGACTTGCGCTAGAGTTCGCTCTCTCCATTGTTCCGATAACCCGTCCTACAAAAACACAGAATCTATAGTCGTTAGGGGCGTAGTCTCTATGACACGGATTCGAGGGGAAGCAAAGAACATAGCATACATAGGCGGATATCGCGATAGGTTAAAAGGACGGTTTTGTCTATTTATTCCCTCGGCAACCTTCACGGCTCGTTGTGTTCTTACCCCGTGTAATGATCGTAAGTCCTCGGGGGTTCCGTTCCCGTGTAGGTTTAGCAACCCATCTCCAAGCGTGAGGTCAGCCATTACCTGGGTCCATCCGAGAGGCGTTTCGTCCCCGTCGTCCGCCACATGGGGCTCCGATGGCGTTGCCGCTCCTTCTTCAGGTACGGTAGGCTCCGAAGGCATTGCCGCTTCTTCTTCAGACACAATAGGCTCCGATGGCTGCGAATCTCTCTCAACGATAGGCGGATCGTTGTTTTCCTTAGCCCGACATTCCTTATCGGCTTCGATAGGAACCGGGACCATGTAAGAAGGGACGCCTGACATATCGCCTGCAGATGTAGTGCGCCGGTCAGCTAGGTGACCAACTTCCTGGCTGACCTCGGCGTTGTCAGGTGTGACATCGGCTTCTCGCTCCTCGCTCCCACGGCTTAAATTCGGGACGACATCGAACCCGGGGTCGGGGATACTGGCATCTCCTTCCTTACCCAAGATCTCCTCCCTCTCGGAGTCAACGTCCATCGTCTCCTCCCCCTCCCGAAATGCAGCTTCTGAAGGACTCTCATCTTTCTTATCGGCGACGTCCTCCACCACGATATGCGGCGGGAGAGAGACCTTCTCTACGTGCTCCCTTCTTTGAGCAGGTTCTCGTCGCTCTCCGAGCCCAATCGGAGTTCCCTCGTGGACGGCGATAAGAGCCTGGGCACCCTCGATGTCTCGAGTATTCCGAGAAGAACCCTCCGTGACGTCTTCGGATCGAATACGTGACACCGATGCTGCGCATTGCTTCCGGCAGAAACTTGTTATCGCCGTGAGACAAGCCTGCATCTCGGGCCCGTCATGGACTCCGATAAGGTGACCACCTACCATATCTGTACACACGTGACATTGGATAAACATAAGTACTCACACACGATATGCATAAAATTGTAAGTGAAGATCGTAAACGATGTGGCGGACGGCTTACTCGATCCACTGCCGACATATAGTAAGTCGATGTCTTCCCGAAACAGGCATTGCTCTTCGAGAAGCTCCCATGGCATGTACGACGCCAGATCGGTTTGACACCACCTCAGCTCAAACTGGACCTCGTGTCTACAGGCCATGTCGATGACTGTCCGCGCTCTTACGTGATGGGTGAACTGTATTAGAGCTCTGCCGCATTCACGCGCTTCGTTAACGAGCATCTGATGGAGTTCTACCACCTCCGGATCTTCATCCGCGTACTCCACATGCCCGAAGAGAAACCTCCCTAGCTTCTCGTACAGAAATAATGCGCCATCCCAAGGCGAATGTGCGTTATCGGAGTTCCTATCAATCATCAGCGGCGTCATTCGCGCGTGGGGATGGCACATATTTGTTCCACTGCAATTCAAACAACAGTCAGCCGATAACTCATAAGCGATACCTCCAATCTAGTAGTTGTTAAAACGACAAAAAACTCTGAACTGGAACGAGAGTCCGATAGCATTGAAGCCCTAAAATAGCTGGTAAAAGAGATGACGATAATAGAGGGGGGACAAACCGGTTACTGAAACCGTTGGCGATAAACCAGCACTTCAGGAGCCTCGCTTCTCGTGGAGGACGCATGGGATCGATACTTGCTGCCTTCAAGATCGATAACACCACTCTCGCCTCTTCGGAGTTGTGTTTCCATGGCATGGGCGGCAAGAGCTCGCGAATGAAGGGGTTATCGGCGCAGAAGTGGAACAGGAGATTGTAGTCCCACACCAAGGCCTCCCATTCCACAGACCGCTCCTTGTCGTAGGAGGCAATTCGGGAGACCAGTTCCGCCTCGCGGTCTTGTTGGATCCTGGCGGCCCTAGCTCTTCCCGAGACCTCCCATTCTTCCGCCTCCTTCTCTCGTTGAAGAAATAGCCACGTCTCCCTCACAGTAGCCACCCACCGAATTCTCAGCTTCTCGCTCCACGGAAACTGCGCCAGCTCCACGATAGGCTTGCACTCATTTAGCTCGTCGGTGGAGATGGCTTGCGTGCAGAACGCTTGCCCGATAGCAGACGTAAAACGCCACTGCCCTTGCGCCACAACGTCCTGCATCATCTGAAGTAGATGATTCTCGGACGATATGCTGCGACGCTCCTCTTCAGACAGCAAACCATTGTTCATGAGAATCCACAAAGGGGTTCGGGTTCGCCTCACTGGAGGTATGTCGGTTTGGATGGACGCCGCGTACTTTTCGTCCACGTCGAGACGAATGCGCTCTATTTCGCGAATGCGCATTTCCTCCAATTCCCGCGCCCTGGCTTCTCTGTCCGGGTTACTGTACCTCGGCCTAGCGCCCCCCGCGAGGTATTGTCTGATACTTAACCTCTCGTCGGAGATATCGGCGAGAGTCGCGCTAGGTCCGTCGTCCCTCCGCACCACCTTGTACTGTTCGCGCACTTCCGCTGCATTCCCTACGGAATATGGATCGTCTTCTCCATGGAAATTCGGGGCAGTGATGCTGTCAAAGGGACACATCGCACGCGCCTTCAAGTTCGGTTTGGGGCTCCTCGCACGCCGAGAGGGTGTTGCAACCTCCTGGCCTATCGTAGGCCTCTTCTCGACGTTCCCGGAGCTGCATTGCCCACCCTTCGCCGTCGCTGGATGCCTGACCGGGATCGCTTCATTGGGACGCGCATCGGTATCTTCGCGCGCCTGAGAGGATTCGCTATCCTCTCGCGACCCGTCCTGGTCCTCCTCATCCGATGTGGTCGTATCGGACGGGGGCTGTGCATGCACTGCTCTCGATGCCCGAGAGGACGATGCACCTCGCTTTATCGAGTGCATGTCCCGACCACGAGCACTTGATGTAACAATCGCCTGGCTTATCGGGGCGCTGGAAGCGACATTCCCGGAAACGAAGTGCCCACTTTCCGATGTCGCTGGAACGCTGTAGGCGACGATGTCCATGGGCCTAGCATCGACATCTTCGTGGTCCTCAGACCTATCGCCATCCTCGCCCGCCTCGTACTGATCGTCGTCATCCGATGACGACTCCTCGTCATCGGCTTCCAATCGGACTGGTCTCGATGCCCGAGAGGTCGACGCACCTCGCTTTCTTGCGCGAGTGTCCCGAGATCCAGTCCCGGCCGCTCTCTTCCCGCCGCCTCTCGGCTTCCTGCTAGACCTATCGAGTGGGACGATATGCTGGAACGCAGCAATGACGTCGTCCACTGTTGTACAATCCACCATCTTCTGTATGAACTGAGGTTGATTCTTGATGTCGAGGTTCGGATAAGCAGGCATTTTCCTGTTAGGTCGCCCAGGGCACTTCGCGTGATTCAGGTGCAGATTGATCCTATGTTTCTGCCCGACCTCCTTGCAATACGGACAGTGAAAAGCTTTCTTCTCCGGAGACAGTTCACTGGTCTTGTAAATCTGCGAGTCTGGCCCGTGCATCGCCAGAATCATTCTCCTGGCCGTCAGAGGATGCCAGCTGTCTTGCCAGTAATGCCCCTCCACCTTGAAAACTTGCTCTATCCTCTTCAGCCTATCGTTGTAAATCGGGTGGGTGGGAACAGCCTCCACCCCTCTCGGTAACTCACTGACGCAGTTGCATCTCGGCATTTTTGCAGACCTACAGCATACAGAGCAAATCAGTCATGAAACTTATTATGAAACGTGGTACATGAGAAGCTATAAACCCTAAACCAAAACCGAGAAGTTTAAGCCTTTTAGTATTCCAAACGGTATCTCCCTTGGTACTCCTATCAGCGCGGCACTTGGAATTCCAATCGTTATCTCCTTTCGTACTCCAATCGACACAGTATATTCTATCATGAACTCCACGCTCACGCTCACTGACAACGTAAGAATCGAAAATCACCTGAGTGCCTTATCGTATACGGCTAAACAAATCCGACAGATCGCTAAACCCCAAAATCCTTATCGTCTACAGATAAACTTCAGTATGATTCCAGAAAAACTAGTACTGAGAATATCGAGTTCCAGAAACCCTAACTATCAACTTCCTGCGTCCACTTCCCAACTCGATATGAGCCTATAGGTTTACAAACTGAATGAGAGCGGGAGGGTTTGCATGCTTACCAGAAGGCGTCGTCGGAGATGGAAGATGTCAAGGAATTCTCTGAGATCGAGCTCGCAAAAGAACAGCGCAAACGATAGTAGGGAGTACAAACAAACGGGTTTGCAAATGAGAGAGAAAACGAGCCAACAGCAGCCTTCGCCATTTGAACAACGCCGCCGGAACATTTGAAATTGATGGCGACAATGATGAGACTCTAATTCTCCTATCGAGACTACCAGCCGCCAACCACAGAACTATAGCTATCAAAACCATCACACGCTTTACCATGAGAGCACATCGCCTCGACCAAATCAAGAGACCGCCCTGTCATTCAATCCGCGATAGCTCCATCGAAACCCTATGCAAAAAATGATTGCTTTCAGATTCAATCGATTTGGATTCCGGCTGATTGCAACCCTCCTGCGATGGATGATTGTGACAGGTAACGGATGATACTGGCTTATCGGCGGCGGAGGGGGGTGGATGGGTCCCACCGGTACACGTGGGCGTGGATCCGTTCCTAGGCCGATAGCCGATATGGTGTTATCGGGTCTCGGGGTTTGCGCCGATAGCAGGGGCGGGCAGGCGCTTATCGGGATGGATCGGGCAGGGATCTCGGAAAGGGCGAGAGGCGCTGGAAGGAAAAGACGCGGACAAGGGGGCGGAAAGATGCTTTTGGGGGACGGCCGCGGGAGACGGAAAGAAGACCAAAACAGGGCCTGACAGCCCGAACACGGATTGAACCTAGTGAGCGGGCAGGAGCATCAGCAAGCATATTCACCTTATAATAGTCATAAGTGCAACACGCGGATGTGCAACACGCGGATTTGCTTCACTCGTCGGAGCGGACGGGTGGCCGTCTTCTCGATGTGGAAAACTCGTTGCATCTCTCGACGCGAATGTTTGGCCAGGCTTTCAATTCCCTTGCGTTCGTGCATTCAGCTGTGGTTGGAGAATAGCTCAGGTTGTTGCGAATCCTTCCTCGAGATGGCGCATTTAGCACGACTAGCTTAGGTGGTTGCAAAACTCATTCTGGGTTTGGTGCATTGAGCAGATAGGAGGTGGTTGAATGTGAGGCAGGACGAGAAGGAGGGGAGATGGCGGCGACGCAGGCAGGGCGAGAGGAAGGGAAGAGGGCGAGCAAGCAGGAGTATGCGCAGCTTTCGGAGCTGCACTGGGCGGTGCGGAACGACGACGTCGGGAGTCTGCGCAAGTTGCTGGAGAAGGACCGGGCGCTGGTGAACGCTGCGGATTACGACAAGCGCACGCCGCTGCACATCGCGGCGTCACACGACTGCGTGTCGGTGGCGAAGGTGCTGTTGTCGGAGGGCGTGGAGCTGAACGTCAAGGACCGGTGGGGGAACTCGCCGCGGGGCGAGGCGGAGAGCGCGGGTTACAAGGAGATGGTGAAGCTGCTGAAGGATTACGGCGCGGAGGTCCACGCGGGCAACCGATCCAACAGGGAGAGCTTGATCCAGGCGCCGCCGCCGCGGCCGTCGAGCCTCGACTGGGAGATCGATCCGGCCGAGATCGAGCTCGAGACGAGTGAGGTGATCGGCAAGGGCTCGTTCGGGGAGATTCGCAAGGTGCTCTGGCGCGGCACGCCCGTGGCCGTGAAGACCATCCGGCCATCGCTCAACAACGACCGGATGGTGGTCAAGGATTTCCAGCACGAGGTGCAGCTGCTGGTGAAGGTCCGCCACCCGAACATCGTGCAGTTCCTCGGCGCCGTCACGCGCCAAAAGCCGCTCATGCTCGTCACGGAGTACCTCGCGGGCGGGGACCTCCACCAGTTGTTGCAAAAGAAGGAGCCGCTCTCTCCGGGCCGCATTGTGAAGTACGCCCTCGACATCGCGCGGGGGATGTCGTACCTGCACAACAGGACCAAGCCGATCATCCACCGCGACCTCAAGCCTCGCAACATCATCCTCGACGAGGACCAGGAGCTCAAGGTCGGCGACTTCGGGCTCAGCAAGCTCATCAACGTGCAGCACATGCACGACGTGTACAAGATGACGGGCGAGACTGGGAGCTACCGGTACATGGCGCCGGAGGTCTTCGAGCACAGCCCTTACGACAAGTCAGTGGACGTGTTCTCCTTCGCCATGATGTTGTACGAGATGTTCGAGGGGCTGCCTCCGTTCGACGACAAGGACGCGTACGAGGCCGCGACGCTGGTGGCGCAAGATGGCGCCCGCCCTGCCTTGAAGGCCACCACGTATCCTCCGGGGATGGTGGACCTCATCAAGCGGTGCTGGTCGTCGTACACTCCCAATCGGCCCCCGTTCGACAGCATCGTGGAGCAGCTGGAGAAAATGCTGGAAGCCATGCCGGTGTCCCCCAAGGACAGGCGCCATCTCCGTGACCTCCTGCACATCCGAAGGACTCCGCATCCGCAATGAAACCACCAAAGTGCTGCAGCGTGAACCTCAGATGAGCCCCAAACCCTAACCCTAAAACCCTGAATATCACCTCAGGTTATGGTCAAGTGATTGGATAACTTGCTGCTGCTAATCCATGATGACCTCCTTTGATGAGATCTTACATTGTAATATAGGAAAGAGTGGCAGGGTTGGCGATCATCTTGGCCTTTCCATGTGTTTCTTACGAGTAAATAGGGTATTCGGTGGTGACCTCTTTCCATCTGATTTTTAGGGTTTAGGGTCTGGCGATCATGACACAATGTTGTAGTTTCTGTGTTGTGAGGAGGGTTTATTTAAAAGACCCTCTCTTACGCGTAGAATCCCCCACCATCTTAGCAAGCAATCGGACAACACCTAAACAATACCATAAACAAAGTCTTAAAGAAGTATGCAACGTCTACATGAGGCTCCGTTGTACACCTTTCCAAACACAAGCAATTTTCATATTCCCGCAAAGCTTAAGTTCCCTACCACATCTATTGAACCCACGTGGATAGCCGTGTATAGGGCGTATAGTGCCAAATGGTAATATCCATCTCTTTGGCATTTTTCCACAATCTCTAGCCTTCTATTTTATCCACACTCAATGGATTTGCCCCATTTTGGGTGCATCGTGTGCCATATCTATTCCACATTTTTTCTATTGTTGGATTTTTTTGGTAGCCAAACAACATAGACTTCGTGGGTTGCCTATTTGTGGTTGTAGTGCTCTGATTTGGGTAGCTTGGCCTTAAAAGGTTGAAGTGGCCAAGAGTTGGGCTTGGAGTTTGGTTGTAGTGTACATTGCTTGTGTTTGGTGGTCTCTATAGCACTAAATTTATTGTTTTCTATTGCCTCTTAATCAAAGGTTAGAAAAAGCTTATAGGTTAGAGTTGTAGTATCAAAGAGGGTTTGTAAGACCCATATTTAGGTAGGAAATAATGTGGAAGGTTTTCTCGACAATTGTGAAGCAATGGTGAAACAGTGGTAAGGACAACTTATGAAGCTTTAAATCATTCTAAAAATATTAGCAAATCTAATGTATAGTAGGGTGACATTCAAATGAGCATTTTGCCAATTCCAAGGATAGTGTCCTACACTGCTGCCAACTTTAACACTCTCTTGAGGGCTGAAAATTTGTTATTTTATGATGAAATTTTAGGGACAATATCATCTCTATGTTGATAACATGCATCACAAATTTCATGTCCAGGAGATTTATGCCAAAAAAAAAAAGATATGCAAGTTTTTCCAACATGAGGTAGCTGTGAGAAAAGTTTCACACCTGCCAACTTTGACACCCTCCCAAGGATTGAGGAATTTTTTTTGCCCATGGAATTTTTTGAGTGAAAACAACTTTATGTTGATTACATTTTTGAAAAATTTCAAGTCCAAAAGATCCACAAAATAAATAATATCCCAAATCTACCAACATGTGTAGTTGTGAGAATCAAACGGGAACACCATTTTACTACTTCCAACTTTGACACCCTCCCTTGGGCTGAGAATTTGTTATTTCAACATTAAATTTTTGGCACAAGATCATCTTTAAGTTGATAACATGTGGAAGAAGTTTCAAGGCCAGGAAATGTGTTCAAAAAAATAAATTGAAAATCTACTAATATGGAGGTAGCTGTGAGAAAAGTTTCACAACTGCCCACTTTAACACCCTCCCAAAGATTAAAAATAATAATTTTGTCCATGTAATTTTTAGCTTGAAACCATCTCTAGGTTGACTACAAGCGTGGAAAGTTTCAAATCTAAAAGATCTATACAAAAAAACATATTCCAAGTCTACCAACATATGTAGTTGTGAGAAACAATGGGAAAAGCTTTTCATTACTTTTAACTTCAACACCTCCCGTAGGATTGAAAGTTTGTTCACACATAATGAATTTTTTGGCACAAGATCACCTATGTGTTGATAACATGTGAGAGAAATTTCAAAGCCAAAAGATGTATACAAAAAAGGTTATTTGATAACTACCTACGAGTGTATCTTGGACACCTTGTGCTTCTGCGTTGAACTTAGTCATGTGACTCAGCCATCAAATATATATGCTTCTCAAAAATATCAATAACATCTACATATAGAAGTGTAGAGTTGTTTCATGTAGAAGAATACACTTTGTTATAAAGTGAGCATTATAAATGCATGACAAGTTTTTTCCTCTAAGTATTTACTGAGCACTATGTAAAGGGAATGTTGTCTATGATTTGTGGTGTGATTTGTGATAGACTAAATGTTGGGGTGATATTGAGAGTAGAGAGTGTCATGTGTGATGCAAGAGTATTAATTGAGAATGGACATATGGGCTGATTGATTTACATGTATGGGCATATGGGCTGAGTGTTATGGGCACATGGGCATGTGGGTTTACAAGTTTACATTAATTCACATGTATTGAATGATTGATTTATATTAAATCACATATATGGGCTGACTAATTATATTAATTCTCATGTATTGGCTCACTTATTTACATTAATTTACATTGGTAGAGTTATAGATTTTTGAATAGGCACATGGTTGAGTGTTGTTTGACTGTTTGTACATGAGAGTTGAATATCATATTAGCATCGTAAAAGAGAGTCCATGATGGCAGTTTCAGATGAAATTTGTGCTTGCATCATAGGTTTGAGTGAGGGAAGGAAAACAAGAGTTCAAATTACATCCACTACCAAAGTTTCTTTTAGAAAAATTCAGAGGTTAGTAAAAAATTCAGAAAAGATGGGACTTACAAACGCAAACCTTGCGGTAGAAGTCATGCTAAAAAGCTTAAGGACAAAGATGTTCATAGTATTTTGCGTTACTTAAAAACTCATCTATGTTCCTCGGTCTCAGAGATTATTAGTATATGTCCTACTCAAGTGTGTAAACATATTATTCAAAGCTCTTTCATAGAAGTGGCAATTTTTTTATCAAAATTGCAGTCAATAAACATTTTTTGACACTCATCACATGTTTCAGCGATTGAATTTTACTCAGAAGTACCGTGGTTGGAGTGCAGAAGAGTGGGAGCGTGTTGTTTGGTCGAAGGAATCTACTTTTGAAATTGGAAAAAGTTCTTGGCAAATTCATGTTTGGAGAAGTGTTTTTGAGCGCTATTCATCAAGTTGCGTAGTTCCTACATTTAAAAGTGGGCAAACTTCTCTTATAATTTGGGGCGCATTTGCTGGTGGACAAAAGTCAGAACTTGTCTTTATGCTTAAAAGTTGGCATTTTGCTAAGGATTTTGTAGAAGTGGTCTACGATATCGAACTGGTTGATTTCATAGGTCGAGTTTAAAGAGGAGTGCTTATGGAAGATGGCACATCTGTCCATCACATCAAAATATGTTAAGAATGGAGACAAACTCGCCTCCTCGAGAAGCTCAGATGGCCTACAAACTCTCCCCATGATAATCCAAACGAGAACCTCTCAAGGATGCTTAAAGATGTTGTGCAACATTCCAAAAAATGCCCCAAAAACTTAAATGCCTTGAAGGTAATTACTGAAAGAGAGTGAAAATTAGTCACTAGTACAAAGTTCCTTCAACTATGTTAGTCTATGCCCTCTAGGTTACAAGGATTGGTTGATGCTAATGGACGACATAAACGTTGGTAGACTTGGAATATGTTTTTTTGTATAGATCTTTTAGATTTGAAACTTTCCACGCTTGTAGTCAACCTAGAGATGGTTTCAAGCTAAAAATTACATGGACAAAATTATTATTTTTAATCTTTGGGAGGGTGTTAAAGTGGGCAGTTGTGAAACTTTTCTCACAGCTACCTCCATATTAGTAGATTTTCAATTTATTTTTTTGAACACATTTCCTGGCCTTGAAACTTCTTCCACATGTTATCAACTTAAAGATGATCTTGTGCCAAAAATTTAATGTTGAAATAACAAATTCTCAGCCCAAGGGAGGGTGTCAAAGTTGGAAGTAGTAAAATGGTGTTCCCGTTTGATTCTCACAACTACACATGTTGGTAGATTTGGGATATTATTTATTTTGTGGATCTTTTGGACTTGAAATTTTTCAAAAATGTAATCAACATAAAGTTGTTTTCACTCAAAAAATTCCATGGGCAAAAAAAATTCCTCAATCCTTGGGAGGGTGTCAAAGTTGGCAGGTGTGAAACTTTTCTCACAGCTACCTCATGTTGGAAAAACTTGCATATCTTTTTTTTTGTGGCATAAATCTCCTGGACATGAAATTTGTGATGCATGTTATCAACATAGAGATGATATTGTCCCTAAAATTTCATCGTAAAGTAACAAATTTTCAGCCCTCATGACAGTGTTAAAGTGGGCAGCAGTGTAGGACACTATCCTTGGAATTGGCAAAACGCCAATTTGAATGTCACCCTACTATATTGGCAATGTAATCAACATGTATATGCATTAAGCTATCATTTTTGAAAATGTTCTAGAGGCTTTGTTGCTATTAAGGTTGTATTTTGGCAACAAAATACAACAGTGAACCCGCACATATAATCACCGACTGTATAAATGCACTCTACCTACTAAACACTCAAATAACACACCCTACTCTTCACAATAGCCACCCCGACCAAACCATATTAACGTCAATGGTCCAAATGTTACAAAACCGTACACAAATCACAACCCTCCACAAATTGAGAGCCCATGCCAACATTGATGGCAACGAACAAGCAGACAAATTAGCAAAAGAAGGCTGAGGAAAAACACACAAAAATACTAAAGATCCACACGAACATGCCACTCCATACTACTTTCAAAAAGAAGATTGGCCTTCCAAAGAAGATACCCCCGACAAAGGCCCGATTAGATTTTTGGGCAAATATCTCAAAAAACAAGACCTCTACAACAACCTTGATACAATCTCACACAACTTCCCTAACATAGAAAAGTGGACTAACAACAATGACATAGACTCTCTACAAATTTTTGGAAAAACCCCATCATCACCGATTCACAAATCACATGCCTTATCAAATTCCATACTGGTCAATACATGGGAAACGCCCGTAAACAATTCTTCTTTGGAATAGAAAGATTCTCATCCATAACATGCCCCATATGCCCCTCAACGGACCCCGAGACATGGCTTCATGTTCTACTCAAATGCTAAAACCACCACATTCACTCTCTAATTGTTGGAAGACATAATAAAGTGGTATGGGAAGTCCAAAAACTAATCACCTCCTACAATAAATCGAGATGTTTTATAGTAATGAACGCCGGCACTTTTAATAACAATCCACAAGAAAATACGGTCCCCCCTTGGCTACTCCCATGGTCATGTATGACCCAAAGATGTCATTGCAACGCTAGGCTCAAAGCGGACATCCTTTGTGTTAAAGGTTTACCATATAATGATCCACCACCAGATAACATCAACCAAGATTGTACCATTCAATTCATTGAATTCACATATTGCAACGATAGATTTTCCCTGGAAACAATCCAAAATAAAATGGATAAATACCAACCCCTTATCGACGACATCATTGCCCTCGGATGGAATGTGGACCCTCTTATTGTAATCACATCTGGCGCTCGTGCCACCACTTTTATCCCATCTATGAAAACTCTAGAAGATACCTTCAAAATACCCATTGAAACAATTAGGACCACCTTTAAAAACATTAACACCATCGCTACTCAATATGCCATGTCCAATTTACTGCATAAACGCAAAATTGAAAACAACCAATTCCTTCCCGATACACAAGACCCCCCTTAATTTCTTTCCCCCGCTTTGATTTTTCTTGATTGGTTGGCTTTGTGGTTCTTGGCTACTTGCTAGGTTGGTTTATGGTTTTTTGGCTACTTGCTTGGTTAGTTGGATGGTTTGATGATTGGGTGTTTGTTTAGCGGGTTTATGGCTACCCGTTACATAGTGTCTACCCTCGAAAGGGGGAAGTAGTTCCAACTTGCTAATTCCTTGTCCGGTGGGCATGGTCTTAGTAGTGGAATGAACAGACACTTTATTCACGCCGGTCTCCTTCGGGAACCGGCATTCTTCTTCTTGTATTTTGGCAATCTTTTTGCTGCTTGTGTAAACTATTAGTCTATCAAGAGTCACTAATTTTCCAAGATAAAAACTTCTATCATTATATGAGTTGAATTTTTATGCTAGAATTTACATAGTGTTCCTACTTTTATCGCTTCAATCACCAATACAATGGAATTTTTTTCGATTCATTGGTGTAACGGCATTCAAATTTTGACATGTAAAGAAGTAATGGCCGCAACTTCAACATGGAGTCCACCAAAAATTGAAGTTCCTCATATTAACCCTTAAACCGTTGAAGGCCATACTGGGCGACCACGTCTTGAAAACAAAGATACCTGATGAATGGCTTGGAGAAAATGGAATTACGAACGGAATCAAAATTGGTTTGGTGAGGTTGCTCGTTAAGGTCGCATCGTGCACTCCACGAATTTTTACCTCGATTGGTTGGTTCATGGCGGAGGGACAAGCACAAGAAGACTTCCATTGAGGCAAAGTATGTGCAGGGCGTACAACATACGGTGGCGAGCACATTTGCTGAAAGTTGGCCCATCTTTTGTTATGAGTACAAGCCATGTGTGATTTCTTTAGAAGCGTTGCAAATAACAAGTTCCATCTGGCACAGGTCCATACATGAGAAAGTGCCGGATTGCAGTGGTCGTATAGTTTTGTAGTACTCCATTGACTCGAACAGACACAAACAAGTTCAGCTAAACCGGGAGTGGTTGAATCCAGCCGTTCATACTATTAAGACTTGCTCAAGCTTAAAAACGGCTTCTTGGCATAAAACTCCACAAATTAATGCCTAAATGTCAAGCAGTTCTTTGACTTGATAATCTATAACAGATCAAGAAGGAACGAGGTAGGAGAGACACTATGCTAGAACATCTTCGGGCAACACAAAATAAGAAGATGAGAATTAATACATATTTCAAAAATAATCTGCTCAGTGGTGCCGGATTCATGCAAACTATATGATTTGTACCTGCAGGCTTTCAAGACTCATTGTTTGCCGCATGAAGTCTGGACTTTGCATCATAGGACTAAACGGAGGGTTCTAATACAACATCGCTTGTAGCTCGGGATGCATGTTCTTGATCTGTCAACGAAACTAGGAGCAAGTTTTAGGATGCAAATTACACAATAATCTAATAACATTGAGAACAATAAACCCAAGGCCGCCAACAAGATCCAAAGAATAGTACCTCTTCCATAGTAGTGGCTTCTTCAGAATGCTTAGTACTTGGCTGAACAGTAGCATTGGTCTCTGTTGAAGATTTTTTTAATGCATCGTCGACGTGCAACACAATGTCTGATGGTAGTTGTCCTAGCTTGAGAGTCTGCTAAGAAAGAAATGATATGAGTGCATGCACAAAAACGTGGCACATATTTCAACTATATTGCACATACAAGAAAGAAAGAAACAAAAAAAGACTTGGAACATAGGGCATGAGTATAATACCTTTTCAAGCCTAGCAACTTCAATTGGAAACAACTTCTTAGCTTCTTGCCTTTCTTGCAATAGAAAAATACAAAATCTTGTAAGAAAGATGATGGCGCAATTTAGGAAACAACTCAGCTACAGAGTTAGCAGTCTGTTCTCATAAAATTATCAAGGCTCTCTCTACATGTTTTTGCAAGAGGGACCAAAAATGCAAACTACACCAAATCTAAATCAATCTAACTTACTAGAGATTGTGCGAGCTTGTTGAGCCAATTAAGAATCAAAAACGACAAATATCTACTGCCATAAGAAGCGAGTACATAAATATGACTTGGAATGAAATGAAGAACAAAAAATTGCTCAACTTTTTAAGTTGCAAACATAGAAGCTGAATATTCACACTTGATTCATATTCATCGTGGTAGACAAGAGCCCCTCGCATCATTTGCATGATTTGTGGATTCTGCCGCATCATAGCGGGATCCATTACCTGTCGTCTAGCACCTCCCATCATTCCTCCAAGATCTCACATGACTATTCCTCCAAGCCTGGTAAGGTCCGGCAGTCCTTCCCCAAGTCCCGCTCCGGGTGCTGCCAAAGGAGCTTGCCTACCTCCAAGTGCAGTTCCTGTTGCAACCACAAAAATATTGCCATTCATCAATTATATATGTCAAAGAACAAACAAAATCACAACTCTAATAAGGAAGGAACATTAACACAAGTTCATATTCCATACAACCATGTCAATCACATGACAACTAGACACTAAGATGTAAATTATCCATCTTTATTGTTCTAGATTTTGCATAAAATCATTAACAGTACCATCTAAATGTGTCCTGAATTCAAACAAAGAAGAGACTTGTCCTGAAGGAGTCTACAACAAGTATGAACATTTAGATGATAACTATCAATCCTTACTCTTCCTTATTTGATTATGGTGAATAGAAACATAGCATTAGCATCTGAATGTGTCCTAAATCTAAGCAAAAGAGAGTGGATCTAAACAACCATGTCACTTCCACAATAGATGAACCACACATGATTGACCAAGAGAGCAATTTAGGAACCCCACAGCATAATCCATGAGAAGAAGGTTGGGGTACCTTGTGGAAATTCCTGCATTTCAGCCGCTTGGTGTGCATGAGCCAACGACATTGACAAGTCCATGTTTGACGTCGCGTGGAGAGTTTCATGCTACATCTTTCACTATTCACATCATCTTTTTGACCGTTGAGTATGTATCGCCGTGTACAGACTCACCTTTCTAATACATATCGTCTTTGTTTCTATTTTGGGGCATTACAGAAGGAGTGCAATGGTCAGAGCTGTGATGAATCAGCCACGATGAATCAGCCACTCCTCCGCTTGCAACATGCAAAAAACACCCTCCGATGACCTAGATCGAGCTTTCGCGGTGGCAAGGGATTAAGTATATTGCATTGACTTTAATTCACTTCATTCTCTTTTATGGCTGTTTTTTAGATGAATTTTATTCATTGCTACATACATCCTTTGTATATAATAGAAGATAGAAATGATGTAGTGGATGGTTGGAATAATAATGTTGAGTGAAAGCAACACTATATACTTGTTGTATCCTGTAGAGAGGTTTTAGTTTTGAGTTTGATCTTGTTTGCTACTAATTTGTAAGGAGCTACTTTTGCACTCACGTTAAATGCCTTTTCATTGCCTAAATTAGTATTAGAGTAGGAAAAAATATTGCAACAAAATTAAGATACTAGTTAATAGCATGCATTCTTAATGTGAATAGATAGCAACATCATAGACACAATGGTACCTTGACGTCCAGCTACGAAAGCGCCATAGAGGATTGATGTTGTTGTGACAAAGAAGATGAAGCTAGTTTTTGATATAAGAAGGAAAGGTGTGGAAGCTGGACAAATAAAATATCATTGTTTTTTTATTGAAGCAAAGTACCAAAAGAATGAGATAAGATGATCGTCAAAGACTCGCGTGACCTTGTGAACTTTGTATTGGGCAAACAGAACAAGATAGCATTGATCTTAAATGCCAATAGGGGCATATAGGATGTTGAACACAACATGGATGTTTATAAGTACAAATAGAGCATATTATTGTGAGATTAAAAAAAACAAAACTTTCATTAAATGACTGGGAAAAACTCGGAGGAATACTTTGATGAAGCAACTAAGGAAGAGAATACGTTCGACAAGTTGCCAAAAATTTGACAATTGACAATCTTACAAGATTAAGGCAGAGTGATAGAAGAATAAGGCTATGTTTAATTCTTCATGCTAGACATACTAGTGACTCTTAACATGCAATATTTAGTGCACCGCTTCCAAAAGAGTCATATTCATGGTTTAGAGAAAACAAGGGTCATGGATGTTGTGTAGATAGAGATCGTTACACACTCCAAATCAAGTGCCATAACTAACTTAAAAAAGAAAGATACACATAGAAACGCACACGTAGCACGCCTTCAAGGAGAAGATATGAAATCACACACATGGTGAAGCGGCTACATTCCACTAAAAAGAATCAAAGAGTACAAGAGGTATGGAAAGTGTCCTGCTTTATTAAATAGCTAAACCACCATCTCCAAGCAAAACTAGCAACAAAAAGCCATCTAATCCCTCTCACAAAACTCCACTTGGCAAGAATGTCAAGTTAAGCAAGGTTTTGCCACTATACACTCAAACCTTAGGTGGATGAAGTCATCCGCCGGGTAAGAAGTGCAACAAAGAGTAGATTAGCAAAATGCAAACTAATCTACGTAACCACTACTTCGACACGGTGAAGCACCCTATGCCACGTGCAATGACAGAGATCTAAATGACTTGTCGGTGCAACGTGGCATAGCTAGTGGAGAAGCACCTACGGACCATTTGCCTTCACCAAACAATATTATGTGCACGGATTCCATAGTAGTGGATTCAAGGCATCTCTTGGCGCATAGCGCTACTTACATAATGTATGACATAAATTTTAAACGTATCTCTATCGGGAATACAATAGTCTCTGCTACAATGAATGCCACTACACTAAACATCGCATTTAGTGTCGTCTACACTAAATACGAACCCTTACACTAAAAGGAAGAATTACAATTAGTGTAACGACACAACATTACACTAAATGTGAAACATTACACTATATGTAAAAATGGGTGGTTTTTTTTTTACTTGTGCACAATTAGTGTAGCTGTATAAGCTTGCCGCAGTGAATAAAATCACTATTAGTGTATGAAAAAGCTTGCCGCAACTAACACTAATTGTGAACAAGTTCGCAAATAATGTAGTAGGGTAATTACACTATTTGTGTGACTACACTGAATGCGATGTTAAGTGTAGCTATTCAGACAAGAACAAACCCTCTAGTAAGTATTATGCCACTAGTTTCTAAGCATAGCCATCCAACAGACCCGATGCACGTCACCTCTTGTAGTGCAACTTTTACATTAGTAGTGTAGCTACAACAATCAATGGATAACACATGTGAGAAAAAATAACATGCTGAACAAAATTTAGTTATTGACAATGTAATTGAAAGTGCGGAGAAGATGGTAATAGTATTGACCAACATCAACAAGATTATCAAGGTTGTCGGAAAAGAGAAGATTAAGGTACAATTTAAATATTTTCTTAAGAATCTTGCTTTCAAATAGGAAAGAGACCAAATGGCTCTAGAAAACACATGAATTGCACAATAACAAGCAAGACTAGGCTTAATGAATTAGCAAATGGGGGTACAAGCAATAGCAAATTTGGTGGCGCCGATAAATAATGCCGTGTAGCCTTTTCTAGCGAGAACCACATCCTAGGCCAATATTACATCAATAGGAGCTAAATGGAATTGTCCTATGATACTAAGAGCCAACCTCTGGCATTTACAATATTAGTTTGTAAATACAATAACATGGGCTGTATCATTTCATAAACTTCAAATAGTCCATGTTCTATATTGGCATTTTTTTCTATCAATCGTGTTTTTATGTATATTATGTGTTCCAAAAGCAGTGAAGGAGACAATACCGTAGAAATGTAGCATACCTTATCTAGTATTCAGGAATATATTCAGGAATACTGGGGGTACCATTTCTTTCCTACTCACCATGCCCAAGTATGAAGAAGAACATAGCACGATATATGTTTTCTTTTTTATACTATATATATTGAAAAGCATTAAAATCAAGAGCAAAATAATTGGATCAATTATATTGGTTGAAGCATCTTACAAATTAAATTTGATCCTACCTGAGAAGAACAACCAATACAACCTACTTTATATCATCTCAAACCTCCTCACAGTCTGCTTATTGGTTCTTATATGATAATATTGTACAATTCCTAGATATCATTGTCAACAACAATGATAGCTTTGATGGTCCTTAAATAGAAAATTGGCTTTGTATTTGCAATTAACCGCTAAATTCCCCATTCTTGGCTTGATTCATAACATTAAACCACTGGATCCTAAGTGACCACATTAATGTCACTAGAATCTAAATTTTGAAGTTTAGATTTAGATGCACATTGTATAAATACCTTTAGAACTTGGATTATGATTTTAAAATGTAGAGTTCTTCAAATACCTCATAATAAATTGCCAAATATGCCAACTGCATACAAATACAATGCCACATATTATTAGATGTTCATGTTCATGGAAAATGAATTTTTCTATACACTTAATTTAAAATTGTCTTCAAGAAACTCTTTATAATTATGTAGTCATTGATTTCTCTAGTCACATTTAAAATGAGTATACCAATCAAATTCCAATGAATTGACGAGACCTAAACTATGCTTCAATGAGTTGGTGATCCAATCAATCTTCTAACCATAATAATTCCACTTGATTTATGTGCTTTCTTGAGAGACTTGAATTGGTTTGTGAAGTAAAAGAGTCTCAAAAATATAAAATGGATCAACAACTCATTGAAACTTAAGTAGAAATACTATGAAAACTTTTGAAAAGAGGTTATTCAAATCATAAGCCACACTCTTCATTAGAGAAATATATCAAAGAAAACTGCAACACTATTTTCTTATTCTCTATCTTCAAAGAGATGGATAACATAGCATTTATTAAAAGAAACTTCTATGAAGATTGACAATGATCATTCTTCTTCTCTCAACCATTTTCAATGTTCATAGATCACAAGATGTGCCTTGCGGATCCCTATAATTTATCCCCAAGGAGCATTGCACCAAGCCACCAAGTACTTGGACGGTGGCAGATTGAGTTGGCTGAAATGTAGGGAATTTGGCCGCCGTGGTGGAACAACCAACAATCAGGTGATCCAGGTTCAAACCTGGAACTCAAACGTGCGCTGGTTGGGGCACACCCGGTTGGTTTCAAGCTCCAAAGCAGGTCCCCTACCAACACCCTTTTTTTCAACAGAAGAGTGGAGGGAAGAAAAACGTCACGCATCAGACCTCTAATCAGAAAAGACTACCTGTTGAGTTTCAGCATAAGCATATCTGTCACCTCCCTAAGTGAAGGAAGGTGACACCGGGAGGGGGATAAGAGGAAGAGGTGTTACCAAAAGGGACAACTAGTCCCTAGTCACCCTGGAGTAACTAGGGAGGGTACCAGTTGGGAGGTCACTTAGGCACAAGGCCCAAGGTGAACTCTCTTGGCCCCTTAGAGCACCTCCACCGCGGGCTCCCATCCCGACAGACATGTCAGGTTTGGTCGGTCTGGAGGAAGGTGTTCCCCCACCGCGCTGGTCAGGGCTGCCAAACCAGTCAGGCGGGATGGAGGCTGCCAAACCAGTCAGGCGGGATGGAGTTGGGAGCAAGCCTGGAAAAGGAGAGAATATGGCGGGGGACTGAAAATTTCACCGGGGCGAGGCTACCAATTTGGTTCTAGCACGTGGTGGAGCAACAATGGTTGTGGCAGTGGCTGCCGCTGACAGTCCATTCACTGACGCGTTTTTGCATGGATCCACAGCATGGCTTTTATTATGAAAGCCAGGTTTCCAGGCCAGATAACCTTGCTTTCGGCTGGCGCTGCGCTAGGCGTCCTACAGCTCGACCGCGAGGCACGGTTCAGGGCCAAAACCCAGGGCAGTCTTCACCGGGCTGGCGCGTCCCTGGTGGAGGTGCTTTGAGTGGTATCTTGGAGTACCACTACACCGTTCACTGAATATAGTGTAGAGGTATAGGTAATGTGGATGAAAATTGAGGTGGACCACATCAATTTTGGTTATTCATATAGTATTAATATGTTATTATTATATATGTTATTATATATAGTATTAATATTATAATATATGTTATTATGTTATTATTATATGCTATTATTATGTTATATTCTTATGTTAATATTATATTATCTTATATTATATTATATTATTATATTAATATTCTTATGTTATATTATTATATTATGTTATTATTTTATTATGTTATTATGTTATTATGTTATTATTTTGTTATTATATTATAATTTTGGTTTTGAGTACAACTTGTAAAAACTCATCCACATCAATTCCCGTGTCTTTTATTTTGAAACAAGCCACACTATTTCTAATGGACATGATTTGATGTGGGTGGAAAATTCAAGTGGACCACTTTAATTTGCGTTTAATGAAATTACTGTAGGAAATTTCAAATAGTCTAGTCTACACTATATTCAGGGAACGGTGCAGTTGTCTAAGTGGTTGTGGACAAGCGGGGGTGCCTACCTTGGAGTTCTTGACGA
This sequence comes from Bryoerythrophyllum caledonicum, assembly GCA_963971425.1. NCBI lineage: Eukaryota > Viridiplantae > Streptophyta > Bryopsida > Pottiales > Pottiaceae > Bryoerythrophyllum > Bryoerythrophyllum caledonicum. The sequence goes on along the minus strand of OZ020520.1, from coordinate 19,770,151 downwards.
ACTTCGGGGATGAGTCAAAGGCACTAGAAGGGAGTGGAACAACTCCCTTTTACCAAAAAGGGAACTTAGTCTAGGATACCAAGGAAAGCGTATCCTAGACTCCCATGCTAAGAGGCCAACAAGTCAAGTGACCATGAGGGACCAATGTAGGATGTTAGAATCAAGTAAGGACTTGTGCTAATACCCTGGAGTATGTGTTTGTGCAGGTAAGGGAATGGCTTTGTGCAAGTGAGGGGATGATTTTGTGCAGGTAAGGAGAGTTTGGAGGCATTACAGTGGTATCAGAGTGTTAGGGACACGGAAAAGACCAACAAGAAATCTGGAACTAGAAAGAGTTGAAGGCAAGAACTAATAAGAACTTGGATTAACAAGATGAGTACACAAACAACACCAAGAGAGGTGAACTAGAGTTCCAAGAGATGCGTTGTCGAGACTAAAGAACTCTTCAACCTCGACTCCAATATATACGCTAGCCTAGGAAGCTTCTCAAGGGGCTTCCGCAAAGAGAGGAAGCTTCTTGAGCAACTTCCACTAACCGCTATCAACTAGAAGCTTCTCGAGAGGCTTCCGCCAACATAGGAAGCTTCTCAAGCAACTTCCACCAACTTCTATCAAATAGATGCTTCTCAAGCAATGTCCTCAAGAATCCTAGGACCTTCTAGCATCTTCTAGAAGTTTCCTATGAGTCTCTAGTGTATGTCCGTGACATCACCCCCTCCTTTAGCTTCCAGGTCTCCGAGAAGTACTGTTGCCGTTAGTTAGTACCAACGGAGAAAAATGAAGATTTGCAACATCGCTTTTGCAATAAATTCCCAACTGTTGTTCACGAGGTAAGTGGTTCATCAGTCCTTGAAGCCAACGGTAGTGGCCTACGCCTTCCACTTCTGACCAAGCATGGACTTCAGTATCCTCATTGTGAAATTGTCCTCCAAACACGCCTTCTGGCAAACCGTTGAAAGCAGGCTCGACCTCGAGTACAATCACTAGCGATCGGTTACTTGGTATCCTCCGTCGTCTTTGTGGTGCCGGCGGTTCTTCATCTTGAGGTCGCTTTCGTAAGTTAGTCGGTTGAGATGATACAATTGGCATACTATCTATCTCCTGACTATCCATATCGGAAGGCCAATACTATGGCTACTGGAAGAATTCTACTCTAGCTTGGAAAAAATAACTACATCGACTATGAATTTTGGTGGTGTCCTTCCTCCCTTTTATGTTCCTGGTTGAGCAAGCTTCAAAAAGAAGCTATCGTCGAAATGGCTTAGGTTTATGAAGATATTGTTGATGAAACTCCTGTACCTTTTTCAGCACATTGGCGAGATTTTTGGTTGGTTCCCATGTTCGTTCATTAATATTATAGCGGCTCCAAAGCACAAAGTACTCTAATTTACCCCATCTTCGCTGTGAATCTAGTATCTTATCTACCTCGTATTTCTCGTGGTTCTCTATTTCGATACTAAGTGGCGGACTTTGTACTCTTCCGGGAAAAGATGACGCTCGATAAGGTTCCAACAAAGACACGTGAAAGAGTGGATGTACCTTTATAGTAGGTGGTAACTCCAGACCGTACGCCATTGGATTGATTTGCTTCTGGATGACAAATGGTCCCAATCTTCAATAGTCCAACTTATCACATGGCCACTTGGTTTTGATATTCCGTCGTAGCAACCATACTTTATCTCCAATCTTGAAAGTAGGTGCCTCATTCCGGAATCTATCTGCGGTCGCCTTATAAGACTTTTAGGCAGTCTCCAATTGAAGTCTCAATGTAACTTGAAGCTCCTATAGCTGCTTCGCAAAGCCTTCAGCTGTTGGGCTGTTATTCGTCGACGGACTTAATAAATCAAGCTTTGGATGATATCCATAATTAGAGAAGAACGGTGTTTGTTGAGTTGATGCATGAAGAGTGTTGTTGTATGCAAACTCGGCAAGCGGTAGATATGTAGTCCAATCATCTTGCTGATAGTTAATGTTGCATTGTAAATATTGCTCCAAAACTTGATTCACTCGCTCTGTTTGACCGTCAGTTTGAGGATGAAAAGCCAAAGAGAGCTTGATATCTACCTTCAATATTGCAAAGAGGGATCTCCAAAACTTGGATATGAATTGAGTTCCTCGATCCGACACGATATCATCTGGTAGGCCATGATAACAATATACGTTATCAAAAAGAGTCTCGCGGTGTCTTCACTTGACGATGTCTTCTTGCAAAGGACAAAGTGACAAGGAGCAACAAGGTATCAAGATGAGGGTATTGTGAGGAGAAGCATTACGAACGGGTATTGGACTGCCTGGGTACCAGTGACAATTGTAGACAGGTCGGGGAGATGATGAAGTCGACGACGAGGAGGTTGCGGCAACGTCAACAACAAGACGGCCACGAGGCTCGACGATGATGGCTGCGGTATTGGGCAACAGAGCAACAACGTCGACAAGGACGACGATTAGAGGAGGACGACAGCTAGAAGAGGATGGCAACTAGAGAAGGACGACTGCAGAGCAGATGCTGCTGTGGCGGGGAACAGTTGTGGGCGGAGGGCAACACCAGCTACAAGGAGAAGGAGAGAAGAAAGAAAAGAGGGAGGTGATCATGAAGACAAGGACGGCCATTTGGAGGAGGATTTTTTCAAGCTAGGGTTTGAAGTTTCAAATTAAGGTATGAAATTTCAACTTAGGATTTGTGATTTTGAGGTGAAGAGGAGTGTGGGGAGTTTCACAATCGTGGCGAGAAGACTTGGAGGCTCAACCATTATCACGAGGAGATCGCGGAGGACAACCAGGAGGCTGCAAAAATTGTGAACAAGGTGCTTTTTGCTACTTGATTTATTTTTCTCCTTTCCATCTTTCCGGACTTGTGGCAAACCTTCCTTGTGTTCACCCTATTTCTTCCTATTTCTCCCTCTTCTCCTAGTCTTGCCAAAATTTTCCATCATTTTCTCGGTCTTCCCGGTTTCCCGGGAAACCACCTAGAAAACCATTATTCTCTTAGCCTCAGAGTCATCTCCTTTGCTTCAATGGTCAATGGTTATTTTGTTTTGTCTAGTTGTGTTCTAGATATGTGAGATGTCTACATCCACATCAATCTAGAAAAGTGTGATGTAGAAAGTACATTGGTTGCCGGTGTACTTGTGTGTTATCCGGTCATTCCGGAAAGTGTGATAGATTTAGTAAGGCGATTGGTAGAGGATAGGTGCACCCTGAGTTAGCCTATCCCAAACGACATGGCTCCACCAGTGACACCGGTACTTTCCAAGATTGACCTACACAAGTAGAAGGGTGGTTAAGTTTTTAAACTCAATCTTCTATCCTAACCGACGTGAAAAAGTCACAGCGCAAACATGTAATTTTCAAGGTTTCTTTCCTAGACCGGGGAGTTTAGTTGGAGGAAGTGCTTGTGCTATAGCTCCGAGCAATCTAACGAGGAGGAGTCATCATTCCGGTCATCCCGGAACGATGGTTGGTCATCCCGGTCTCACCAGGAGAAACCACCTCCACCTCGGCCATCCAAGAGTCTTACATTGGTGGAGCGAGTGGCCAAGTTTTCCCAAGCGATGACCCGGGATGTCCAACAGACGGAGATGGAGCTTCTAGAGACAATGCATCCTCCGAATGAACCTCTATATTCTATGCTATTGTGGAATTATCCTAATTGTTGATAGGATGTTGCTAGCTGTGGTTGATTAAATGTTAGAGTGAGTGATGTCGATAGGGCCCCAATTGTGCACCCGATCACTACCACTTGAGTGAATTCTCCGGCCACCTACTATTGTTAAAATCTGACTTTACCGGTCTCGGACCGGGAGTCTTTCGGTTTACCGGTTTGACTGGTAATCCACCGGTGACTAGACAATCCTAATTTTTAGACCTAGATGCGTTCTCCACCTTTTATGGATCTAGATTTTAGAGGGTAGCTAGTGGCCTTTGTGTATTTAAGCAGCCTTGGGCTCTTGTGTTATTTACTCTTCTCTTTGTTGCTTTGCTTGTGTCTTGCCTTCATTGCTTGTGTCTAGAGTTATTGTTGAGCTTGTGTGAGTGAAGAGGGAGAGAGTTGAGTCCTCCTAGTGTGTCTTTGCTATGATGTGCAAGGTTGTGATTTGTTGAGTGCTATGTGTTTGAGTGTAGGCTAAGGCTTCTGGAGGGAGTAGGATATTCAGGCTAGATGGTGGAGTAAGATTTGGGAATAACTCCAAACTCTAGGCTGGTTCGATCAGGTAAAGTTGCTTATCGGATGCAATCCGGGAAACCTACTGCTATTTATGGTAGCATCCCTTAAATGGGAAGTGTTTGGATTGGTGGGGAGGAGGGGTGACATCCCCTCTCTTGGTACACCAGGAGAGATCCCAGCTAAGCCTGAGTTCGGAGTATTCCGGAGTTTCTACCCTTGCAGTGGATGAGGTCCCTTGATCCCCGTGGAAAGTTGTCTTGCTTATGTGATTTGCTTAGCACTAGATTGTTGTGATTCTTGTATCTTCTTGATTGATTCATTGGATGTAGTTGTAGTTGGGATCCGGCTTTGCGTGAACTATTTTCTGGGCTATTTTCCGGGTTATTTCCGGTTGTTTTCCGGGTTGTTTTTTCGGACTATTTCCGGTGAATTGTGAGGGTTGGTGAACTAACTGCAACCTTTCAACTCTTCTATGGTGTAGAGTTAGATGGTGAAGAAAGTGGCCTCTGGATTGCGAGAACAGAGTGCAGTGACTTTCCGGGCACTGTAAAAACTGACTGGAAAACTACCCTGACGCTCAACAAAGTTTAATTAAACATTTGTGGTTACTTGTTTCAGGTCACTAAGGTACCCGGGAAGCCATCCTTCCAGGGTGTGTTGAGGTATTGAATATGTATTGTTCTTAGATTTAGAAAGTTTGACACACGATAGAAATCTTTGGAAACCATCTGGTTAGGTGGGCTTGCTTAAGGTTAATTTCGATTAACTTTGGAAATCACGAACTACTAGACTACGACATATTCCATTCATGTGCCTCTTATAAACGGAAATAGAAATTCTTGGAAACGAGTGGGATCCTATTATGATGCCATGGAAGATTATTTGTTGCTTTTGGACAAGAGGGCAATATTGGCTGACAATTGAAGCATGTGGATGCAACGGAAAGGAGATTTGAGTAGAACTTGATTGAGACGCTGAGCACTTAGAATGAGATTTTCATCGTGTAGATTTTTGTAGGTCTATCTATAGTCTACTACTCGATCAAAATTAGGGTGCGCTATGTTGAATCTACCATGGTTGTATTTTATTTATGATATGAATACAAAAACTTTTTCCAATGAATTCATTGCTTAGTTACGCTATAAGATTTTGTAATTAAAGCCTTTTTCTATGCAATCAAAGGTGTTGTTACTTTTTGATTTGAAGGAGTGCTCCTACCAGCACTACAGGTCTGCATCAAGCATAACCACGTTGGATACGTGCGAATCGCTTATAGTTGGTCATTTGAAGACCTTTTCTACACTTAAGCAGAAAGAGTGGACAGCTCAAGTCGTACTGCAAAGGTTAACCCTTTACTAGTTTTTATTTCTTCACATTGTATTGAGTGATCAATTGATAGCTCTTTGTAATAGTGTGCCGCCTTATCACAATTGATTCATAAAACATTGGGTGAGTAATCTCCGTGGGCCGTACCCTCTGTCTTGCACCTTGGTAGTGTGCGAGACAATTAAAAATATATATGACCTGTGACTTGCATAGTACTACAAATCATTAGATCATGCATGTTCTATTTGATAAGCTAACATGACGTTATCCTAACAAGTGGATGTTTGGGAAGTGATCTCGACTTTTCAAAGTGGACCTAGTCTTGCTTTTGAGAAGCTTGCTTTGAATCCTTCTATAGGAAGTGGAGTTACTTGTTAGCAGGAAGGCTGCTTTCACTTCATAAGGACAACTTGTATTACGTCTCAGCCATCATGAAGATCATGAAGATCAAGCTGACTATATTAGTTGCATGTTTTTACATGCTAAATTGGAAAGCGCAATGTAGTTGCAAGACCTTGGCAACTTGTCTGCTTGTCCCTCAAGCTAGGTTTGTGTACCTTAATTGGGACTTAACATTTGGATTTTGGCAAGTTTACTTGTTTTCTTTCTTGCTGCTATATCTTTCAACACTTGACAAATGTAAAAATGTAACCAAGTAAGGACAATAGTTGTACACATGTACATAGATCCAGGTGTTCAAGTGGCCAATAGAGCCTGGTAGCCTTTTTAACCTTTTGCACCATCGCATTACCAATCTCTTGAGTTTCAAATGCCCTATCTCAACTGCAATATTAATGTCATTCACAAGCTGAGGGATATTAGACATTTCACATCAGAATTTTACATCGCATCTCACCTCACTTTATCAAACCGAAAGTCCCCGTCACCAACAACTTCTAGAAGAGCCTGTTTCCCTTTCTAGATCACTAGTACCCTCCCACACTCGAGGGACAAGCGTGTGCGTATTGAGGCGGAGGAGAATTCACTGTGGGGAGCTTGTGAGGCTCATTGTATTGATTTTCTTAGAACTTTTTTTCTTCATCAGTATTTTCGTTGCCTATTGTCCTTGCTTTTTCACCTTCCTGCCCAGTCTGGGAGCATCTCCAACTCTCATCCTCCTCCTTGCAAGCTCCATACCACAAAATTTGATTGTAATATTTCGATTGAATTCGCCTGGTCAGAATCTTGTTGAAGCGTAATTTGTCATGAATAGTACTAGAACTTTGTCCTGCCAAGGGTCCAAAGGAACAAATCATAATGGCTTGCTTTATTTTTAACATTTTATAGGAATGACGTTGTTCAAATCAAAGTATGTTGTGCTCCGCGTTCTAGCAAACAAGTCGTTACCCTTCACTAGCCTTGAAGGCAAAAGAGAGAGGAGACTTCAGTTACCCTGGGTAGCTGCACTCAACGTAAAGAGCTATGGGTCCCTGAACTACATCTAGTCCATCAGAGAGCACTGGGAATTATGCCCAACGTTTCGGACTGCCCAAACTCGAAGTTCAGTTCATTGGTGTTTCCAATTGAAACTTACTACGTCTAATTGGTTAGAGCCAATTTCAAAGCCAGTTTCATAGCGTAACTAATTGATAAGAGCCAGTTTGATAAGAGCACCTCCACCGCAGGCCCCCATCCCGGTAGGCCTGTCACGTTTGGTGGGTCTGAGGGAAGGTGCTCCCCCACCGCGCTGGTCGGGGCCGCCAAACTGGTCAGGCGGGATGGAGGGAGTTGGGAGCAAGCCTGGAAAATGAGGGAATATGGCGGGCGGCTGAAAATTTCACCGAGGTTGGGCCACCAATCTATTTCTAGCATGTGGTGGAGTAGCAATGGCTGCGGGAGTGGCTGCTGCTGACAATCCATTCACTGACGCGTTTTGGCATGTACCTGGCTTGACTTTACTTCCCCTTGGACTTTCCTGAATTTATTGACTTACCGGTACTTTGCTTCTTCACAAAGTTTTCTCTCATGCTCTTCAGCTTATATTTTGACTCTTGAGCCCTCATAGTGCATTGTTGCGCTTGAACACTCCTTGATAGTTGTGGCTCATCTAACTTCGGTACGCAGGTTCATCTAACTTTGGTATGCAGAATTTTTCTAAAGGTTGTGTACTTTAATTTTCTTAATTGTTTGGTTGTCTTGCATGTGGGCAGTTTTCATAGTTCAGGCAAGGGAAAATTCAAATGATTGTACTATACTCAGTTACATTCACTGCTTTGTAATTCATATCATGTCTCCTCAGCATGTTCATGATACACATGTGAAATTTTGGTAGATAGCATAAATTTGAATTATTTTGGTAGATAGCGTAAATTTGAATTATTTTGGTAGATAGAAATTTTTTGGTAGGAATTCAACTTAATTTTGATAGGAATTCAATTTAACAATGAGGAATTCAATTTACAACACATCTTCTGGTTGGAAAAAGAAGAATTGAAAAACATGAAGATCAGTAAGTTTTAGGTTTAAAAGAAGAATTTTTTGGTACCTTGCATGACAATGTGTGACAATGTGTGAAAATGTTAGACTTGGGTTTAAATGCTATTTTGCACTAAAGACAAAAGATAATTTATGACAAAATGAAAGGGAAAACATATCACTTTCTAGTATTGAAAATATCACAATTGATAGAGTGTCCTACAAAAAGTTTTTTGACTTGCCTCGAGTACCCGCACTCTAGAAGTTTATCTTTAAGATAGCATAATTTTTTTTCTAGAAGTCTACTGAGAAAAAATAATATCCCTATGTACCTCTTGTCTTCTTGCATCTTTAAATAAAATTTAGAGAAATGTTAATATTGATTGCGACCATGAAAATGTGCCCGAGATTTGCAAAAGCCTACTTTGGAACTTTTTGCATTTCGAAGTTAATGTGCTATTTTCCACTAAACACATTTTTTTACCATATTTAAAAGGAAATAATACCATGTGTTAATATTGAAAATCTCACTTTGAGTAGAATATCCTAACTAAAATATTTGTTTGTTATTGGTGGGTTTACAAGTCATATTGCAGTTGTTTCAAGTTCTAATTTCACCTTGCATCGTTGGTGCTTATTAAACCAGGTTTAGGATTATGGCTTCAGTGGAGGTGTCCCCTTTAGAGGCTGCCAAAGTAACAAGAGGCATGAATTTTGAAGAGGACGATCTCCTACGATTGTGCCGTGCGTGGGTGCATGTCTCACAAAATCCTGTGACGGGTACATGACAAAAGAAAGAAGCTTTTTGGTCAAAAGTATTGCAGTCCTATGATAGCAATGGGCCCAAGAATGCTTATGAAAGGACGGCGCGGAGCTTGGAGTCCAAGTGGGGTGATCTCAACAAACATGTCACAAAGTTTGAATCTTTCTATGCACAGGTGGAGAATCTCAATGAATCTGGCACAAATGAGGACGACAGCATCCAGAAGGCCCAACAACTTTACCAAACACTTTATGGTGGTGGTAAATTGTTTCATCATTTAGAGTGTCGGAGGTATGTGCGGGATATCCCAAAGTGGAGAAATCAAAACAGTGCTAGTACTAAGACATCCTCGGGGAAGCGTAAATCTTTACCCACATCAATGTCTCAACCCAATGAGGCCAGGTCTCATGTACAGAGTAGTGCTACTTCTCCAGTGCGGCCTCTAGGAAGGAAGAAATCCAAGGCTCTTGCGTTGGTGGATATGAAGACGAAGAAACTTGAGATTGATTTTGCGAAGACCAGTGCTGATATGGTGGCTGCAAATGGAGAGAAGACTGCGGTTTTGAAGGAAGCTGTAAATTTGCAGCTATTCACCACATATTTAACCACCTTGAAGCCTGATGCCGTAGAGTACTTCACTCTACTACGTGCCCAAGCATTGGAGAAGTTGAAAACTTCGCTATTGCCACCTACTAAACCAGTTGGCACCTCCTCCGCCATAGTATCTGTACTGGCTCCTCCACGTGCAAATGTACAAGTACACTTTATGCAATCTTCCTCTCTTCAACTCCAATGTGTACAATCTGGATATCTTATGTCACATATTTTGAATTTTTTTTTTGCCTCTAATCTTTTCACGTGTTGTATAGACTCCTATAAGTGAACATGGTGTTGCCTCCCTCATTGCCACTACAGTGCCTCCTCCATGTGCGGATGTGGAGGAAGGAGAATCAAGCCAGAGGTAGGTGGACTTCATCCAAGTACTTTTGTACGAACTTTACTTCTTATGGTTTTTGGAGATATGTTCTATTCTTAAGAATATGTTGCATTCCATTCTTACATGGTGTGTATTGCATATTTGTAGTTTTCCCAATAGAGTTAGTCCTTAATGTTTTAGAGTTTTTACGAGTACGGTTTACGTGGTAAATTCCTTTTTTCTATGTATTGCATTTGTGATATTATAAACTATGTTTCCTCTACCATTGTAATTTATGTTGGAATGATTGTCGCAATTGTTTTGATACAATATGATTTCAGAAAACATCTATTCCAAAATCTTCTGGACATTTTTGTTATTTCATATTGATTTTTCTAATAATATGAGTCCAAAATTATACAGAATATAAATCTTTTTATATTCATAATTTAGATCCTACGGGTATTGATAAAAGTAGAAGTATTTTTTCCATTTCTTACTCATTGCACTAGAGCCATTAAATGAAAAGATAAATTCAATGTTAAACTATCTAGGAAATGTAGGGTTTTATTTTAGACTATGCTGATCACATCAATGTTATTTATGGATTTCATGTAAAGACATCAATCCAATATAAATGCTTATTATTCCTTCTAAGTTGACCAAGTTTTACTTTTAATTTGTGTTTCCTAACTTTCTCTTTTATTGTCAGTGTCATTTTCTAAGATTAAAAGGGCAAAAGAAGGTTACAAAGCCCCCATGTATTTATGTTTGCATGGAAATTTCTAATCCTTTGTGGTGGGCGCCTTCAAGGATTTTGTGCTTCCAATATTCAATTCAAAAGGAACAATTTTCAAAGTGGGGGGAGGATCGATTTGCCTCTGATGATGAAGAGGAACAATTTCTTGTTGTTGCTATGATGCATGAAGGACTTCAGAATGGATATGCGGAGGAACGTAGAGAGATCCTTGAGAGAATGCACGGTGGTTCAAAAAAAGGGAAATCTACCAACATCGAACGAAATTTTGCGGCAGGGTAGAACCAAATATGGAACGATTACTTTACTGAGACTCCGGTATACAACACCAAAATATTCCGGCGTCGCTTTCGTATCCGGAAGTCCTTGTTTCTTAGAATTCATGATGTAGTAGTGAATCATGACTCATATTTTTTGCAGAAAAAAGATGATGTCAGGCGGCCGGGATTATCTTCCATTCAAAAGATAGCGGCCGCATTACGCATCCTTAGTTATGGCATGGCAGCGGATTCTGTTGATGAATATGTGCGCATTGTTGAGACAACTGCCACGGAGTGCTTCAAGAGGTTTGCTGCTGCTGTAGTTGAGTCTTTTGGACCAAAATATTTGAGGCATCCAATAGCAGAAGACATATTGCATCAATTGCAATTTAATGAGCTCCGGGGATTTCCAGGAATGTTTGGCTCTATTGATTGCACACACTGGATCTGGAAGAATTGTCCAACTGGTTGGCATGGACAGTACCAAAACAAAGATGGAACTAGATCAGTAGTTATGGAGGCAATTGCATCTTGGAATCTCTGGTTTTGGCATGTGTTTATTGGAATGCCGGGGTCAAACAACGACATAAATATTATCGATAGGAGTCCATTGATGACAAATTATGTGCGAGGAGAAGGGTTGAATGCAAAATTCAAAATCAATGGACATGAATACAACTCTTGCTATCTCCTAGCAGATGGGATATATCCTGATTGGGCAATCTTTCAAAAAACAATTAGTGATCCCCAAGGGGAGAAGAGGTAGTGGCATGCAATGAAGCAAGAAGGCGGACGTAAGGATGTCGAACGAGCCTTTGGAGTATTACAGGCACGGTGGGGAATCGTTAAAAATCCATCACGATTGTGGGACAAGGCTACTATGAAGACTATATGGACATGTTGCGTAATTCTACACAACATGATTATTGAGCATGAAGAACCTGAATCAGAGTTGAACCAAGAGAACCTCTTACAATCCACAAGCGCTTTCATTGAACATGGAGAACATGAAGAACACGATAAACCCTTATCTTTTGAGCGGTTTGCAAAAGAGGTGGTCAACATTCAAGATAAAATCAAGCATTACCAAGTTCGTGATGACCTAATCGAGCACCTTTGGACGTTCAAGGGCAACATGTGATCAATTCTCAACTATGTAAATTACAACATAAGTGTTTGTCAAATTTTGACTTAGGTATGGGGTGTTGTTGCAGGGAATTCTTTATATCTTTCTACCAATATACTTATAGTTTATTTAGAAAAAACTATTATAGTTGATATTGCTTGTAGCATATGGTACATGATACACATTTTGTATGTGTTGTTGGAATTGAATTTTTCATGGAATGGTCTTGGCTTCATAGAGTCTACTCTTACATGACATTAGTTCCCTTAGGAGACAATTTCAATTTTAATCGAGTTCCTCAATCTCTAATTCTAGCATGTATGTCTGATCATTTTAATTGGATGGGCAATTTTCTTATAGCTTTCCATTGACGCTTTTTTTCTGGAAATCCAACTAATGGGCCAAAATTACAAACAAATTTCAATAACATATACAAATAGTGCAGCGATTTTATCTGGTATATAAAAATAGTGTAGCAAATCTATAATTTATTCCTAGTTCAATAGATATTCAAGTTTATGTCTATTTTCAAAAATGAGAAATTCCTCTTGGAAAGGGAATAGAAATCTTTGCATCTATCATACGGAATTTATATTTCAAAAATATGAGAAGGATATGTTACAAGCAAAACTTGTTAGTTTATTGTTAATTTAATTTCACATAGTTGCAATGCAAGATTCTTAAGGACATCATCTACCCTTCTTCTACTTCTAACATTTGGTGCACATGTGCCTAACATAATATTTTTTAACTTAAAATTATAATTTATATGCAAAACTTTGCTATAGGAGGTAATCAAAGTTTGTTGAAGGTGTTTAGTATTACCTCAAAAAGAGAGTATGTCTTACTTCAAACCCTAATATTTTTGGATCTATTTAGTGAAATTGAACAAATTTTTTGCCGCATACACTTGTACAATCCTAGTACAAGATCTTACAAACTGTAATTGTTTGTATTTCATGTTTAATGCATTAGATGGGAGTTTCAAGTGAGTTTGGGTGATAAATTTTCAAAGAACTTTATGAGTTCGCAGTTGAAACAATAAAATTGGTCAATGAATATTAGAGATGGTACATCAATTTTATTCACGAAGTTTTAAAATACGTGTTGGTAATATTTGTATCTATTTTCTCATAATAGTATGTGATAGCGCAAACTAAGGGGTTGTTTATACCTGAAGGTTTGGGTTGGAGCCCATAGACACAAGTGGTACCCCGCTTGAAGGATGAAACCATTGTAAGCGGGGTACCTTCCACCAAACAAGGGAGTTCTAAGTGGTTTGTGGCCCAAAAATTAGGTGTAAACCCGAATAGAAGGGTTGTGGCCCATTGCGTACTTGGGCCACAACCAAGTAGTTATATGAAAATGGGCTCTTTTGAGAACTACCCCATAGTGAAAGAATTTGTATTATTTAAATTACAAAAACATAAATGTAACTTCAGCAATAAATTTCAGTAGTAAATTTCAGTAGTAAATTTCAGCAGTAAATTTCAGCAGTAAATGTTAACAATAAATTTCAGCAGTAAATGCCGGCGGTAAATGTTAACTTCAGCAGTAAATTTCCGCAGCGAATGTCTACAGGAAATGTCAGTAGTAAAATATTATAAATGATTGGCTGAAATTCGTTTTGAAAAATACTCTCCCGGACTTTGGGAAATACAACCTCCTAGAGGTTGTAGGAAATAAGTCTCCTTAAGTTCCATAAAACACTATTCAAATCTGCCATGTAGGATTCCAACTAGGTTTCTCATCCACGGAAAACACTTTGGGCCACAGCCCATATTTTGATTGATGTAAACCCATTTCCGGGGTACCAATTCTTTACTCCAATCACAACTCGAGATTTCTTTGGGCTCCAGCCCAAACCATCTAGATGTAAACAACCCCTAAAACAACATATTACATTTTTCATGTGGATGAAGACACATGCAATTAGGTGCTTCATATTTCAAAAACTATGAATTTTTGCTTTGCACATCAATAAAAATAATATATGAAAGAAATAAAGAACAGGGTTTTTTTAGTGTACTTGGGTGAGAGCAAGCAAAAAAAACCAAAAAAAAAAAAACAAAAAACAAAAAACAAAACGCGACAGTTACAGACTGTCTGCGGCCTTGGGCTGCCGCAGTGGCTCCAACGGCCCACTTCCGGCGGGACCCACAGCGGGGGGTTTTTTTTTTGAAGTCAGGTTTCCAGGCCACGGAACCTTCCTCCCAGCCGCGCAGCAGGGTTCAGGGCCAAAACCCAGGGCAGTCTCCACCAAGCTGGCGCGTCCCCGGTGGAGGTGCTCTAAGAGCACTTTTACCAGGGATGCGCCAGCCCTGTGGAGACTGCCCTGGGTTTTGGCCCTGAACCCTGCCCCGTGGTTGGGCTGCAGGGCGCCTAGCGCAACGCCAACCGGGAGCAAGGTTATCCGGCCTTGAAACCTGGCTCTCATAATAAAAGCCCTGCTATGGGTCCATGCAAAAACGCGTCAGTGAATGGACTATCAGTGGCAGCCACTCCCACAGCCATTGTTGCTCCACCACGTGCTAGAACCAAATTGGTGGCCTAGCCCCGGTGAAATTTTCAGTCCCCCGCCATATTCTCTCCTTTTCCAGGCTTGCTCCCAACTCCCTCCATCCTGCCTGACTGGTTTGGCGGCCCCGACCAGCGCGGTGGGGGAGCACCTTCCTCCAGACCCACCAAACCTGACAAGTCTGCCGGGATGGGAGCCCGCGGTGGAGGTGCTCTAAGTAGTTTTCCTGCGTAAAGTGTCACTTTGAAATGCAATTCTAAGTCATTTCCATATTCTGTTGTTTCATCTTCTTGAACAAATTTTAGGGTTCCGAGTCGTCAATCTGCGTTCTATATCCTCCTCGACTATGGATTCAGCTGCTCTCACAACGTGAAATTTGAATTCTGGTTCAATCATGCGAATGCGGAAGCGTTTCGCGACGATAGAGTTCAGAACAAAATGGCAGATGAAAGCTTCTTGACCTGCTTTGAGAGAGGTGGCACGGGGAAGAAGAAGGAGAAGAAGAACGGTCTTCTTTCGGGAGGTAGCGAGGAGAATGGGGTAGGCGGCTATATCCGAGGTAGTTCCAGGATGCACTGCCTTCGCAATATGGTGGGTGTTTGCAGTCTTCCCATCAGTCCCCTGGCTCCCGATTGGCAGGACAATCCTTCTCCACTTCTAAGTGCCACTCTTATGCTTGTGACGTGAGTCATCTCTCCCCATGCCGCGTTTCGGTCCATCGATCTCGCCATTGAAGCCCTTCTCTTCGGAATGATGGTGGACAGTGAGTATCTCAGAAGGGAAAATCTCTTCTATTACCTGAAATCCGCACTGAAGTGGAACAGCAAGGGTTGGGAAGAGAATCTGGAAAGCCTGTGTGTACCTTGTGGCACTGGGAATGCTGGCTGCTCATTCAGGAGCGTTGAACCTCGCTTGGACTGAAATGACTGTTGCAGTGGCCATGATGGTACTTGATTTTTCAGATGTTGGGACAAGTCTGAAAGAGGTATTCTCCTGCTCCCTTGTCCTTGTTGTGGACAAGAAATTTCTCTCCTTGTACTGCGCGTTCTTGATTGCCGAGGCGATCATGAGGTACTGTTGTCTCATATGTCTGCTCGCTAATGAAGCTAATACGTTAGCTTTTGAGATGCTCAGAAAGTCTTACTGAGGTTTTAAGAGCAAGGTAGTACATGGTTCTGAATTATTTTGTGGTTACTGGACTGTTGCAAAGTTCAGCATGTTTGTTTATTTACTCTAAGCTATCTCTTGATTGCAGAATTTTAGGGAACTGTCGTGAACCTGTAAACTACTATTTGTATCGGTCAATCATGCATTGCTAGTTTTCTTCGCTGGTATGTTTATTGCTACATCTGACTTCTATACGGCTGGCACTCCTCATGTGGAGCCACATTCTCAGATCAATACTGCGAGCGGGGTCGCCATGTTGTTCCTGGTTGTTACTATCCTTTCAAATGTGGTATCTAATGTCCCTACATGCAGTGATTTTCTCTGGTCTCTATGGTTTGGAACCCTTCACAAGGAAATTGTTATCTAGCCCTTGTGTGTAATTAAGGAATCTTAAATGTTTCAAAACTCAAAGCAGATTCATTGCGTTCTTTTGTGTGAGAAGATTCACCTTCAATGTGGGAATGACTTCAGTAATCCTTGGATGCTATCAAATTTTGGCAATTAATCTATCTGTTTTAGTTTTGAATTGATCTCTGTAATGAGTTTGGTACTGAGTTTATAAGTTAATATGAGGATTTGGTAGATTGAAGATTTTTCGGATGAAACTTCTGGTATCATTCAATGAATCTTGGCATCGCAACATCAGAAACAATAATGAATTCTTTGTGCTATTCCTAGTATTCTTGATATTGATCTCACGGCACATCGTGATACAGCACCATTCTAGGTCAGCTCCTATTTTCAACAAATATTTGGTGATTCTGGTCAACAGTTACAATGGCAGCTCACAGCTAGAAACCAAAGGCTTGAAATTTGACCACAACCCATTAAATACCCCAGATTTCAAGTGTTCGATTTTAGTTGCATGCGGCAGACAGGCACTTCGTTACATGAGAAAAATCTCAACCATAAAAACTTGAAATTAAAAAAAGATCGTACTTGCCAATACTTAAGATTCCAACTGCAGAGTAGCAGACGATGCACCTAGTGGGAAACAAAAAAGCCAATGCTACATCGAATCCTTAACAATAATTACGTACTCTCATCGCCTTGTTCAGATGCTCATAAGGGATCTGTCGCTTGAAACAAACAACGTACTTACATGGAAAAATAAGCTCAAATAGCAACTGAACTTAAGTAATAAACTTGCATTCCTCCTGACCTTGACAAGCTGGTGCTCCAGTTTGAGAGACTCCGTGACAGTCATTGGTCCTTGAACAAGGTGGCACCACCGGCCATGCGCCTTCAATATCCATCGTAATGCTCATCACCAGCTAAATAAGTTCACCTTCACTTATGATATTCACATGAGTCTAACATGGAAAATTGCAAGGTAAAACACAAGAACTAATACCTGGCAATGAATTGACTCGTGCACGAGTGCGCACAGCGGATCCGCACGCGACCACAACAAGATCTCGAGTTTGCCCCCGATTTGCAGGAAGTCAACTGTCATACAAAGCTACTTTAATGGAGGAGGATCAACTGATTGTTGGCTGGTGTTTAAGGGGAGTATGATCAACGGGTGAGCGAAACGAGTCACAACCAAGGTTTCATATCAAGAGTAGACTTGTAAGATACATATGTCATACCGCGTCGGATTGACCTCTAACACTGGTCCCTACGGAGACGAGGGTGACGCCTTCGTAAAGGTCGTATGGAGCTTCATGACTTGAATACCTGCGTAGGAAATCGGTAGCTGAGTTTATTACCCAGCTCATTACTTAAACGTCAGTAGGTGCCACTTGTGCGAGAATGCTCTGCGTAAACCTTGCCGCATTTGAACGCGGCAAGGTTCACATATCGAAATGACCTCCCGGCGAAAGAAGTTAGTTTGGTTAATCTTCATAGGCGATCCAGGGGTTGTAAGTACCTCGGCTTTGAACGTAGTCGCGGCGGGCGGTGGCATTGACAAGTGATTATTAAAACGAACCAAGGATAAGAGAGAACTGCTCTAAACCCTAAACCCTAAACCCATGGTGAGGCTCCGGCGCGGCAGCTGCGTGAGGATTTGCGTCATGACGTCGTTAGTCAATCCGAGGCAATCCGAGAATCGAAGCTGCTGATTCTTCTTCCTCTTCCACCATGGGCTCCGTCTTCTCCAGCTCCCACCTCTCCGACAGCACCTCCTCCACTTCCTCGTCGACACTCTTCACACCAAGCTTGTCGTCCACACATGAGAAACTCAACCCGCAAGCTAAGTAAACCCACTGATCACGTCAACCATGTCATCTCTCTCTCTCAGAAAACGATCAAGCATGTATATGAGAGAAAGCCATCAACCATGTGCACGTCCAGGTTACGAAGATCACGTAAATTCAACATACTCTCTACCTCACCATACAAAAGTCCATCTAGCATATGCAGGTTGCAAAGATCAGCATATCCTCTCCCTCACAAGCACACACACCTATGTTTGGTGCCCGAGAATCGCACAAGTCGCCCCGTTCTCGTCCGACTTCGGGTAGGGGTACAAAAATTGCTTATCATTTTTTTTTGAATTGTATATGTTTTATAGCAAAGATCCAAATGGCCAATAAGAAGGAACAAAACACATCTTGCAGTAGAAAAAATAGAAAGTGAAAAATGGGAAGATCTCTAAGTTGTATACTGTGGGTAAGAATAACTTTTTTTTGGTACCTTGCCCAAAAATGTGCAACAAAGATGTGAAAATGCTTGAGTCAAAATGCTCTTTTTCATAAAAGACAAGAATTTCTTTTTGACGATATGGAAGGGAATAACATCACTTTGCGAGGTATTGAAAATCTTACATTCAAAAAAGTGTCCTAGCAAAAGTTTTTGGAGTTGCCCAACGTGCCCACAATCAAGAAGTTTCTCTTTCAGATGGCATTACTTTTTGCCTGTAGGTATGATGAGAATAAAAATCTTACTCCACATTGCCCTTGTCTTGTGGCTTTTCTACACAAAATTTCATGAATTTAAATATTATGAATTGTAACCATGGAAACATGCCCAAGATCTGCAAAAGCCCGGTAACCTCGAGACATGTTTCAGTGAGGGGCTAACCTTGTCATGCTCCAATACGACTTAAAGTTTGGATTTGCCTACACAGTACATGAACAGTTTCCTAACATCATATCATGATTTGGAGTTATACAACACATGGAAAAACTAAGAATACAACACAAGATACATCAATTGCATTAGAAACCAATGAATGCCATGTTGCATACTAAGTGTATCTCATCCTTCTTAGTTCTTTATGGAATTTTTTCTTTATAAGGTTCTTTGTTCTTTTTTAACTTTTGATCTCTCTCCTTGCATACAAAAAGTTTTGTTTTGATTTGTACGAATTTTAAACATGTATTTTGTATATTCAATCAAGTAGACCATGGTAGAAAAATCGCCAACAATCATGTATGAATGTTTTCTTCACATGTGACATGTCAATGCAAAGTCAATGGATATTGTGCACATTTCCCCGAAGTTTAGACCATGGTTTGAGTTCAATTTTGTGAAGTTGGTTACTAAGATTGGGCATTAAATTTCCATCAAAGTTAGTACATGGAGAAAAATTAGCAGGAGTCTAGGTTTTCCAGAAAGTTGGCTTAAGTAATGAAGGGTTTGAGCTGTCTGCTTGGATCTTATTCTGGAAGTATACACTACTACAAACCATGGATTCTAGGAGTGATGGATGGTGTTTTCTAGGGGTGGAACCCTAAGGATGCCCAACTCCAAAACAATTCTTTTTGGGAAATCAACGAGGACGTTGCATATATGCTACAACCTAGATTTGGTGGACAAGAGGATTTTTTTGTGTGAAATTGTCAAAGAAATGTACGGGCTAAAATGTAGCAAATCAACCCCTATTAAGTGAAAAAAGTCCCAAAGTGGGTTTTTGCAAATCTTGAGCACGTTTCCATGGTTGCAAATTTTATATGGAATTCTTGAGATTTTGTACAAGGATGCAAGAAAACAAGCAGTACTTGGAAATACAACTTTTATTCTCATTGGACCTATGGAAAAAAAATTATGCCATCTTTAAGGAAAACTTCTCAAGTGCAGGTAACAAATTTAGACCTTGAGTGGTGCACAAGACCGACACTAAGTGAAGTCAAAGAAGTAAAGTCAAAGTTAGCTTATCCACTCAACGCAGGGAAGAAAATAAACCAGTTTCTCAATTTCAAACACTATAATCTTTTAATCCGTGTGGTTAAAGTCCTTGAAATTAATGAGTCTCAGTTGGGATTCTATGGTTGAGAGTATGAAAGTTTCGGTGTCCTTCCTTACTCATAATACTAGAATAAATAGTTTAGAAGTGTTATTGATAAAAATTGTCAAGGAGATTTAGAGGTTATATTTGAATAAAAACATAACACCAATCGGCATTTTTTCAAATGTCTAGTCCTTGCATGGTCTTTGAATATGCTACACCCATTTTCTACCTCTAAATATTGACGTACAAGGTACAAAGAACTTGCTTAACATGATGGGCAATGGACCTAGAACATGTTTAGCACCAAAATACGACAGTGTTCTCTTGCATCTCAAACACAAATTTGATACGACACTCTGTCGCATCTTGCTAATTTCTGTAGCTGAGAGGTTGTGATTTGACGAAGACATATTATGATGAGATGGTTGGTGGGTTACGGTGAGCTGGCCAGGGTAACTTGGGGAAATTATAGCTCCTGCATGCAATCATTGCATCAATCGATCAAATCCTAACCTCAGATCCAGAACTACACACAAGTCACACACTCGGTCCATCCTTACTTGGAGAAACACACTCCGTCACATTCTTGTACGACACTCTGTGCAAACTCGGATCATTAGATTCCTCCGTCGCCTCATTTATCGCCGGCTTGCACGCCACACTCAGCTCCTCGTAAACGCGTCTCACATGTATGTGACGATTTCTGCATGCGCACACAAATCTCCTCATTACCTACTCATCCCTCCAAAAATCGCCGCTCCAGCTCCACGGCTTTTCAGACAGAAAAGATACCTCGAGCTAGCTTCATGAGCGACGCCAATCGGAAAGCGTGCGATTCACTGGATATCGGTGAGAACGCCATACCCAACCTTGGCCCTGCAACTCAACGGGAAAGAAGGAAGCATAAGGAAAACCTCACACTGTCATCGTCAGCTTCTTATCAGAGGGTCCAGCTGATCTAACACAAGTCCTTGTCAGTACCAGGATTTGATTTTACTGAGCACTGAGGCCTCTTTAGAACCTCAAGAAGATTTGCTTTCTTAATATTTTGCGAGAAATCATCGCAACTTCAGTACTAGACGTCAGAAAATCCGCTCGTAGCCAGAAACGAGGGAACTTGAGACACACCCGAAAAATGCACGAAAAGCATGATGGAATAACAAAGGATCAGGGGAAACAGAAAGGACTAGCTTAACCTGCGTGAACACAAAAACCTGATTCAAGCATCACAAAGCTGCCCAGGCAAAAACAAAGCTTGTAAAAAAGGACTACGCTCCTACTGGAATATTATGGCAATGATGGTGGCAAACCTTGCAAGTCTGCGCTCTAAGCTTATCTAGCCCCACCAAAACAGCAACACCCTTGTCATTGACTTTCACTAAGATATCCGCACGAGGAGATTTGCTATAATAGAGACATTTTACAATTTCTTTGTCCTCAGACCTCAATTTATCTGAGTCCTCCGAGTTTCCTTCCTCTGCTAAGGGAATTGATGGTACTTCAAGCATGGCTTCCAATTCATACAGTACCGATAAACCTAAATGCTTCCTGCTCAAAAAATCGCAGGTGCTGGCTACGACAGAACCGGCGACGTTGACAACATTCCGCCTTCCTCTGGTGACTGAAAGGTTATCCACTCTCTGAAATCTCCGTTTCATATTATCTGCCTTGTTAAGATAGTGTTCAATGTCTTTCTCCACATCCCAAAACTCCACTTTGACAGGCGTGTGCATCCGCTCCTTTTGCGTGGCGCTTGGTGTCTTGGAACAACTTCCTGAGGGCCACGATGGCAAGTCCTGACGTAGCCAATCGAACTCTGTGCATTTATCTGCACAGGCAATCCAGTAATAATTAAAATAAAAATCTAAATGCACCAAGTACTATACTTGCAATGGTTGCTTTTGTGTTGATCGAGCAAGGCATACATTTGGTACACTAGGAAATCACTTACTTTTCTTGATACACAGGCAAACACAATTACATGATTCTTACCGTTGCTTGCTCATACACACCCATTCACACACATCACCAAACCCAAAAGGATCCCAACGGATCCTAGTAAAACCCTAGAGACGGATCAAATGATCCACAACAAAAGAGTTAACCTACACCACCTAGTTTGGCAACAGAGAATCAGGTACAGAACTCTCGCAGTCAATAATGTAAACTATCCAATCCTATGCCAACCCTAATTCCATACTCATGAAATAAACCCTCGCCTAAGAATCCAGCAGCCCCTGGGAACATTGAATAACAAAGATGGTGCGCAAATGGAACCTCAATGACAAGTGATGAAGGTATGGCCTGCAAGGTATGGCCTGCAAGGAACTTAGAGGAAGGCTGAAGCCTGAATTTGTGAGAATCTATTACTCAGGCTCGCTCCTGGAGCAGTCTGTTCGGTTGAGCCCTTAGCCTCGGCTGGCTCAACACATCATACAGCTCGCACGGGCCAGTGTTGTCAAGGAGAGTGTGTAGGTTAATGCTCCTATGATTCTGCTCATTGTTAAGAACCCTAAACATGTCTTCCCAGGGCGGTTCATTCGGACTCAGGTCCGCTCCAACATAACATTGCTCTATCACTTTGGCTCCACTGATGCGGTCTAAATCAGTCACTTCTGTTTCTACCAACATCCTGATTTTAGTAAGTTCAAAAAATACGGCTAACAATTCTGCTACAAGCATCAAACTAAAGAATCCTGGACTTGATATCACTAAGCCTCCTCGAGCCAAGAGGAATGCTACGTTACCAATAGCCTTGTCGCTCCATAAAAGTCTATTGTCAGGAACTCTCTCGTTGAATAGAGTATTCCTTTCCATTCGATGCAGAGCAACTGCTTGCACATACTCATTCCGAACATTTATAATACCTCTGATAGAATCTGCAAAATCCTTGTAGGATTGTAGACCAGGATAATCTGAGTTTCGGGTGTCTGCTCCGAAATTTGGATTGGATGTGTCTGCTCCGAAAATTGGATTGGATGTGCGCAAACTCCTTAAAAATCCCCGCAGTCTGATCCGAAAATTGGATTGGATGTTTGGATGACTTTCCTCTAGAACGCTCCCCAAGATTGTTCTGCATCGAATTCCGCTCAAAATGTTCCAGAGGATGGTAGCAGAGATCAGAATGGGAGCACCGTACAACATAGCATTGAAGACCCAATCTGGTCGACATTTCTGAAGAGCTAGGTCTTCCTTGACAACGCCGACCATCCACCATGCGAGTGCGGTCATGATGACGCTCGTGCTCTGTCCCATGGGCGTTCTCCATGTGGGATGCCCCTGCGCTGCGCCGAGATGAAACCTCGGATCCTGGGTTTGACCTTCCACTTGGTTCTGGTTATCATTAGACCTACTCATAGAGCCAAGCCTCCAATCTACGCGGTATCCATAAAGTCGGTAGGAAACGCTGTGGACGATCCAGAGGAAAGTGAAGACCAGCATGGCCACCGCCAGAATGTTGCCAGTGCGAATGGCCCCATTATCTTCCACAGTCGACTCAACTAGCGCCCTCCCGATGGCGATTGCCGTTGTGACGAACACAACGAGGGGCGCTCCTTCGTATGCCAGGCTGATACCGTATCGGAATCCGGAATAGAAGTAACTAAAGACGGATACGTTCATAGCACCCAAAGCCGGCATACTCCGTAGCACTATGAACGGGCTCGTCACGTTGGTCACGAACACTCCGGTTCCTGTCGTGAAGATGAGGGAACCGACTGTAATGATCCAAAAGGTGGCAGTTTTGAATCTTCGGAACGGTCCCACCGCTACGATGCACCCTCCGAAGAATAAGAGGAGCAGTACATAGGAAACAATGCCCACTGCCGTTGCCGTTGTTGCGCCCCCGCACTCGACAGCTACAAGCCCGTGGTTGGCAGATCGACCACACTGAATCTTGCAGCATGCCACAAAATTCTGAGATGTCTGGTTCAGGATACTTTCGTTGATGTAGCTGGAACACTGACCAGGTGGTACAGGGCACTTCTTCGCTGCACACCATGGTTTATAATAACCATCGGATGCGGCCATCGCTCGTCAGTACTCAATCCAATACAAGGTTGTAGAATCAAAGTTCTTATCAGTGGCGACAACGCTTGCCCCTAGCTAGCTAACTAATCCTACCAGCTCCTTCAGCAGTTCGGAGATATAAGAAATGCTTTCGACACAGCATCAGCAGTACCATTCTAACACCAACACCTCACACCAAGCCTTCTGTGTCCTCGACTCTAGCTTGATACACGCCTCACTCTCCCGGATCCTCCTAGAGCAACTCGCAAATGCCAATCAACAAGAGAGATACTCTGAGATACATAGTCTGAGGGTGGTAGTTTCCGCTTCTAAGAATCTTAATGAATGTAGGTCGTTGCGCCGTGTGACCTGTATGTACGCTAGCCCTGGTTTTATTTTCTTGCCGACAAGTTTCCAACGCGGAGCCTAGTTGGAAGTATCCTGCAGACCAGCACCTCCTCTGCAATCCGTTCAGAGCATCTCTTCCCCACATGGTAATAGCATACAGTGTACACAACCACATTTTTTCCGCTGAGGATGAAGCTACAGCAGTTACAGGAGCGAATCTCCCACTACAGTCTTCGTCCTTGAATCGCAGCAAACTGTCGTGTCTCAGATTTATAGAGCAATGACTTTCTGTACGTTTCTACAATTTGGTGGACCTGACAGGTTCTGTGCTTGCAAAAGAGCGAATCCTGCATATAGTTCCTCCTAAAATATTATACTGTCTCCTACCGATGCTGAAGGAATCCTACCGATGTTTGGGGGCAGACTAATAGTTCCATTATTTCAAGCGGTCGACAATTTTTCAAACATGATTGAACAGTTGCTTCAACAAAGTTACAGAAA
Organism: Bryoerythrophyllum caledonicum; assembly: GCA_963971425.1. Classification (NCBI taxonomy): domain Eukaryota; kingdom Viridiplantae; phylum Streptophyta; class Bryopsida; order Pottiales; family Pottiaceae; genus Bryoerythrophyllum; species Bryoerythrophyllum caledonicum. The sequence goes on along the minus strand of OZ020520.1, from coordinate 19,745,704 downwards.
CTTATCATAAGAACTTATGTTAAATATCATGCAATTTATTGTATTCAGCGTATGAAGTGTCGGAGCACAGGATTTACAGTTTTCAACTATCACGCGGTGCACAGTAAAGTGGACACTCGTCTAGCACACGCAACTCAAATATCATTTTGCACAACTATAACCAATAACTCATAATTGTTACTCGTTAACCCCTAAGTTCCCAAGGCCTTTTTGCCATCCAAAATCACTCAGAGTTATCATTTCTTTCGCAAAGACAAAAAAAATTTAGGATCTTAGGGGCGGTCCACACTAGGGGCCAAGGTGGAGAAGCCGAGCAATTCTAGCAATCTCATTCGTCTCGAGCTAAAAATTAGCTTGTGGGCTTTCACACTAGGGGCCAAGGGCCGAGGGTCACAGGCTACCAAAATGCTTACATGGCAACACTTTTTGAGTATTTAGCCCCTTCAGGAGAGTTTGGCATAGCTACTTCTTTGGTCCTCATTGGAGAAGCTATTAACAATTTTGCCCTTGCCCCCATGGTCCCCATTGAGGCCTTCAAAAAAGTTCAAATTGACTTGGGAGTTGCCAAATGGTATGGAACATGCCAAATGGATCATGTGCTGGAATTTTGTTTAGCACACAAATTTTGGCCAATTGTTGATGTTTTTTTGGTGGTTTGAATGCTTCAATTTGATACTTGGGTTAGACTACATGCTAGATTGTTCAAAATGCATCCAAAGTTTAATTGAACTTCTTCTCTTAAAAAATCCATGGCTAGAGAAGGTGAGAGGAAGATTTTAGAAAATATATGCTTTCAAGAGGTTCAAATAGACTTGGAAATTGCCAGATGATATGGGTCCAAACCCCTCAATAGGGCCCTTTAGGCTTCACAACTCAAGCACCCAAACTCCACCAATTCAATAACTTATTATTTTTCTACAACTCCAAAACTCGGCCCCTCAGCATAGTTTGATCTTTGATGAAGTTTAGCCCTTGGGTTGAGTGTGAAACGTTCCTTATATTGATTAGGTATAAATTTGCATAGTTATAGATTGTAAAATATTTGCATTGAAAATGGAAGAATCATATTCAGGCTTTAGGATTTAGGGTTACACTAACGACAATCCCTATAACCAACGCTTCAAATATGAGAACTAGGATTTAGAGTTTAGGTTGAGGCTAACGACAATGCAGAGCCTGCATCAAGGATGGAGGTAGGTTGATTTTTCTTAAACTATCTAAAAATGTAGCAATGTGAACGGGGCTTTGTCACTAGAAATTCAATTCTTCAACTATGAAAGTGAGGAAAGGAAGTCTTAGTCTTAGTGTGTCTGTGGGAGTATTGATGAGGGTTTCAAACATAATTTTGACCTAATGTATCTTATTGAGGAGAAATATTTTGGAATTTAAAAAAATCGCATTGAGATTGTTCCTTGTCTTGAAAGCTTCCTAAAATGAGTTTACAAGTTGAATTTGGAGTTGTATAGCAAAAGCTATAAAATTTTGAAATTGTGAAATCCGAGGCCACCCATTGAGCTGGCAGAGATTTTGACAAGCCATAACTTTTGTTGTGTTTATCATATTGATTTGAACTTTAGAGGGTGTGTATATTATTGTTATATCTCTCTAATAAGTTATTATAATTGCAATTTGGAGCTTTGCAAAAGAAGTTATAGACCGCTGAATATTTTGAGGAGAGTAGAGCTTTGAACCTACACAACTTTTGGATAGTCGTTTAGAATGAGTTGAAATTTTGAGAATGTGTGTATCTTTATCATAGCTCTCCATGAAGTCATTACAATTGAAATTTGGAGGTTTGAAGAAGAAGTTATGGAGGATAAATTGCTAGAGGAGGCCAAAATTTTGAACCTCTATAACTTTTGGACAGTAGTTTCAAATGATTTGAAACTTGGAGGAGTGTTAGTTTGTTGCATCAGCTCTCCAAAAAGGTATTACACTTTGAATTTGGAGGTTTATAACATTTGTGGCGTCAATTTGAAGATCACAGCTTGGGTGGAAGAATTTCGAAAGGATGTCAGGATCGGCGCATGGAGGTGTGTGTATAGATGGTATTCGGGTAGAACCCATCTAGAGAGTTGTGGAGTTACCGGAGAGCCCAAGACTTAGTGCTAACGGGAGATTAGGGTTAGGTTTAGTGCCGCGTGGCGGCTAGGGCAGCGGTGGTGTCTTTCGACACCTCATCTCGGGACTTGGAACTCGGATGACCTCCACGTGTGGTTAAGGGAGACTCATCTTTTTCAAGTTGAGTCTCCCACGTGATGAGGTGAAGGTGTGTGCGTGTTGCACATCGTTAGCCTTATCCATATCATGTTTTCACTCTTGAAGAGTGGCATGGACTCGACTTAATGTGATTTGTAAGTGTTTATCACTTATTTGTTACTTGAGAAAGATCATGTTGTGGAAATGGGTGTAATCACAACATTATTGTACATCTACTGGGGTTTGTTGACTTAGCTCAAAACTCTGTATCTGCTCTATAGTTTCTGCACTATATCTGCAAGGTGAAACTTTCTTTAGCCCTGGAGACCTGATTCGGTTATGAGAGGGCCTCGAGCGGAAGGACATCGCTCCACCATCATCCCAGTGTTGCTGCTGCTGTCGCGGTGATCTTCTCTCGAGGGCTGCTACACCAATAATGACATTTAGTGTTTGCAACACTAATCATGAACTGTAACACTAAATGTCATTTTCATCGATAGTGTTACAACACTAAATACCAACCTGAACACTAATCGTCAATTACCAAGCTCTTGAAGTTTTACAAGTTGAAGCTTAGTGTTACAAGTGCTGATCTGAAATAGCAAACAGGGACCAGCGACCAGATTCACTCAGGAACTAATTGAGAGCCCCATTGCACAGAACTGCATACATTAATCATACATTACCTCCCAACATACACAAAAATCAAAAGACTATAATATTAATTCATATTAATTAGGTACATGGACCTAATTAGGCACAAGTTCGCCTTGAAAATATGGCATGTGCTTTTGAACAAGCTCTTGCAGATGTGGAAATAATTGATTTATGTTCCACGTACCATCCACATCTAAAGCCATTCCTGTGCGAATCATGGATTTTCTCGCATACGACATATTACTTCCATCTACTTGCCTATTAACATCTTCAACACTATCCACGGTTAATTGAAGGAAAAATCTCTTCCCGGGATTGGTCAATTTCCCCGACCATTGACCATCACCACGAGCTGTATTTTGCCAAGCATTGGCTTCAATCAACTCTAATTTTTTTCTCTCCCAACGTTCCGTCCAAGCATCTTTTATTTTTGAGATGATAAATGTATCCGCCGGTTGGCACAAATGAGTGGAACATGGTGGCAAATACTTGATGATAGCATTTTTTTCGGCCAAAATAGTTGCCAAAGATGGTGTCATACTATGGCTAGTACAATTATCCACCCATACCATTTTAGTTTGCCCTTGCACATCAGGTTGGAAGGCGCGTGGCTCACCAAAATATTGAGCAAAAATTGATTGGTCCATCCATCCTTTTGGCCCCGTTCTATAACTAACACCCGGAATATCATCATCCACACCGCGAATAGGATAGTTTCGGCTTGCATTTGTAAAAATTAACATGGGAGCCTCAATCATAGATCGACGCCCGCCAGAAATTCTTACGACCATAGTTATAGAATCCCCACCGGAAACCACATTGGCATATTTGACAGTGGTGTCCCCTCGAAATCCTAACGTGCGGCCATTGTCCAAATTGACAATAAAATAGGTCTCATCCAAATTTTCCATGAGATTCTCGTGAAAATGACCCGCTTGAAACCCCCTTTGCAATACACCTAAGTGGTAGACCGTTTGCATCTCAATTTGAAGCTCCTTTTCTACACTGCATGTTAATCTACCCCGTTGGCATAATAAAACAATATTATGAACGCTCATAAATTGTTGCACCCAACTGTGACAAAAATTTTCGGTAAGAAGTACGCCATCCTTTGGATCCTGAGATTGAGCCGTATAATTAGAAGTTGGGTCTAGCAAGATGGTTAGAGCCAAATCACGTAGAGTTTTGGATGAAAACTTCACACCTGCATTCCTACACTGTTCAAAAGTGTGTAATAATATAGGATATAGCCATGAGACCCAATCGGAACGTTTCTGACCACGGCCAGATTTTGCTTTCGTCAAGATTCGTTCCCGTTTTCCAAGGGAATTCCTGGTGCAAGAAAGAGGGGTTTCTGCCGTATCCTGATTTTCAATGGCATCTCGTTCTTGCCACCATCGTGATGCTTGACGACATTGGCAGATTTTTGGCCGCGAAAATGTTCTGGAAAGCTCTAATAGTCCGACATAGAGGCCACGGATACCGTGGATGGTCTCGTCCTCAATCATCCAGCGAATAACCAAAAAGCGGACGGCGAGGGTGGAGACGTGCTGTAAATTGCGGGCCCGATTGGAATCGATCCCCCGGAGTGGAGCGTGGTCGGGCATGTCGGGCATGTCGGGAAAGGCGACCGGCAGGAGAATTCTCACAGGAGGTAGGTAAGGACCGTCGCTGCGATCTCGTAGCAGGGAGACAGGCCGCTCACAACAGGAGGACAACAACTCCCATGCGAAGGATGTGAAGAAATACAAACAGAAAAATCAGAAAATCGATTCGAAGTCATCGCCGAAGGAGCGGCCCGACACGGTCGCCGTGCGGATGAGCGAGGTGTACTCGCCCGAGGTTTGATTATACGCCTCGTTGTGGACACGGATGGTCTTGCTGTCGGTCATGAGCGAGTAGCGATGATGCACTCGACGGCGCTGGAGGCGATTGACTTGGCGCGCGATGTGATGGCGATTGCGCACCACATGCCGAGGTACTGCGGCAGGTTCACGTCGGGGAGAGCCGGGTTTGTGTAGGTCTGGTGAAGAAACAGAAAAGCGTGAGGAAACAGAAAACGATTCAGCGACAGACACTCTTCAGGTTGTGACTTGCTTCTCTACAGACACGTTAAACAATAGGTATTCAAAAGGAGACAGTCACGAAAGGTTGCCAAGACAGAAAATCTTTGAAAAAAAATACACACCTTATCTCGTAATGAAACACTAAACCAAAATTTCCACCACCAAGAATTGAATAGTCTCTTCCCACATATACTCCAGCGCAAATTTCTGACACATATCCTTCCAAAACTGAAATGTTTGAAAAAAAAAAATACACAGCTTACCTCGTAATGAAACCCGTAAACCGAAAATTCCACCACCAAGAATTGAATAGTCTCGTCGCAAATAAACTCCAGTGCAGATTTCCGACACATCTCCTTCCAAAACTAAAATCTCCGCAATTAAAATCGAGTATTTGTGGTGTTCGTTTTGCAAATGGTGGCAATGGTTTTTAGGTTTCAGTGTTGGCGACCAGTTTCAGGGTTTCGGTGGTTCACATCGGTTTCAGTGGGGTTTCGGTGGTTCACATCGGTGGTTTAGGTTGGTTTTGGAATTTCGGTGGTTTACGTTGGTTTCGAAATTTCGGTGGTTTAAGTTGGTTTTGAAATTTCGGTGCTTGCACTGTTCTTTGCAACACCAATCTTCACTTTCGTTACATTTAGTGTGGCATGGTAGAAAGGAGTCATAACACTATTCTTCATGTAACACTAAATGTCATTATTAGTGTAGTGTTCGCCGTGCAGAAGCCGCCTAAGGGAGTCGGGAAGGATATCCTTGCGGCCGATGAGAGCATGGGCCCCATCGGGAAGCGACTGTCTAGCATCAAGGTGGAGAATGTGGAGGCCAACAGGCAGGCGCTGCGAGAGCTTTTGTTCACGACCCCAGGGATGCACGAGTTTCTGGGCGGTGTGATCCCCGGAATCAAGGTGGAACAAGGGCAAGATTGTAAAAGCGGCGCCACTAGCAGTGAAGTGGGGTGGTCCACGAGGGTGTGAGGCTGCTGCAAGGTGGCCTAATCTTCAGGCACTATAGAGTGAGCCGAACTTCGCGTACAGGAGGAGAAGCCGGCGTTCGTTGGCACGCAGCGGTTGAGGTTCGGGACGAAGCGTGGCGGAGTACAGTCCGAGAATGGTGCGGTGTTCTTCTGCGACGTTTTTCTGGTGTTAGAACTACAGGCTGGGGTTTCATCGGAGAAGTGACCAGGACCTGCTTGTGGCCGGAGTGCCGGGTGGGAGTCCCATTTTGAAGAAAAAGGCTGCCGGAGATGCCAAAGAAGGCGCTGTGTGGAGGTGGCGGAAGAGTTATCACAAGGATAACTGGCTCGTGGCAGCCAAGCGTTCATAGCAACGCTACTTTCTGATCCCTCGATATCGGCTGTTCCTATCATTGTGAAGCAGAATTTCTCAAGTGTGGGATTGTTCAGCCACCAATAGGGAATGTGCAGAGCCAGGCAAGGTGACTGTGGAGAGACGTCGGCGTGAGAGACGCCGCTCGAGTGCTCATCCAGCGGCGCTGGTAAAGACGTGGGGTCGGTGCTGTGTAGGGTTGCGTGGACGCAAGAGCAGAGGTGATATTTAGTATCACCGAAGTCTAGAGGAGTTGCATCTAGTACGCCGACACCGAAACCAGAAGTAGCTAGCGCACTCATATCTCCTGGTACTAGGTGGGATTCAGTCTGCAAGAGCAAAGGTGATCAAGCTAGAACCCGATCCTGTGATGAGTGGTAGTGTTTGACTTCATGTGCGCGTCGGAAGAAACTGATGCGGTTATGAGTACAACCGGGCACGATCAGTAATCGCTCCTGCCGATTTACGAGGACGGTCACGAACGTGGATCCCGTCGCTGAGAAGTACACCATCACCACTACCAACTCCAGCTCCAGGGACTTCGTCGTCTTGGCACAGCCGGCGGTATTCACCGTAGGCGTCAGACATTGCAACAAGCCGACTGTGGATGTTGGTCCGGAAGTTCGTTGTGGAGCTTCTGGATTGTTGACGGCGTTCTGAGACCGCGTCAGGGAATCGGTGGGTTCGTGCGGGGCCGTAAGGCGGCTTGGCAAGAAGGGCACAGGCTCCTGGTGTGAAGCATCCGCGGGAGGAGGCATCGACCATAATCACGAACGACTCAACCGTTTGGAGGAGCCGCGGGGAGCAGTTAGGCGGACCTAGAGGCGAAAGCCAAACACTGTGCAAAGTGTTTCGGGGATGCGAGAAGGAGGTGAGTTGCCTCTTGAATTGCGTGCTATTCCATGGATGTGACTGTGTTCACTTATGGTGTCTTGTGAAATTTTGGTGCTCTTGGTGATGCGGAAGCGTTGCCAAAAGTTTGTTAGAATTGTATAGTGCAATTGTGTCCATGTTGGAATGATTCATGCTTGAGCACATGTTAGCTTTGTGCACATTTTAGTGCAAGATTTGCCCGTTTCAAGTGATTTTGATCACTTAGAATTTTAGGGTGTTATCCTAGAACTTATGTAGTTTTAGAGAAGGGTCAGCCTCTTGCACAAGGCATTATAAGGTATAAATTACATTTAGGATTTCTCTAGGAGTAGCTAGAGGGAGTTATTCGGAGGGCCAGGACTATTTCAACAAGGTAACGTATCCGGACCCACGTTGGGAGGGGGTAGTCGGTTGATTGGGGAGTGACAAGTTTATATGATGCATCTTGTTAGTAAGTGGTGAAAGTCCGGGCGAGCGGGTGCCATAATCATCTTCTTTTTGTTCTTCGTCATTCTTGTAAGAGGTGAAGGTGTGGAATAGTGGGTACTATTGTTGCCCACTTCTTATCCTTGCCAATTTGCTTGTGAGTGATCGAAAAAGTTGTGGAATTGTGGATGTCAGTCACCTTCTTCTTGCGTTTTGCCACCTTTGAAGAGTGATTAGTAGAGGTAAAGGATGGTGAGTGACATTGTCATTTTCCTCTTGCACTTTGGTTAGGAAATTGGACTATGGGAATGAGTGGCTAGATTTTGGGTTCTTATTAAATTATTGTGCACACTATTGGTGTCTTGCATTACATTGAGCTAAGTGTGGCATATGATAGTGAACAAGAAATGGAATTCTAGCATTTCCCTAATGTAAGATTAATATCCATTGTGAGCCCACTTAATACAACCATATAAAAAGAGTGGGTTGTATCGATCATATGAGACATGGATAGTAGAGGTAAGAAGAAAGAATAAAAAGATTCTAGTGCATCCAAGGTAGAGATTAGTACCGAGAGACTTAGTCAGTTCATTTCTTGTCTCTAAGATTTATAAGTTAAATCTTGACCTTCCTAGGCAAGCTCTAGAAGTAGGGATTTTGAGTTATCTCCCATAGCCAAGTCTCGAATCAGGATCCAAGACTTGCGGAAGTCAGGCACAAAGGTGCTAAGCGAAGACTCCGTGAAGTATTGAACTTCACTTGGCGGGGTGCGCAAAGTTCAAGCGCTTCGGGTCAAGGAGGATGTTCGAGCTCCTCTTTGTTGAGCACGAGGCAGAGTTGAAGCGGTGGATCTTGTGGTTGCAGAGAAGGCCGTTGTCCTAAAGAACGTTGGGTCAAGGTACACCGTAGAGGTGACAGATTTCCGCCAAGGGAATCAATTGCCCACGTTCTCCCTCATCTTCACCGAGTTTGAAAGTGAAGGCTTCGTGTTTCACAATCAGTGGGAAGTGGCTACGTGGCGGGCCAGTAGTGTGTGGGACACACTCACTCTGGAGCTACTCGATTGGGAAGTACCACCCACTATCTACGCTCCGGAGAAGAAGGGCACTCATGAAGCATGGCGCTTAATTGATTGAGCCAACTAATTCTCAATCTTGAGACGTGGAAGGGGCCCGGTTTCACTTGGAGAAACACCCCATTTGCGGTAGGCGTTCGTGAAAGAGTAGTGGAGGAAGTTACCACTCAATCGAAGGAAGAGGAGGATGCGGTCCAAACAATAGTAGAAGAACGTGAGTTTGTGGTAGAATCTCTGGCACGTAGTGCAAGTTCTCCACCAAGAAAGCCTTTGCAATCAATTTTTGATTGGGAAGAGATGGCTTCACTATATGGAGGAGAAGGAGGACGGGGGGTGCGATGGTTTTCGGGTGCCACAGGCACTATCGAAGCGGATGACTTCAAGAGGAAGTTTACCATGTGGTATGAACTCCAGAAGTCTCGCAACCCCAACTTCAACCCTTACATGGTGTGGAGGGCGTTATTTGGATGTCTAGAGGGAGCCATGTTAGCGGATTATGGAGAATTCGAGGCGGCTCACCTCACGGAGATATTCGCATGGAGGGATTTCTATGCACCGAATTACGCGGACGTATTTGGCGGAGCGCCAAGTGTGCCATCATGCGTGGGAAAGGGGAAGCAGAAAGAGGGCACGAGTAGTGCTAAGGACTTGAGCCAACCGATGAAAACGGTGGCTATTTCACCTCCATTTAACCCTACGGCCGTATGCTTCACACAGATCCGTCGAGACTATCAAGGTCAACGGGTGGATAAGATGAAGGCATTGAGGTCTTTTGCGCAAGTAGGAGATGAGTCCTTGCGAGAAGCTCATGCGAGATTGCGGAGACTGATTACTGCTACTCATAGAGTCATGGAGCAGCAAGCGGTGCAACACTGGTACAACATCTTAGAGAAGGAGCTGAAGACCTTATTTCGCAATGAGGCATTGCGATTGAGTGAGCCACCGACTTTGAGATTTGTTTTCAAGACTTCGGAGTGAATAGAGACCAATTTTTTGGAGGAGAAAGCGGCCATGGGATTTCTCAAACGTGAAGAGAAGATTCCTGAGAAACTAAGTGGCCAAGGCTGCAATTCCCTCCTATGCCACCGATACTGAGGCATTATGCTTTTAGTTGTGGCAAACCGGGACATTTGAGGAAGGATTGCAAGAAAGGCAAGTCCTCTAACTCCCAAATCGGTGGCTATTGCTCTAGTTGTGGTGCCAAGGGGCATTCCAAGGCTAAATGTTGGAAGCTTCATCCCGAGTTGAAGCCTTCTGAAGGCAATAGAGCCAAGGCAAGCAACAAGGAGAAGGAGTCCAAGTCTTCGGGAGGAGACAAGAATGGTTGGAAGGCCAAATTCGCGGAGTTGTAGGCCAAGACGGCGGCCGTGAGCGCAAATGCTGCTTCAGTGAGTGAGAAGCCCAAGTCACTCCTAGTTTTCATGTTGGTGGGGTTTAGGCCCAATGATGACGAATTCGGGGACTATATGCTAAGTGACATGGCACTTGCTATCACGAATGGCTCACGGGAGGCTTATGCCCTTACGCGGAGTCAAACACCGGTGACGACGGAGGTTCCACGTGAAGCAAGTCCAACGTTGGATCCTCAACATGGAAAGGACAACCGGCAAGCTCGATTGCCAGAGTCTTTAACGTTGGAGGAGATGGTGCCAACATCTTCCATGGTGCCTCCAACGCGTCGGAGGGTGCCAACAACTCGCCCTACCGTTGGGATTGTAGAACCATCAACTACGGTGGTGAGAGGAGCGGCAAACGTGGTTTGTAAGGCTTTACTATTTTCTGCTAAATTGATGTCACAAGAGGGCTTCAATGCAGCGACGGTCCTCAAGATGGCGGCTCAAATGTGTGAGTCGGGTGACTCCACGAGCGTCAATGCATTGAAGATGGAAGTGCTTGGAGGAGAGGTGGATAAGAGTCAAGATGACAACGTGGAGGGGCTACTTTCAGCAGCCATGCGTGTCAAGACCATGGCCGCCAGATCTGCAATTGAGAGGTCATCCATTACACCTAGTGTGGTGGTGGTTGACAACTTCCAGGGGATTTTCCAACTTGTTGGGCCCAAGAGGTGGATATTTGTGCCTCGATGAGTGCTTTTGGATTCAGAAGCTCAACCATTGATATTGGGAGCATCTGCCCGTGAGGGATTGGATTTGATTGGGGATATTTTGGAGAAGTGTCCTTGGAGAATTAGCACTTCCATTGGGGGTACGGAACATGCTACGGGCATCACGAAGGAGAAGTTGATTTTACGACTCAGCGAAGATGATGTCGAGGATGCAAGTTTTATGAAGGTGAAAGCTATAGTAATAGAGGCCAAGTCATATGATGTCTTGGTGGGCTAGGTAGTGCTAAAGCCCATGGGGTTCACCTTGGATTTCTGGGAGGAAATCGCAAGTAATAGACCAGGATGGCAAGCAGGAGATGGGCGGAAGGCCCAGCTGCCAGCTCGTTTTATTCGAGTTCTGAGTAGCAATCTTGTAGACGTGTTTTCCTTCTTAGGAGGTATGGATGTGAGACCATCATGGTTTCACAAGGGTTGTAATACTTTCTCGATGGATACTCCTATAGCTCACGAGATGGATGCCCATGTGGGTGACACAAGTGGTGGAGACACAAAGACGTATCAACCTGGCATCGAAGCAGCGTGGAGGACCACGACTCAGCTTCAGAAGGATGTTGAACAAGTCATCGCAAATGCTTGGCAGCATTCTATACTCCTACAAGCGGAAGATGATTCTAGAGGGGACCAAGACTTAGGCCCACCTCTAGACACTTCCACCATTCACTGGAAAGCACCAGAGGACGGTATTGTGATGTTGGAGTTATTTGGAGGGATTGGAAGTGGCTTGGCGGCAGTGCTGCAAGCTGGGATCAAGGTCAAACGCTACATCTATGTAGATGTTGATGAGGCAGCAAGGCACGTGGCTAAGCGGCATTCGCGGCCATTGAGGACTCAATTCCCAGACTTATTAGCCACTAGTCCCATCAAGACTTCATTTTCTACTCTTGTTGGTGGTATTGCTTTGCTTTCAGTAGAGGATATGCACCGTGTTGGCCATGTGGACCTTGTCATCACGAGATGGCCATGTCAAGGATTGTCAATGGCTGGACATCAAAACGGGTTGAAAGACACTCGTTCTTTGCGGTTTCATGATATGATCCGCGTAATCCTTTTGCTTCAATCCTCTCAGAAGCGACCCCCAGGTTACATTGTGGAAAATATACCAGTGATGAGTAGTTCGAGGTCGAGGACATTGGAGGGCATGCACCGCATACACCAGACTTTGGGTATGCCCGTGTTGTTGGATGCGGCTGCGGTGGGATCGCGAGCACATCGCCCGCGATTGTGGTGGACGAATTTAGCACCTCAAGAGTTGTTACAGTCCGTTGTGGGTCGAATTAAATGGCCGGATGTCTATGTGAGTAATATTTTGGATCCTCACAAGGCACCGCGGCGCGTTTACCATGACGACCAAGCACCTTTGGCGGTCGTTAACCGCAAAGGAGGACCACGTCGGGCATTGCCCACGTTGGTTAGTTTTGCTCGGTCGTATGCCTTTAAGCATAACGGCCGGGGTCTTGTTTGGGATTCCTTGTCTTAAGAGATGGTGGAGCCCAATGCGGATGAACGCGAGAGAGCCATGGGATTTCCCACGGGCACTACCAATGCGTCCGGGATCTCGGAGCAACAATGGCGATTTTTACTTGAGCAAGCAATGGACTTAAACTGTTTGACGTGGATCGTGTCGTTGCTAGTGGCAGAACAGAAGCGGTTGGCTTCTAGTTTTACCGGTTACATAGGGTCTTATGAGTTGCGGGCGGCTAGAGAACCATTTGTTTCTGTCAAGGTGACAAGCAAAGTGGTTGAGGGCGAGAAGGCCTTGGCACCTCACCCATGGAACATATGGGGCTCCGCGAACATTTTCGCGACACTAAAGACTGAGGATCCTCTTCATGGAGTGAAGGATTGGAACTGAAGTAAGGAATTGATCCAGGAAACGAAGGATTTGGAGGAGGCTGTAGAGAATATGTTTGTGGGAGAACACACAGCTCACCAAAGGGAGACAATTGGCAAACTAAGCCAATTTGAAGGACTTGGAAGCTTGGTAGACGTGGAGGGAGAAGAATCTCCTTCGCATGGCATCCAATAGCAACCAAGGGTTGAGAACCCTACTCCAAAGGAACTGAAAGAGGCGGTGACCAAGGATACTTGGAAACCGATGGTAAGCTTGGCGGATGGAGCAGTGGAGGTAGAGGAACACGAGTTCCTCAAGGGATACTTAGATTGTTTTGCCTTTAGTCTTGAAGATCTTGGAGTGTTGAAGGGGCAAGAAGTACATATCAACTTGACGGACAAAGCACCAATATACCGGAAGCCGTACAAGTATAGCGACGTTGAACGGAGGATGATATCCGCTCGTACGTAGGAGTTGGTGGTTGTAGGGCTAGTGGAGTTGGCTCCACCGGATTGTGAGTACGCATCGGCGACGGTTATGCCATCCAAGAAAGATATCTACAGTAATTGGACCGAGAAAAGGATGTGCGGGGACTTTAGGAGGATTAATAAATTCACCAAGTCGGATCGTTATGCCATGCCAACGCCGGAGGAGAACTTTGAAGCTATTGGTCACGCCAAGGTATTTAGTACGTTGGACTTGCGCTCTCGATACCACCAGATTGGACTGAGAGAGGAAGACAAGGAGAAGACCGCGTTCTGAGGCATTGACAAAGATGGGAGGGACCGATTGTTCCAATGGAAATTCTTACCATTTGGATTGAAGAATGCGCCTGCCGAATTCTAGAGGGTTATAGACCGAGTATTCTCGGGCTTGGATTTCGTGAGATGCTACATTGACGACATCATTGTCTTTAGCACGAATTGAAGGCAACATAGGCTACACTTGATAGAAGTGTTTGCTAGATTGAGGCTCCACGGTTTGAAGTTGCACCCTGGTAAGTACAAATTCTACTTCGATCGAATCGAGTACTTAGGCCACATGATAAATCCAAGTGGATTGGGTGTGGTAGCTAGCAAAATTGAAGTAGTGATGTCTATTCGTAGACCAAGGGATATTAGTAGGCTACGTGCATTCTTGGGGTTGTGTAATTACTACAGAAAGTTTATGAAGACTTTCAGTGCTATTGCCAAGCCATTGACCATGTTAACAAAGAATGATCAACCTTGGATATGGAGAGATGAGCAAGAGGTGGCCTTTCAAGAGTTAAAGGACCGCTTGGCATCGGCACCTATACTTCTGAGGCCAATAGCCGGAAAGAGATATCAGCTACACACAGATTGGAGCGCATTGGAAATTGCCGCGGTGTTGACGCAAATGGATGACGACGGGAAGGAGTTTGTCATTGCGTACGCCAATCGGTCCAACAATAATGCGGAGGCCCAGTATAGCTCATATGAAGAGGAGTGTTTGGCTGCCATATGGGCAATTGCTCATTTTTTATGTTACCTTTATGGTAACGAGTTCTTGTTAGTCACGGATCATCAACCTTTACAGTGGTTAATGGAGTCTGACAAACTAACAGGCAAGCTAGCACGGTGGGCCTTGATGGTGATGGAATACGACTTTAAGGTGGTGCATAGAGCGGGATTGGTGAATATGGATGCCGATGGTCTTAGCCACAATCCAATTCCAAACCAAGCGGATGCTACGGGTGCTAGGTGGCACAGAGAGGATGACGCCGATCCGTTGCCAAGTTGGCATTGTTCGGCCTTTCTAAGTGTATTGGCAATGGAGATGATACTTAAGCATCTATTGTGGCCACGGTAGATGAGGATGGCGGTGAAGAATATGGGGGCGCCAAAGACATCTTTGAAGACATGAACGTGATGCAATTTTTGAAGAATGGAGAAGTGGTGCTTATGTGGTCCGCTAAGGAGAGAGATCGGGTCTCACAACGAGCCAAACGGTTCGTGTGGAAGAAGACTCACCTTTTGAGGGTATGGCCGGATGGCACGTGGAAGATTGTGCCAACTCCATTGGAGAGAGTGAAGCTCATCAAGGACACGCATGAAGACCTTGGGCACTTTGGAGTGCGAAGGACTTATAGCTTGCTCCAGCTTCACTATTGGTGGCGAGGAATGCAAACTCAAGTTCAAGCCTTGGTAGCCCGGTGTATGGTTTGTCACCGTGTACAAGCGTCTTTTAACGCTCCGATGCCACAATTGCAACCGTTGCCAATTATGGGCTTGGGATATAGGTGGAGCTTAGATTTTGTTGGTCCATTGCCAGTGACACCTCAACACAACAAATATGTGTTGGTGATGATTGAGCACTTCATGAAATGGATAGAGTTGGTGGCGTTGCCTGACAAGTTTAGTATGGGGGCCGCTTACTCTTTTCTTGATCATATGTTGAGTCGCTTTAGAGCTCTTGCGGAAGTTCTCACGGACCAAGGAAGGGAATTCTTGGGTGAGTATCAAACATTGTGTGAGCAAGCAATGATAGATCACCGCACTACTTCGAGGGATCACCCCGAAGCGGATGGATTGGCGGAGCGTATGGTGCAAATTGTCAAGAGGGGGCTTTGGAAGTATAGTTTGAAGAAGGGACATCATCAAAATTGAGACTTGCAATTACCGTGGATAGCCATGGGCTACCGATTTAGCAAGCAAGCATCCTTGGCGTCATTTTCTCCTTACTTCTTGTTATTTGGAAGGCAACCGGTGTACCGAAGGCCATTCAGGCAGATGCTGACACCGTGTTGGCTAACATCGACAATCCAGATACGTGGGCTCAAGTGTGTGAGCAACGTGCGGATTTGTTTAAACAGGTGATGCCTATGGCATTGGACAATCTCTCCATTGCTCAACATCGGGATACGTTGCGTTATGCTACAATACGGGGAGGAGGCTACCGACCGCAAGTGCGACGGTTTACTCCTGGAGACTATGTGTATTTGCAGCAAGCAGCGCCTACCACCTTAGATGTGATAGCGGGACGGGTGATCTTACGAGTTCGTGAGGTGAAGAATTCAGGAGTATTATTGTTGGAGGGTCGTGATGGTAAAATATGGAAGGATCATACGCGCAATTACGCTCCTTGCCATTTACCACACATTGATGGCACCGTAAACCCT
Organism: Bryoerythrophyllum caledonicum; assembly: GCA_963971425.1. Lineage (NCBI taxonomy): Eukaryota > Viridiplantae > Streptophyta > Bryopsida > Pottiales > Pottiaceae > Bryoerythrophyllum > Bryoerythrophyllum caledonicum. Next base: position 19,729,988 of record OZ020520.1, on the reverse strand, counting down.
GGTATTTCTCACATCTCTGTTGGATTGCGGTGTCAATTGTGTGGTAGTGCCAAACAAGCAGCCACCGTGGTCATTTGTGACTTGTGTTCTACGGGGTGGCATCTGTAATGTCTAACCCCACCTCTTCTAGAGGTACCAATAGGTCAATGGTTGTGTCCAAATTGTTTAGCACATTGAGAGTCTAGGTAGACAAAGTTTAGCCAGTAAAAGTGTTGGAGGCGATTAACGATAGGGCTCTCATTGCACCCGGCCTATCCTTTGTCTACACGGTCTGTTAGTGTCTTTTCTATAGGTCGCGTTGATTTTTCTGGACTTGAGAGGTTTTCATGATCGGTCGTTCTTCCAGTTTATGTTAATTGTGTAGTTCGTCGGTGTGAAAGGGGTTTCAGCACGGGCAAAGGAGGCGAATAAAGGGGTCCTTGTAGACCAATTACTAAATGTTGTGGTCTTGGTATTTATTTCTTTTTCCCTAGCCTAGGTTGCTGGAGGTTGATAGTTTCTTTGTGAATTATTGTTTTCGTTGTTTACGGAAGCAACGGTGATAGTATAGTCACCATTGCTCCGAATTTGCCTCTAATTGTGCGCTCTCACGTGTTGGCACGATGTTATCTCTGCACGATGTGTTTGTGCACGATAGCTATTAGGATCGACGCATGGAGGTGTTTGTATAGATGGTATTTGGGTAGAAACCATCTAGAGAGTTGTGGAGTTACCGGAGAGCCCAAGACTTAGCGCTAATAGGAGATTAGGGTTAGGTTTAGTGCCGCGTGGCGGCTAGGGCAACGGTGGTGTCTTTCGACACCTCATCTTAAGACTTGGAACCCGGATGACCTCCACGTGTGGTTGAGGGAGACTCATCTTTCTCAAGTTGAGTCTCCCACGTGATGAGGTGAGGGTGTGTGCGTGTTGCACATCGTTAGCCTTATCCATATCATGTTTTCACTCTTGAAGAGTGGCATGGACTCGACTTATTGTGATTTGTGAGTGTTTATCACTTATTTGTTAGTAAAGGGGTCTTTGTAGACCAATTACTAAATGTTGTGGTCTTGGTATTTATTTTTTTTTCCCTAGCCTAGGTTGTTGGAGGTTGATAGTTTCTTTGAGAACTATTGTTTTCGTTGTTTACGGAGGCAACGGTGATAGTATAGTCACCATTGCTCCGAGTATGCCTCTAATTGTGCGCTCTCACTTGTTCGCACAATGTTATCTCTGCACGATGTGTTTGTGCACGACAAGGAGTTTCTTTTATGTTTTAAAGATTTCAAGACTTGAAGACAAGAAGACTTGAAGACTCAAAGAGAAGGCATGAAGACTTGTATGTTGTGGCTTCTGGCTTGTTATTCCTAGCAATTTTGGAGGCTCGTTATTTTTATTTGTTATTTCTAGCCGGTTTTGGAGGCTTGTTGTTTTCAAGACTCAATACTAAAAGTTTCCCTTGTAGAGAATTCATTGTAAGGAATACGCCCTAGTAGTTGAAATCTCCTTCAATGGAAACTGCTTTCATAGGATAATGCCCTTGTTGTGGAATTACCCACATTGGGAAAATACACAAGTGGTTCAAAGGGCCTCATGGTTAATAGGCTTTTGCAGTAACACCGACTTGATAGTAAAAGTGGCCTAGTAGTGAAAATGCCCTCATGCCAAAATTTCCTTGTGGTAAAGATGCCCTCAAGTGAAGATTCCCTTGTATAAAAAGTCCATGTATAGTGAAATGTCCTCTTGATTGTCCTTGGGATAAATATGCAATATGGTAAAATTACCCAACACTAGAAGTTTCCCTTGTCCCGAATTTAGCATTGTAAAGAATAAGCCCGCGTAGTTGAAATCCCCTTAAAAGGAAATTGCTTTCATAGGCAAATGCCCTTATGGTGGAATTATCTACATTGGGAATATGTACACATGGTTCAAAGAGCCCCCATAGTGAAAAGGCTCTTGTAGTACAAGTGGCCTAGTAGTGAAAATGCCCTCATGCCAAAATGTCCTCCTCGTACAGATGCCATCAATTGAAGACGCCCTTGTATAGAAAGTCCATATATAGTTAAATGTCTTCTAGTGAGAATGTCCTTGGGAGAAATATGCAAATGTGGTAAAATTACCCAATATTGAAAATTTCCTTTGTATGAAATTTATCATTGTAAGGAATATGCCCGCACAGTTGAAATCCCATTACATGGAAATTGGTCTCATAGGAAAATGTCCTTATGGTGGAATTACCCACATTGGGAAAATGCACACGTGGTTCAAATGGCCCCCAGGGTTAAAAGGCTCTTGTAGTGAAACCGACTTGATAGTAAAAGTGGCCTTGTAGTAAAAATACCCTTCATTCCAAAATGCCCTCGTGGTAAAGATGCCATCAAGTGAAGACGCCCTTGTATAGAAAGTCCATGTGTAGTCAAATGTCCTCTAGTGAAAATGCCCTTGGAATTAATATGTGAACGTGGTAAAATTACCCAATACTAGAAGTTTCCCTTGTAGCAAATTTATCATTGTCAGGAATATGCCTTCGTAGTTGAAATCCCGTTAAATTGGTTTCATCAGAAAATGAGCTTATGATGGAATTACCCACATTGAGAAAATGCATATATGGTTCAAAGGGCCCCCATGGTTAAAGGCTCTTGTAGTGAAACCGACTTGATAGTAAAAGTGGCCTTCTAGTGAAAATGCCCTCATGCCAAAATGTCCTTGTTGTAAAGATGTCTTCAAATGAAGATGCCCTTGCATCGAAAGTCAATGTATAGTAAAATGTCCACTAGTGAGAATGCCCTTGGGGTACATTTGCAAACGTAATAAAATTATCCATGACTAAAAATTTACCTTGTAGCAAATTTATCATTGTCTGGAATATGCTCTTGTAGTTGAATACCCCTTTAATCGAAATTGATTTCATAGAAAAAACTCCTTATGATAGAATTACCTACATTGGAAAAATGAACACGTGGTTCAAAGGGCCCCCATGGTTAAAGGCTCTTGTAGTGAAATTGACATAATAGTAAAAGTGACCTTGTAGTAAAAAAGCCCTCATGCCAAAATGTCCTCGTGGTAAAGAAGCCTTCAAGTGAAGATGCCCTTGTATAGAAAGTCCATGTATAGTCAAATGTCCTGTAGTGAGAATGCCCTTGGGATAAATATGTGATCCTGGTAAAATTACCCAATACTAAATGATCTTTTGTAGCAAATTTATCATTGTAAGGAATTGGCCCTTGTAGTCGACATCTCCTTAATTGCAAATTGCTTTCATAGAAAAATGCCCTTATGGTGGAATTACCCACATTGAGAAAATGCACACGTGGTTCAAAGCCCCCATGGTTAAAAGGCTCTTGTAGTGAAATCGACTTGATAGTAAAAGTGGCCTTGTAATAAAAATGGATTATAGAAAGTAGATTTGTAAGAAAATCTTTCAATAAATGAATACAATATATTGAAATAGTAATTTGAATGCTTTATAGGTTTAATCATAAATAGTATCTCATGACCCAAAATTGGATCATAAATAGAGCTCAATGAGGCACTTTTGCAATGTTTTCAAACGCAAAACAATAGATATAAAAGTGAGGAAAGTGCTTTCAAAACAATGAGAGAAAAACAAAATATTCACATGCATATGTCAACTTAAAACTCCTAGTCAATATTAAATCAATCGCTTATTATACTATAATCTAGATGTTCACTAAACTTGAAACCTAAAAACAATAAACCCATGAACATCCTATGTAAAACCTTAAATTGCTAAAGGTAAAAAGCATCAAACATAATTCAATAACATTTGTATAGAACAAAGCACTCAACATTTCTATAGGATTGGTTTTTTTTTTGTTCCAAAAACCTTTATGTCTTCTTAGTTTTGCATTGCTAGACCAATTGGTAATGTTTGTGTAGTCTCTTATTATTCTACTATAACCATACTTCAAGCAAGCATGCACTCGTACTTTCCTTGGATATTAGTATGCAAATCTAGTATCTTTCTCCTCTTGTGGGAGACCGGACACAACTCGGTTTTTTCTTTAGATGGCGCTGAACTAAGCACTCCGATATTTTTGGTGAGAGGGGTTCAGTGACTTAGCCGCAGAAGCTAAGTTTATGGTCGGTGAAGGGTAGCTAGTCTCACCGAGAGGCCCCTGTGAACTTAGATCTGCGACTGTTGCAAGAGTTGAGTAGAGAGAAGGAGAGTGTTGGAAAGGGTTTTGCACAGAACAACGGCCTGGAGTTTACTGAAAGGTCTTCATGGTAGATCAACTCGTGCAAGATCTGAAGCGTGGGACACTGGTGTTGGAGAGTCAGATCTGAAATTGTACGAGGCTCTTCAGTGCTCTGCCGCCCAGATCTGCAGGGTGTGGGAACGGATCTCTCACCTTACACAAAGTCACTGCGACCCCTCGACCCAGAACTACACCAACCAAGATTCCAGAGCGCAACGAACAAGCCCTCGTGCCTGGCAGCATCTGCACACCAATCCAGGCCACTACTACCCTCTCTCCCGTTTGTCTCTCTTTTGTGCTCACATTTTGTACTTACTCTTTATTCACACCACATTGCACACACACTAGGCTATCTAATCACCACAGCACACACACTAGTCACCTTCAAAGTAGCATCAGATTCAAATGTTTCGTTCACTCACTTTGTGTGCGGAAGCGCTGGAAAAATTTCGGCAGGACTCGTCTACAGAGACACAACATCCGTGAGCTGTGCATACAATCTTCTACAGAGAACGTCGCCTCTAGTACACAACAAGACCACTACAGCAAGAACCCCAACCTCGGAAGCCCCTCCGAACTAGACTGGCACATACCAACCCTAGGTCGGAGCAGACATCACCAAAGTTGCCCGCTCATAAGAAAGCGTTGGATATCGCGCTCCAAGACCTACACCGCAACGCCACAACGTGAGCAGAAGAAAAGAGCGGAGAGACCTAATAACAAAAGTACTTACTCTCTCTCTCTCGAACTTGTGCAGAAATCAAGCACAGAAGAAAAATCAAAACAAGAAGAAACGAACAGTACATGATCCGAAAGAGGAGTGTGCAGCGCCTCATCGAGTTGTACCAACAACACCATAATCAACCTGCAGCCGGCGAGCAGCAGCCGACGAGCCCAGCGACAACATCGACCAACGAGCAGACTCCGACACAGCACCCAGCCGAGGAGCGGCGACCAACAGCCGGTGAACAACAGCCGGCGAGCCATCCACAACACCGGCAGACGTGCAGACTCCCTGGAACAGCAAAAAGCTAACCCACTGTGTTGGTGCCGAGGTGTGCAGGTTCCGGCAGTGCTTCCAGCAAGCGCATTTCGTCCCGAGATAGCGGAGCTCACCCACATCGGAGTCAAAAGCCCACCAACGGAACTGCAGCCTAGAGCAATTTCAGCAGCCACTCGAAACCCACCACCACAGCTCCAAATGGGGACAGCCCGAGCAGCTGAACATACACCATCGGCGCTCTAAACCGAAGCAACCTCAGCAGCCGAAACTCCAGCACCGGTGTGCCTACCCGGAGCAACCCCAGGAGCAGAAACTCCACCACCAGCGCCCCAATCCGGAGCAGCAACAGAATCAAACTTCAAGCAAACACTCTCGAGCACCATATCCTAGGAATCCTACACCAACCCCATCGCAGAGTCCTACACAAGGAGGAGAGCTATCACAACGGCGAGGACAATCAAAATGAGTTACGCGAGAAGAGGAGCGAGGAGCAAAGACCCCAAAACCAAGCACCAATAAATCGAAGGGCCAAAAGCGAGGATGCTTTCCAAGCTATGAGCCTACTTGCAAACCCCTGGCTGTGAGTCCAAAGAGAAACGGAGTAGTATCTAAAGCGGCTGGCGCTCCCTCCAAACTACCAACTGCGAAGCAAAGCATTGCATTCAAAGAAATGACGCGCAGCAAATCCGCCCCTTGAAGAACACCAACCTCACCTACTAAGAAACGCAGCACGAGGAGAGCAAGTAGCGCAGAACCCTCCGAGGCGCCCAAGACCAAGCACCTTCTATACACATCAGTAAAGGAGAAGAAAAGTGGAAGCCCGACAACAACAGCGACAACTCACACAGCGACAACTCACACAGCGCCTGGATTAAGCCCAACTTTCCTCTTTGACGCTCTAGAAGACGAACCGCTACAACGCTCCCGAAGCAGTAGCCGAGGTCAAGGAGTCGGCAAAAAGCGCATTGCACAAGACACACCGCCCACCTCCCCAGTCAACCCCGCTCAAGTCCTACTCCGACCCACGGTGCCACCCGCGCAAAAGACCATGCAATCGCAGTAGGAGACTCGAGTAGAGGAGGCAATGGACATCGAAAGCCCGACAAACAGCCTCAAGCAAGCCATCGGAGACAAAACCTCAGCCTCCACCTCTGCCGAGGCACCTAACCCTTACAAGAAACCAAGAGGTAACTCTCCAACCATAGACCAGGTATCCTCACCTACCTTGTCTACTTTCCACTTCTAGCTTGGCTTCTCCACTATGGAGAAGCTAGCACAAGATGCAGGGCAAGCCGTCCCGCTCAAGGGAGAGACCGTCAGAGATATGATCTCAAGAGGAGTGCCCAAGAGTGAAGTTGAGGAAGCTTTGGAGGCCACAAAAGCATTCCCCAGGATCCCGCAGGTACTCTACTCCAAGGTAAGAAGTGACGGTGTTGAAGGTCAGCACTTCAACATCACACAACTACCATTTGACATTCCAACTAACAATGAGACTAGATTATCCTATGATTTCCACATTGCTATCCATTTTGAGCTGCCCACTCAACCCTTGTTCCATGATGACATTAAAAAGCTTACTAGGGCTAGACTTACTAATATGAATATATTGTTGGGTACTAAGTTCATTGATTCCATTGCAGTTCTTTGCAAAGGGGTCAAGAAAGAAAGACAGAAAGGTGTGCTTTCAGGTGTTATCAAGATACACTTACTCCACCCCGAGATTGACGCTATCGCCCTCCTTTGGGGCACCCGCTACTTTGTTTTGTCCCTTGACCCATTAGGCCCAGTGACCGTGGGGAAAGTGTGCAAAACATGGCATGCGGTGGCTCGCCAGGGCCTTTCGGTCCGCATCAAAAGCGACAATCTCAAAGGTACCACCGCACGAGCACTCTTCCAAGATGTTGTGAAGAACGGTTTTGATAGAAACCTCGAATTTGAAGTGACGGACGTTCAAAAGGAAGTAGGAGACTCCCATGCTTGGATTGTTGCACCCACTCCTATGCAAGCCAAGAAGTTTGAGCGCCACCAAATCACGACCTTCCAAGAGATCCTCCCCGCCAGGATTGGTAGCTCTGGTGTTTTTTCAACCATTGATAGAGCCAAAAAGGATGCGTTAACACTCACCCTCTCTCAATTGCCTATCCTCATGAGCGTGGATGATACCATGGCTGCCATCACTCATGCCTTGGAGACCAAGAATGTTGTCAACGTTTGATTTGACAAAAAAGAAGATGGCAAGCATAATGGCTCCGCCAATGTTGAAGTCCTCAATCCTATTGTGTATCGACAACACATTATCAAGACATTCAACATTGGACTTCATCAAGTGGAGATTCGACCTCATCGCCGGAGCTTGGATGGCAACAATCCCCCATCCGCCACCTTGGTAACAAAATGGGGGTTCAATGATATCAACACGGCGCTAGTCAACACCGTGGCCTCCATGACCAACGCCCCCAACACCACCAATACTCTACGTGCGGAAGTGACCGCAATCATGGAAGAAAGTTACAAGCAACTCCGCTTGGAACTCTCCTCTTTCAAAGAAGACATCATTTGAGAGACCCGCGAGTATACCGACACACGCACGGAGGAGGTACAAACCAAACTCAAGAAGGTGGAACTTCTCATGTTGAATGCCTTGTTGGTGATGCAAGACATTAATAGTACCGGCCCGGCGTTGTCCCTTCCACCCCCGAACGGCCCGTCAAACGTGGATTGACCACAGACTACCGACGACGGCACCACCATTGGGTGATCTCCCATCTATCCTTATCTCCCTTCCCCTCAAGTTTCTCCTATACGTTTCTTTCCATTCTTATACCCCACTCTTTAGATTTCTTTTACACACTTATAGTACCTACACTCTCATTAGATATACAACTATGTCTCTTTTTTACTCTAGCCTTACACTTTCCCTTCCCAAATCTCAACGTAATCTTCTCCATACATACGATTCCTCTTCTAGTTTTGCTTAGAGTATATCTCCACTTTATAGTATTGATAGTACTCCCATTCTTACTAGCTATCAAATTACATTTTCTCATCACTCTAATACATCACTCTCATCTCTCCACTTCCCAAGCTTCTCTCTCACTTGTCATATCTTTCATTAGATCTTTGTCCACTCTTATTCTCCATAAGATGAGATGTAGACCCAAGGAGAAATTACACCTTCTACACTTAAACCTAGTGACATTGTATTGCCCTCAAATTCAATATATGAATATACACTCAAATTATACATGTCTATGGCATGGGAACTATACCACTCATTGGAGAGCTCACCAAACCTCACACTCACTACACACCAATATACATACAAAACTTTTCAACAATCACTACCACCAAAAAACAAATACTTCTAGCACAAAACTCCCCTATTCATCACTCATATACAAACAAAAAAAAACCACACACACCACACACATCAAATCACCCCACAACAATCCAATACAATCACAAATCCCACCATCGCATATACCATTCAAAATAGCAAAAGATACTTTTCTATCACTTACACACACACTTCATAGACTCTCTATACCCCCCCGCCAAAAAACAACCCATCAATTTCCTTCAAAAGCCACTAACCTCCAACCACAAATCTCCCCAAAACAAAATACCTATAACATAAGATTCAAGAATACCAACAAAACCAACCACTCCACTATTAAAATCAACCCCAATGGCACATTGACAACAAATCCCACAAACAACGAAACACACACACCCACAAACAATGACACATATACTCCCACAAATAAGAACACATGTACACCCTCAAACAAAAATACAAAAACCATAAACACAAAAACAGAAAAATATAAAAATACACAACAAACCAAAAATACCTCACGAAACCCATATATTATAAACTCTTAATACTACTAAATGGAGACATAGAAACTAACCCGGGACCCATGCCAAACGTTCTAAAAAGACACCTAGCACCACATCAAAAAAATGCCAAAATATACTTCATACCAAATACCATAAAATTACACCTGGAATGTAAACACATAACTCAATCATTTGCACCCCTCCTAAAAACTACACACATATCACACCAATCACATAACAATACACACCCACATATTGCCCAATACATTCAGCAACAAAATTCATATCCATCATGACATATTTTGTACGCCCTAATCATTTCCATTCACCCAAACATAATCGAATGCAACCATCTATTAAACCCACAAAATCCAAACATAACCCAATGGACCAACACATTATTACATACTCTTTCTAAACTACAAAATCCACCAGAACGCCACATTAATATTCCGCATCCTTATACAACATTCTAAGAAGAAAACCAAGATACTATAAATTTTGGAACATCAATACATACAGAACTATATGACTTCATACATAATCAAAACACACCCCCTCAACCGATTCAATAAAAGAAAAATTTCCTTACCTTCCAAACACTCTAATAAACGAAACATTAAAATGCTTTGATCAAATACCAGAATACACCCATCCACCCCCCTCACCCCCTTACATTCCTCCACAAAATCAAAACATGAACTCAAGTAACAACAACACAGGCATAATTACATGGAATGCCTCATCTCTAAACACCGCCCTCCCTAGCATACAAACCCTAGTTACACACTCAAATATACCACCGGCCCTCATAGTCATACAAGAAACAAAACTATTCGCCACAAAATCCACAAAATACATACAAAACATATTCCAAGATTACAAACTAATATTTAACAATACACACGCATTAACAAGATGTATTCAACAACGAAGACCATACACCCCAGGCCGAGGTGGGCTCCTCACATTAATACACAAAAACTATGCTTTCCCAGGAAACATCAAAAAAATCCCAACACCAATAAACATATCACCCTACCTTCAAACAATTCTAATTTCTAACCAACCACTACAACCATGGCTAATCTTTCATTTGTACATGCCCTCTCACCCCGAAGACATTAGACTTGTCGCAGAAATACAAAACACTATTACAACACAAATAAATAATAACCCTAACCATACCTATATGCTATGTGGAGACTTTAATGGAGACATAGCTCTAATTGGCCGACAAAATGGAAACCACAATACCCCCCCACAAACCACAGATTACCAATGGAAACATTTCACCGAAAACCTAAACTTCACTTACATACATACACACAATATTCCAGGCAAGGAGGCTACAACTATAGTGATTGGAGTCTAATAGACGAATTCTATATAAATACAAACAACAACACAGGCTATACTTCCACAACAAACAAAGATGTCATCCTCAACTCCGATCACTCACCCATACAACTTAACATCCCACATAATATACTAATTAGTCATACCCCTACCACAACAAACAACGAAAAAATATGTATACTCAACCCTATCCCAAAAGACAACATAGACAAATTCAACACAAAGTTTTTTGAAGAAAATTTCATACAAATTGATTCCCTCATAAACACTCTTAAAAACAATGATCAACTATCTCAAACACAATGGCACAAAACATGCAATATCCTAGATCTACTCATCAATAAAATTTCCGATACAATCGAACAAACATGCAAATCCCAGTACATACCAGAAATGACTAATCAAACATCACAACAAGGCGGTTACCTACCCCGCAAACTATAAAAACTATGGAAACAACACCTAGCTACATACCACATAATACAAAAAACTATTAGAATCGTAAAAAATGATCATCAACGGCGTAACCACCCCATATGTAACGAATTACTAACTTTACAACATACCCAAATTCCTAATTCTCCTCACTTGGACCTACCCCATGATACATGGATAAAAGATATTGCACTAATTACAAAAAATGCCAATATATAAGCCCGAAAAATAACTACAAAATATGCCAAAGATAATATTAAGAAATCCATCTCAAAATATAGACAATTATACGAAACGTGCCCTAAGAAAATAAATAAAAAAGTTTTTTAAAATAATGAATCCCCACCACTAGATTGAATCTTTGACCAATACAATAACATTCTAACCAGTCCCGGAGATATCGCAAATGAAATATTCAACCAACAAACAAAAAATAACAGACCTACAGTGCCAACATGTAACTACCAACCACATCACCTAACGAAATGCACATGTGCAATACGCCAATACCCATGGCATAACCTAGATGGATTTACTTTAGACAAGAGAGGCAAACCCGAAATCCCATTACACACATATTTCAACAGAGCCACATACAATACATGTCTTCGTAACCTCGGAAACAATAAAGCCCCAGGGCCAGACCGTATACCGAACTCAATACTAAAAAGCATGCCTCCAAGGTTTCATAAATTACTATTCTTATTCTTCTCTGACTACTATAAACAAAAACAAATATCAGCCTCATGGAAAACAAGTGCAACGATTCTATTATACAAAAAAGGCAATCCCTCAATACTACCAAATCATAGACCAATTGCATTAGCTAACACAATATATAAACTATACACTAGTACACTTACCTCTATACTATCCTCATATGGAGAAAATTTTTAAATCTTACACGATAGTCAAGAAGGATTTCGAGCAGAGAGAAGTACATCTAGACAAATACAAACCATAATAGCGGCACTAGAAGATGCATGATTCACAAATCAAGACATATATATCTTATACGTCAACTCCAAAAACGCCTTGGCTCTATAGACCACGCCCGACTATTAGCAATAATGACTGATCTTGGTTATCCAAAAGATGCTACTACACTAGTTGGAAATATCTACTCCCAATCATCTACTCATTACCTTGGTGAACACTTTGAAAAGACTAAACCTATCCCCATCTATAGAGCAACTATACAAGGTGACACCCTTAGTCCATATCTATTCATCATATTTTTAGAACCACTACTTAGATGGCTAGAAAGAGGCAACAATGGATACACTTTTGGTACATCACAAATCACCATAAACTTTGCCGCCTACGCCGATGACCTTCCTACTATAACCAACAAAATCAAATCACTACAAGTACAAATTGATAAAATACATAAATATTGTAAGTGGACTGGTATGGACGTAGGCGTCCCAAAATGCGCTGCTACTGGATGCCCAAATAAATCCAAAATAAATCCAACTGCATTTAAAGCCCTAATGCAAGCTTCTAACATCAATTACCGCAACCAACCAATCTCCGTACTACACCAAAACGAACCCTACGTATACCTAGGCACAAACCTTGTTCCTTCTCTAAAATGGAAAATCCAAATTCACACCACGACCACAAAACTCATTAAACAATGTAAAGAATTAACAACATGCCCACTCACTATGAAACAAAAAATAAAAATGGTAGACACCGTATTACGCCCAGGTGTAGCATACAACTTCTATGTTGTACCATACTCTATGCCAGCTATCAAAAAACTCGATCAAAAGATTATAGCCATACAAAAAACCATTTGCGGTATGCCAAAATGTATGTCAAATACAATAATCCAACTCCCACATAACCTATTTGGACTTGAAGCTTTCTCCCTCAAAAATGCATATCTCCGATGTATAGGTGAACAATTACAAAATGCTCTCAATGATAAAGGCAGGCTTAGAAAAATATACAAAGGATTAACTCACTATGTTCTCGCTCAATATGGTCGTGCCAAAAATATACCGAGAATCAAAAAAACCGACTGTATAAGATCACCAATAACTCGTACATTTTTCTTATTGAAACACGTAGCTAAAATCCACCTTAAAAGTACACTCCCAAATTTCATCTTTGATCTAACATCACTAGAAGTACTATGGCGCCAAGAAACACGAAATCATAACACACTCAATGCCCAACTCTCCCAAAAGCTTCTACAAAAACTCCTTTCAAAAAATATTTTCGAACTAAAACAAATCACCTTACCAAACGGCACACACATCATGAATAATGAAGACTTCAAAACCTTCCACTTCACCCCATCCAAACTAATCAAGAGTGCCTTAAATATTGCCAAACAACTTTTTTGCCATCCAACATGTCCCACCACATGCAATATTCCTTGCAACATACACCCATACTCCTACACACTCCAAGATCCATTCATCACCACCAATAATAACATCATTCCAAGAAATATCCCCCCACCAATCCACCCTCACAACCCCTCACATCCATACCATCCCCATCCTCCAAAATACATCCTCAAAAACCCCACCATATACCCCATTAATAACATCATACACCATAAACAAATACAAAATATAGATATTATTAATATACTTAATACCTATACAAAATATTTATGCCAATGGCAACACAACAATAATACATTCAACAAATGGCTTCCTCAAAGAAACCTTTTTCCACGACATGACTGCAACACCTCCATATACAACACTGAAAAATTAAAACAATATTATCAAAAAATTAAAAATAAATTCTACTCGGAAATCATTCAAGCCCACCACCCCCAAGAACAACCCCAAGACTCAAGATCCGTAACTCCACCCATAATTATTCCACTTCTAAACATTTATACAACAGAATGTAACCCCGAAATTGATATTCTCACATCCTCGGACACAATTAAAATAGAGAACAACCAAGCCCATCTGTATGAAGACAATGGCCAACACTTACACACTATTCCCACTACTAGACTTTAATGGTTATGGAATCAATACAACATGAAACTACAAACCCCTACAAACATTGAACCAACAACCCAACCATTTGAAACCGAATTAATTTGGCTATACCAAAGATATAAATACCGCATCCCAAAAAATAATCCCCTCAAAAGTGCACAATACACAATACCCACACCCATTCTAGACTCATTAATTTCATCCTTTAACATCGAACAATCATACTTTTCCTCCTCCGTCACATGTTCCACCAAACTAAAAAAATTCTATTCACCTTTTGAAAGAGATAAAATATTTGGGTCCTTGGGAAAGGCCTTTGACTATAAATGGATTGGTAATGGCATAGCTCACCCCGACAACGAGAAAGACATGGAACAAGCCATACATTGGGCTAGACTTGCCGCCAAACACGATCCAAATAACACAAAAACAATCATCATCACACCGAACAACAATTGGTACCAAAATAACAACCAACATTCAAACCCATTCCCAGATTCCCATATCATTGCATTATTTGAAGCAGACACAATACCATACGAAGAACCTACTATTCCACCCGAGCTAAAAAAAACCCCGAATCGAGCCATCTACATTACAAATACTGTGCGTCCATCATCAAAATCAAACCCTTGGCTCCCTAGAACAACTCGCGGAACTTACCTTCATAATAGACAATCTAGACATACACCGACTATACACAAAATCGGCCCCACCAACACCCATACAAACCCCCGTAAACAAAAGTAAAAACTGGTCAAAACTAAACTATATCAACAACACATTAAACTACTCCGTCACACCTCCCCCTCTCCCAGACTACCCAACTCATACCACGCCAAAATTTAATCCCGCACACAGTTAGTACACCGACGGCTCCTTTAAACCACCAGAACAAATTAGTCCGGGCTCTTGGCGCAGAGAAAAAGCTGGATATGGCGTATATAATTCTACCTAGGAAATTAAACTAGCCAAAAGACTCCATGGACTACAAAATATCCTCAGAGCAGAACTCATGGCCATTCACAAAACACTACAAATCATCACAACAAAATACAAAAACGAACCTGCACATATATTCACCGATTGTATAAATGCACTTTACCTACTAAACACTCAAATAACACACCCTACCCTTCACAATAGCCACCCCGACCAAACCATATTAACATCAATGGTCCAAATGTTACAAAACCGTACACAAATCACAACCCTCCACAAAGTGAGAGCCCATGCCAACATTGATGGCAACGAAGAAGCAGACAAATTAGCAAAAGAAGGCCGAGAAAAAACACACAAAAATGCCAAAGACCCACACGAACATGCCCATGCCACCCCATACTACTTTCAAAAAGAAGACTGGCCTTCCAAAGAAGATACCCCCGACAAAGGCCCAATTAGATTCTTGGGCAAGTATCTCAAGAAACAAGACCTCTACAACAACCTGGACACAATCTCAGAAAATATCCCTAACATAGAAAAATGGACTAACAATAAAGACATAGGCAATGAACTCTCTACAAACTTTTGGAAAAACTCCAACATCTCAGACTGACAAATAACATGCCTCATCAAATTCCATATTGGTCAGTATATGGGAAATGCTCGAAAACAACTCTTCTTTGGAATAGAAAGATTCCCATCCATAACATGCCCCATATGCCCCTCAACGGACCCCGACACATGGCTTCACGTTCTACTCAAATGCCAAAACCACCACATACACTCTCTAATTGTTAAAAGACATAATAAAGCGGTATGGGAAGTCCGAAAACTAATCACCTCCTACAATAAATCGAGATGTTTCATACTATTGAACGCCGGCACTTTTAATAACAATCCACAAGAAAATACAGTCCCCCCTTGGCTACTCCCATGCTCATGTATGACCCAAAGATGTCAGTGCAACGCTCGACTCAAACCGGACATCCTTTGCGTTAAAGGTTTACCATATAATGATCCACCACCTAATAACATCAACCAAGACTACACCATTCAATTCATTGAATTCACATATTGCAACGATAGATTTTCCCCGGAAACAACTCAAAACAAAATAGATAAATACCAACCCTCATTGACGACATCATGGCCCTCGGATGGAATGTGGACCCCCTTATTGTAATCACATCCGGCGCTCGTGCCACCACCTTGATACCATCTATGAAAACTCTAGAAGATACCTTCAAAATACCCATTGAAACAATTAAAACCACTTTTAAAAACATTAACACCATCGCTACTCAATATGCCATGTCTATTCTTCTACACAAACGCAAAATTGAAAACAACCAAGCCCTTCTCAATGCACAAGACCCCCCCTAATTTCTTTTTCCCGCTTTGAATTTTCTTGACTGGTTGGTTTTGGGGCTATTGGATATGTGCTTGGTTGGTTTGTGGTTTTTTGGTTACTTGCTTGGTTAGTTAGCTGGTTAGTTGGTTGGGTGTTTTCCTTGGCGGGTTTCTGGCTACCCGTTACATAGTGTCTACCCTCGAAAGGGGGAAGTAGTTCCAACTTACTAGTTCCTTGTCCGGTGGGCATGGTCTTAGTAGTGGAACGAACAAACACTTTATTCACGCCGGTCCCCTTCTAGGAACTGGCGTTCTTCTTCTTCTGCAAATCTAGTAGCAAGTGGTCCTCTAATTATTTTTATTCTTTTACAATGCCAAATAGCTCTATAAAGATTTGTACAATATACTCTTTTTAGGTTCCAAACCTTTACAATATGCCTATAGCCTATGCAATATTCTATATCATGAAACAAATGTCTTTTATAATTGTTTCCTTAGGCAATGCATGGTTACAAGCCACATTTTCTAATCATGCTATTTTGGCTGTCCGGAATGATGATGCCCAGGAAATCAATCGAAGAATCACCAATTGCATACCTAATGGTGTGCATCGATGTCTTAGTGTTGATTTCTTTCACGAGAATAATGAGCATGCCCATCATTATCAGGTATAGTTTTTGAATTCTTTACAATTGAGCGGTTTGCCTCCTCACCAATTAAATCTCAAATGTAGCCAATATTTGATGTTGTTAAGGAACTTGAATTTGTCAAAAGGTTTGTGCAATGGTAGTCGTTTGCGTCTTTTGCAAGTATCTTCCAGTATGTTGCTATATGAAATTGTAGGAGGACACTTTTGTGGCGAGGAGGTATTGATTCCTAAAATCATACATCATTGCAACAATAACCGCTTGCCATTTATACCCTGCAGTAGACAATTTCATTGTTATTGGTGCTTTTGCCATGACAATTAGTAAATCGCAGGACTAATCATATTATTGTGTTGCCATTTATCTTTGTAATGAAGTATTTAGCCATGGTCAATTGTATGTGGCATACCTCGCAATAGGGTGTAGTGGGTTTCATGACGCGGTTAAGTAGAATTTGTTCAACATAGGTGAATTAGGGATGGATTATGCCTTCGCTTTATGGCCGGACTTTAAACATCCATATTTTTTGCCTTATGGCTCCAAATTCAATGTTTTTGGCTTTAAAAGGATCAACACGTTCTTGTTAACTTGATTAGACCACTTAGGACTAAGTCATGACCAAGACACGACCCCCACAGCAGCCAGCAGCAGACAGATCCCCTTCAGAACTCTTGAACTTTGTTCAACCTTAACTCCTTGTTAGTATCTCCGAATTCAATGTTTTATTCTTCTAACCTTACTAGTTTTTCGTGCTTTACATAATGGAGTCACCCAATTAGTCAACCGACCTTAAACAAACTCACAGGCATGCAATCAGTAATACAATTAATCACCACATACACTCACATAAATCATGCACCTTGACTCACGACCCATACAACACATGCGCACATACACGACTCGGTTGCTCATGGACTAATTGTCATACAAGATCGCATTCTCCGTTTTTAGTTTTTATCTTCATTTATTTATTTTAGGTTTAGAAAACCCTAATTTTGTCCTAACTTTAGAAGCGCTTCCGCACGGATTTTTTTAAGACTGTAAATTTCTTGTCCCCTCACTAATGCATGCAACGATTACAACAGAGTTCACATCAACAAATCATGAGATTAACAGGTTGGAGAGGGGAAGCTCCTTGATTCGGAATCGCAATCTTCACCCTCTACCCTTAGTGACTTCGTGATCTTCAATTGTTCCTGCTCTTTGTGATCTTCAGCTGCTCCTGCTCTTCTCTTCGTGATCGTCTTCTCGTGATCTTCTTCTTCGTAGTCTTCAGTTGCTCCTACTCTTCGTGATCTTTTCTTGTGGTCTTCTTCTTCGTAGTCTTCAGCTGCTCTTGTTCTTCGTGATCTCCTTCCCGGCCACAGCTGCTCTTGCTCTCCGTGATCTCCTTCCCGGCTGCAGCTACTCTTGTTCCTCGTGATCGTCTTCTTGTGATCTTCCTCTCTAAAAAAATCCTCACTACAACTGGGGCTTCCGGCTTGGTTTCTCTCTCCCCTCTCTCTCTACTCTCCTCTCACATTCTCTAATTCTCGTCTACCCCCCTTCAAATGAGCTCTCCCTGCGAGAATAACCCTCCAAGCTTCCTGCTCTCTGCGTTCCCTCGTCCATTCCCCTCATTTGGGTACGCCTCAGCCGCCACCTTGGCTGCCACCATTAATGGCCAACAACAAAAATAACCTTAACCTACATGCTAATTTCTTCCAAGCCACCCTTGCAACAACTAAGGAGGTGCCTCCACTATTCTAAAAACACTTCAGTTGCAATTTTAATCCTTTGTCACAAGGCGTACACATGGGTCAACAAATAACTATGGCCCTTTAACTATTTCCAAGGTTCTAATTCCACCTAAATCTACCTAACCTCTTGTCACCTTTGCATGTGACTACCTTAATTGAATAGTGATTGGCGGAGGCTTTTGGCTCAAGCCTTTTTAAGCTTCTCTTTAATTAGTTTTTACGAGGCTTTTAAGCCTAAATCTTTTTCCTTCCACTTCACCATAATTCTTCATTTCCCTTCTTTTATCACCCCTTCTAATTGTGTTGAAAACACAGGGGTTACTTGTGGTCTCCGAATTATTTAGAAGGTCGTTATTTTTTCCACTCTTTTATTTTTTTATCATTTTCATTGTTTTATTTTTAACCTTTATTTTATTTACTCTATTTGTTTTTTTGGTTAACCACATAAAAGCCTTGATTGCCATAATATGGCTTCTAAATTGAGAATTGGTAGTTTAAGAGGCCAATTGGCCATTTTAGCAAAAAATCATAGGTTAATTCAACCTTTAACCCAATTCACTACTCCCTAACATCAATTTATGAGTTTTTTGACCTTTTTGTCATCGTGAGCCGATTTTGAAGCTCACAATGGTCGCGCCATAGCCACCAAGCATTAAAGGGTTAACCCCTAAAGGACCAAGTGTCAAAAATGGGATTTTTGAAAGTTTGGTCAAGTTCCTATGTGTCAATTTCCAACACTCCACTTTGAAATTTTTATGTAGAAGGACATTACTACAACCTCAGTGGAAGAACAATTTTTTCCCATATCCGACATATAATGAAAAAGTTACAGGGTCTCAAATTTCAAATGGGGAGAGCGGACAATTCCAGCACCTCCAAAAACTTCTGCTAGGACACTCTATTGAATGTGAGATTTTCAACACTAGCAAGTAATATTTTCCCCCTTCATATCGTCAAAAAATAGTTCTTGTCTCTAGTAAAAAATAGCATATCAACCCAAGTCAAACATTTTCACACATTGTCACTCATTGTCTAGCAAGGTACCAAAAAAACTTCTTCTTTTCCACATAAAACTTAGAGATCTTCTTATTTTTGACTTTTTTTTCCCCCAAAACAATATGTAGTGTAAACCTTCTCATTGACCATTCGGATTATCAATCTAAAACATATTAATTTCACAAAAAAGTAAAATGCAAATTGGCAGTTTCTAAACCTCCACTCCTTGCAGAGTTGTTTTGAATATGCTACTCCCCTCCTCTACCTCTAAAATTTGGTGTACAAGGAACCACCATCATGCTTAACATGATGGTAATGAAGTCAAACCTTGTGTAGTGCAAAAATTTAACACCAAGTGAAGTCAAAGTCTACCAATCCACAAAACGCATGGAAGTAAATGAACCATTTGTTTGACTTTAAACACTATAATATGTGCGGTCAAAGTTTACAAAATTATGTTACTGAAAGGTCAAAACTAGAAATCAAAGCTTTTGTTCCCTTCCTTATTCATTGCACTAGAATCCAACAATTTTGAAGTGTTTTCTGGAGTGAAACTGTCATGGTAGCTTAGGGGCTAAGGTGGGGCCATAGCAGAGCGGTACACTTGTTGGGCAGCCCCACACTCCAAGTCTCCTAAAGCATCACCAACCTCATTTCTGGAGAGATATTTGAGTGGGATTATCATGTGCAACGGATAAAATAGCAAACGTCCTCAGAAGGCGGTGGCCAAATGTCACCCCCAAGAAACTCCGGGGGCCGTTGGATCAATCCCCGAGACATCGCCACCGTCGGATCAGAAAGGGAACGAGTCGAAGGGAACGAAGCTCACTTTTAGGGAACGAGTAGTGGGAACGTGAGCACGGAACGGGCGAGGGGAACATCCGAAGAGAACGGGAGAAGGCAATGATGATTGAGAGTTCGGGTGAAGGGAACACTTGGAGGGAACAAGTGAAGGGAACTCTAACGCTTCGAGGGAACAGGTTCACCGCTGAATTGAGTGCAGTGCACTTCTACGGTTATTCTATTCGTAGATTCTGTTGACCAAATCTACGACAGCCCTAGATCAGATTCTGCCATCTCCTTATAAGGGTTAAATTTAGTTTTCTGTCGTCGTGCTACGTGGCATCGTGTGGGGATCACACGAAGCACTTTCAATTATGGAGTCACATTAAAAACATTATGCTTTATTAGGTTGTGAAGACAGCTTTGTTGCCTAAATGGGTGTTTTTGCATTTTTATCATCAGAATCTGTGGTGGCTTTCTTGGGATTTTAATATTTAGATGGTGTGTTTTCCAAGTCTCTGGTGAATTTGGTACAAGGAGAGGCCCCTCCTACAATTTATGGTAGTTTGTAACACACTAATTTTCAGGCGATGCTATTTCCAAGAGCGAAAGAAAGAAAGGTGAATTGAAGACTAGTCTGAATCGTTTCCTCTATTGAATCTGGTCTGTAAGGTGTAGGTTAGTGGAAAAGTAAATGGTCTTAGTGGTGGAACGAACATCCACTTTATTCACACCGGCCCCTTGGGGACTGGCGTTCTTCTTCTTCTTCTTCATCTTCTTAGTGGAATTGAACTACTCTCCCTTTCAAGGGCATATACTTTTAGGATTTGTTATCAAGAGCTAGAGATAAATAACCAATATTCAATCATTTTGGTGGTTGATATTTGTTAAGTTTAAGATTATGAGTGGTGTTTTTAGATTTTATTTTTTTTGAGTCATGATGGTTGGTTTGGATGTTTGTCTCATATATTGGGTCCCATTATTTTGAAAGCAATTAGTATTCTCCAAATGAATGAAGACTAGCCCATTCATCAAGAAATTTAGTATCTCCTTTGCTAATTAATCGAGCTCTTTACCTACTATACAAAAGAAGATGTATGTTTCAAAAGGAGATGTATGTTCCTAAACCTATATCTTTAGTAGGCTAACTCAACAACACTATTGGCACTACCATATGTAAGTAGTAAGGTTGTCACTTACAAGACTAATATTTGTTTCATTTAAAAACTAAAATGTTAACCAATCAAACATAGTTTTTTTCTTTTCTGGAAACAAAACAACCACTAGAAATGACACCAGTCGGATTTGAAAAAATGAAAAAATATTGTACTGTAATATTTTTAATTCTTTTTAGAGGAGCAACATCCCACACAAATAATAGACAGTATTATTTCAATCAGAATGGTACCAGAAACCGAAACCGCACCCTCCGGATCCCACGGCAATCATCGCTGCCGTTGCCGTTGCCGTCCCGGGCACAGAACCCGACACCCGGCAGACACCCCTGAATCACGACACGCTACAGTGGCGACTTACGCTTTTCCCGCTGCACACCAAAACCCGTCGTGACAACCCAAAACCGTCACCAATCCAAATCCACACCGACCCAAGATTCCAGATCCTACGTCAACCCCAAAACCACCGCCACCCCAAATCCGCACACTCCGCAGTAACTTACGCCAAACGCATCGACTCACTACAAAAGCCTTCAGAGCGCGAGCATTCAGGGTTTCACTTGCTGGATGTTTGCGAGGGGATTTTGTGTATGAATTGCAGCATTTTTGTGACCTGATCAGGTGTTACACGATGGCGGCGTCGAAGAGCGTTCGAGCGGTGGTTTTGGTGGCCGTTTTGGTGCTGGTTTGCGGAATTTTTGCGGAGGCGAACCCTCGCACGGTGGCGCTCAAGCGGAGGCCCGCGACGCTGCAGAGCGTGCGGGGCGCCGCTGCGAGGGCGGTGCATCGCGCCAGGACGCTCCAGGGCGGGAATGGTGTAGGAGAGGGGGACGCCGTGGCGTTGAACAATTACATGGATGCGCAGTATTACGGGGAGATCGGCATCGGTTCGCCTCCGCAGGACTTCACTGTCATCTTTGACACTGGGAGCTCCAACCTCTGGGTGCCGTCCGCCAAGTGCTACCTCTCGGTGCGTTGCGGTTTCCAATTTTGAGAGCGTTGTAGGTTTTTATCTGGATATTTTTGTAATTTTGCGGCCATTTGAGGTTTCTTGATCCGGTCGTGGTGTGGCTTCGTTGACGTGATGGTTTCGTTGTTGCGCAGCTTGCATGCTACTTTCATCGCAGGTACAAGTCGAGCAAGTCGTCGACTTACAAGGAGGATGGTATGTACACAGTCTTTAGCTTGATTTTGTTAATAGCTAGTTTTTATTTTTATTTTATTATTTTTCTTCACGGACATGCTCAAATTGCGTCAACGGACACTGTTTTCATCATTCCATTCAAGATTAATTAATTTATTGTAATTTACATCTGAAGTTGATCTGCTTTCGATAAGATTTTTATTATTATTTATCAAGCCTTCGAAGTACGTGTTTCCATGTTTAGTACGAAGGGTAAGGGCTAATAATAATAACAAAAAAATTATAAAGTTAATTTACTTTAGGGTATGATACATGGTATTTAGTCCTTGTTGTTTGATTTGTTGCAGGAACTTCATTCGCCATTCAGTATGGTACCGGAGCTATGGAAGGTTTTTTGAGTCAGGATGATGTCACTCTTGGCGACCTCACGGTGAAGGGGCAGGTAAGAGCGACTCATGTGTATGGTATACGTTTAGTTCGACTTTGTTGTTATGAATATTGAGCTACAGATTTAAGTCTCTAGTAAGACTTAGTTCATGAGCAGAACATTTTGAGTTTGTTGTCTGATTCTGCTGTCTTCTCTGTAGGTGTTTGCGGAAGCTACCAAGGAGCCTGGTATCACGTTTGTCGCAGCTAAATTCGACGGCATTCTCGGTCTTGGTTTTAAAGAAATCTCGGTCAATAGGGTGACCCCTGTGTGGTGAGTGTGTTTAGAATTAGATCCTCTCGCAAGTTGGATATGTTCAGAATGACCAGTTGCATGCTACTGGATTGGATTTAAAAGGTTTTGTTCACTTGTCTTTTCAGGTACAACTTGTTGGATCAGAAGCTTGTGAATGAGCCTGTTTTCTCTTTCTGGTTGAACCGAAATCAAAGCGACGAATCGAGTGGAGGAGAGTTGGTCTTGGGCGGTGTTGATCCTAAGCATTTCAAGGGAGAGCACGTCTACACTCCCGTCACACGCAAGGGCTATTGGCAGGTAATGCATCGTGTTTTGTGGTTTTTGTTGCGATTTGTCATGCAGTCTGTTGGTTCCACATGATTATTACAATACATGTTCAAAATTCAATGTGATTTAGTATTTATTTGCATGTTTTTGGCCTTGTTGCAGTTTGATCTCGGTGATGTGACCATCGATGGACGGACCACAGGGTTCTGTAAGGACGGCTGCGCTGCAATTGCTGATTCAGGCACATCACTGCTTGCTGGACCTTCGGTGAGCCTTTTTTTGAAGTTGTCTTTCTTTCTTGTATCCATTTTTTTTTGGGCATCTGTCGTAGCAGTTTGGAGTTTTTTTTCTTCTTTTCTGACAAGACCTTTCTAATGTGCAGGGAATTGTGGCTCAAATCAATCAAGCTATTGGTGCGACCGGTGTTGTTAGTAATGAATGCAAGATGGTGGTGAAGCAGTATGGTGACCAGATTGTTCAATTGCTCTTGGAGCAGGTGAGATTCGAGTTCAGCCACTGTAGTTTTTCGGTTGTACTTTTGTTCACGCTGTTATGGAATACACAAGGTCAGAGGTTTTAGAGGACGAAGACAGTTTGGCGCATTTATGCATTCTTGATAAAACTTTTGATTATGTTGGAAAGGAGAACTACTTCTAATTCAATTTTTTTGGTTGCAGATGAACCCAGGAAAAGTGTGCTCGTCACTTGGTTTATGTCAATTTGCCGCCAGGTTAGTGTTGCATTCACACTATTGCTTGCACATTCAGGCTTGTGTGGACCATCTGCGTAGTAGGCTTACATCTATTCACTTTTGTGTTTGAACAGCGAGCCTGGTATTGCGAGTGTTGTCGACAAGGATGAGGCTCTTTTGAAGAATGATCCAGGGTGCTCAGTCTGTGAAATGGCTGTAGTATGGGCACAGAACCAGCTGAGACAAAACAGAACGAAGGAGCAGATTGATGATTATTTGAACCAGGTAAAATACACTGAGCGATGGCTCTCTCTAATAGTCGCAGGATTGTATATCTCATTTTGTATGGATCGTCTTTTGATCTATGCTCTCTTTGTGTCTAGATTTCGTCTGCTCTGATCTTGCTAAGGATACACTTTATGCTTCATGGTGTTCTGCAGCTTTGTGAGCGATTGCCCAGTCCAAATGGCGAGTCAACCGTCGATTGCAAATCTTTATCTTCTATGCCAAAGGTTGCTTTCACAATCGCTGGAAAGTCCTTCGAGCTCGCTCCAGAGGAGGTCAGAACCTACTCCCGGCTTTCCTAATTTTAAACATGTATCCTTGCTTGTATGCGTACCTGTTTATCGATAGTCTTAATCTTCTTAAATTCTGGTGGTATAACCTGGACTGCTGTATCAAAGCTTGTAATCAGTTTGTAGCTATCGACGATTGATCAATGTGCCCTTGTGATCTAAAACGGGTGATAATACTATCGCTTGGGTTGCGTTTGTTACAGTACATTCTCAAAATTGGCGAAGGAGCAGAGGCTCAGTGCATCAGTGGTTTCTTAGGTCTTGACGTTCCTCCTCCAGCAGGACCTCTTTGGTATGTAGTCACTGCCAAATTTTGCCCTATACGTAGTTGCCAAGTACGACGTTTTAATAGGACTTTCTAATGCACAGCCTGAATGTACAAGCTAAGATTTCCGTGGTTGTTGGGTTTTCTAAAGGTGGAGTTGGATGTCGCAGGATTTTGGGTGATGTGTTCATGGGAGTTTATCACACTGTTTTCGATTTTGGAAACACTCGCCTGGGATTTGCAGAGGCAGCCTGAAGACGACCCGCTCCACACCGACGTTGGAGAAGTGGCATGTGAGTATTTCGTAAATACTTTCTAGTTGTATCTATTGTTAATGGGGTGGAATCATGCGTAGTGGGGTTTTGGTGGTAACCATGTTTTTGTAATTTGAGGAAGTCGGTGTAGACATGAACACCAGGCTAGCCCAAAAAACCGGTTAGGCAGTTCAGATCGTCGTTTCAACGTCATCACCTTGTATACACGGATGTTTAATTTGATGGCATTGCAATGCAACAATGATTTGTCTATCCAAAACTACTGGCCTATTTGTAATCAGACCGAATCTTGTTTCTCTTTTGATGACTACACTAATAAAGTTCATTAGTGTTATGGCACCAATAGTGTAACTACCCCTATGACCTGACTTTCACTAAATGTCAATTTGTTTACATTTAGTGTTTAATGTCAAAAAATCACCCTAACAAAATTGCTCATAACTTTTGAATTAGAAGATATACTGTATATCAATGGAATCTTCTTAGAAAAACACACAAGTTGGTCATCTCAATATAATTGGTGCAAAATTGATAAAGATATTCCTCCTCAAACTTTCAACCAAAACTCAAAGAAGTCTGCCCAAAAATATTTGTTATGACTTTTCATTTAAGACAAATTTGAAGATGGGTAAGGTGCTATTGGAAGTGTCTTTTCAAATCAGTTTAGATCGGCACCAAAAACTCTCAAATTAGACAAAAATTGCCCCCAAAATCATCATTTGGAACTCCAATCTTCAAAAAATCAGCCCAACATGAAGGTTTGCTTTTGACATGTGGTGAGATGTGGGTGATTTGCAATGAATTGTTACATAACCAACACTAAATGTCAATATGTTCAAATGTAACAAGGGCAAAAGTTACAAAAATTGATAGTGTTTAAATTGACATTTAATGTTGTTACACAAGCAGGGTAATTGCAAACAGTAATGAACATTATTAGTGTACTGGAGAAGAATCTAACACATTGCAACGGCATTTTTGTTGCAAACCCTAAAATTCTAGAACGACGGAGCTTATGATTGATTCTTCAATCTCAAAATTTTACTCTCTGCTATAGATGTTTCTTTAATGTAAGTGGAAATCTATTTTATCTCATTATTGAGAGATGAGATAACATGTCTTGTTATTGTCACAAAAATCTCAGATTTTTTTGGTGAAAATTTGAAATTATTGTGGCTTCCTGAAGAAAAAGTGAAGAAAACTCATATCATCTATAAAGTACGTTTAAAAATCTGAAGACTTCAGCAAAGATGTACATCACAGAGCCAAAACTTTGTAAATGGAACTCCCATGTATATCTAAGATTAGAATATAAATCAACTGTGGTTAGAGGCCCAAACTTCAAACTGCAAGAACTTATTCAATTTTATATATTTTCCAATTTTTTTAATTGGAATGGATACCAATCTTCATGAGCTGCATTTCATTAATTGGGCTCAAACTCAAGAATTATCATTTTAATGATTCAAATTTAGACTTAGATCTGATGGTAGAAGTTTTAAAATTCACTACTTTGGGATCCATGTTACAAACATTTTCTTCTTTAGATAAAACAAGATTACTTCAATGAGGCAAGTTTCATCATCATCTAATACTTACACATTCAAAGAACTTTCCACAAAAAGTTTTGGATGGAAAACAAGCATTTTCATCAATTATCATCCTCAAAATGTCATCCAAGAAGCCACTTTTTGATGCTCCGTCCTTCAGTGGTCAAAATACCTCTAAGTTGTATAGTATTGATGCAGAGTTAAACATAAATATACAATGCTCCAAATGCAATATTAGTCCTGAAACTGTATGTACCAGCAGTATTGACACTGGACAGCCATTAAAATTTTGTAGGAAGTACAATTTTACAGGAGTAGTGCAGCAATACAGCAAGTGTGGTGCAGTAATATTGTTGATGTTTTTCTTATGTACATTCGAGGGTCATGAAATTCTTCAGATACTGAATGGAATAGTGTGTACATTTCAAGCACATTGTTATTTAAGGGTTGTACAGATTTTCTAGAATTTTGTCATGGAGGGAGGATTGTATCAGTACACATCACCTCACAGAACTCTACAAAAGGATGATGACAAATTAATATCTCTATGGTTCATGGACCAAGTAGAAGAAGTGGTTCAAAAGTCACAAGAGACCTCCATAGATTCACAAAAGAAAGGCAATTTCCTAGACTAGAGACTTCATTGTGTCGCCCATCTCCCATGTCTCGGATTTCTTCACTGCCTTGTCTGTCACCTGATCAACCATGAAACAGAGGATAAGCACATTCACCCTACGAATATATTCTATAGACACTAATTCCATAACTCATACCTTGTCTGTAGCTTGCCGAGGCTTATAATTCCGAGACGCACTCACTAGCTTCCATAATGTGGTCACTATTCTGTGCATCCGACTTCATTGTCAGCTTAGCTGAAGAATTGCTGCGCTTGAAGTAGAACCAAAAGTTTTTGTGAATGTGCTTCTAATTTTATTGGATGTATATTACATCAGGTCTTCAAAAGCTTGCTAGAATGCACAAGATGTGACAACCAATTCCACGATTGTCTTTACTAATAGAATATTCCTGAAAGTAAAGGGGTGACCCCAAATCTTAGGGTCTTATGTTAGTAACTAGGACACATGCACATAGTGACTTGGCTTTGGGGAAGGTGTCGGGGAACCACCGGTCAACTTTTTTGGAACTTGGGGTACTATGGGGGAGCATTAGCTTGCATGGGGTAAGGCCCAAGAGCATTGATTGCCATGCATCTCATGGGTGCAAAATAAATGGAGTATGAAATTTTTGGAAGTCTATTCTTGTGCACAAATTTTGTTTGTCCTGTCTAGCACTTCTATCATATTGCCTTTTTCCTTTGGGGAGCACTTTCAAAAAAACTCTTAAATGTGACCATCCTTGTCCAATGTAGGCTGGCATGCTTGTTTGAATAGCCCTATATCCATCGGAGTTAAAATATATGAGCATATTCAAAGGATGTCTACAATTTTTTTAAGAACATACTAGCAGTTGGCACTTGCTTTGAAATGCATTAGTTCAACTATTTTAATGTAGTTTTTGTATCACAAAATATAAAAGAAAGAAAGGTAACAACAATCTACATAAAATATTAATATATCTATGAAACCTATGCATGAATTTTAATAATGTAATAGAATAGAATAGAAAAAAATAAATTAGGTTTTAGATTTTTTGCATTTTAACATGGAATTTCAAAAATGTTATGAACATCAAATTTGTAGTCAAGAGTTTCAAATTTATTTTGGATAAGCACAAATTGCAACACACAAATGCAAATTTCATACACCCTCAAACTCAATTTGCAATTACAATCTCAAATTCACACACCCACAAACTCAATTTGCAACTACAATCTCAAAACTTGCAATCTCACCTCAAAACTTGTAATTTCAATCTCCACAACTCGAATATGCAATTTTGCAACTCCAACTTTGTATGCCAACCTCCAAGATCACAACTCCAACTTCACAACCTTTCCACTCCAAGTTTACAACTCATAATTTACAATTCAATCTTTTAGTGCTTAACTCAAAAAAGATTTTGAATGTCAAATTTGTAATCTAGAGCACAAATTGCAACACACAAATGCAAATTTGTCACACCCAAAAACTCAAGCTAATGCTTTGCAACGCATTAGTCCAACCAATTTAATGTAGTTTTTACATTACAAACTATATTAAAAAAAATGTAACATGGTTCACTGCGCCGTTGGTTGCGCAATTAACCGCGCGATTGACTGCACCGTTCCTACAGTTCACTGCACGGTTGACTGCTACGTGGTTCGCTGCATGGATTATGATTTTAGTAGTATGATAAAAAAACTCATCCAATGAAATTAGAAGCAAACACATCTCTCATGCTCATTAAGGACAACTGAAAGCCTTGTCTGCCAGGTAGACAACCTTATATATGATAAATGGGATTTTGAAGACATGGATGAGGGAGCAAACATCCCTTCTTTCCCTATAACATCAGTGGTGCACTTGTTCTAGCCATAGGTGATGGCATGCACATGGTCAATGTCAAATTTCACATTTTTACTAGGAGAGTTAGTTAATTAATTGGGAAAATTATTACTAATTCACGTTGTTGAATTGGTTTTTGTTCAATACTCAGAAGGTCAGTTTTTCAAAATTGCTAATCATTCTTTGTTCACCTTGAATTAGATAACAACACATCTCATTAAGGAGATGAAAAGAAGATTTATAGCATACAAAGTCCTGAGTTCTTTAGGAGGATTACACCGTTGTACCTGTACAGTGCCCTCTAGTAAGTAAGGTAAGGTAACCCTTGTGAAATTCTGTATGGGGATGTTTAGACAGTGCACCTCCTATCTTTAATTAGCAAGGTGATCTGGAGAAGATATTGTGGATTAAGGAAGCTAACATGCTGAAGAATGTCACAATGACTCACTTGTTGAAAAAAAATCAATTATATGAAATACATTAATAAATTTAGCGATTGACATCTGTTGCAATACATGGAGCCCTGAGAAGAAATTGTGTATTTTAATGAGCTTTGTGAGTATGAATTCATTGATTTCTTGTTGCAATGTGATGAAGTTGACTAGCTGCCTTGATTTTGAGCTTGAAATTGTTGCACATGCCTAGAAAATTTTGTTGCAAAACTTCATTTTGGTGCTTGAGTTAGTTGTGAAGAAAGCTGCTCAGTGAGTTTGAGTTGTGCACTGATTCAACACAACACTATGGCAGGACACTTTCTTGACATTGGAGAGCAATGGAGTATTGTAGGAATGAGTAAGGGTGGATCGTCTTTGAGCGAGATTTCACGTCGTGTTGGAAGACCGAAGAAGACTATTTCGTTAGTTCTGAAGAGATATCGCGAGAGGGGCTTAGTACAAATTGGACAGAGGTCCGGACGGCCTCAAAAGTTGCAGGTTCGTGATCGAAGGCATCTCAAGTATGAGCTTCAGAAGAGTCGTCGTGTGCATCTTTCAGAACTTGCACATAGTTTGCCAATTCGTGTGTGCCAAACTACGGTACGGAAAGCATTGCATGAGCTTGGACTTCGTAGTCAAATTGCAGTCAAGAAGCCTTATTTGAACCAAAGATACAAGGAGCAGAGGTTGTGCTTTGCAAAAGCTCACAAGGATTGGACAATTCGAGAGTAGAGCTCAGTTATTTGGAGTGATGAGGCATCGTTTGAAATAGGTAAGAATTCACGTCAAATCCGAGTATGGTGGAGTAGTCAGGAGAGATATGATTCACAGTGTTTAGCACCAACATTCAAGTCTGGAAGAATGTCAGTAATGGTGTGGGGTGCTTTCACTGCATTTAGCAAGTGTTATATGGTCTTGATTCCTTCTGGACAACGCACTGCTGTGGACTTCGTCGATGTTGTATGTGAGCAGGGATTATTGCCTTATTTCTACCACCACGCCAACCATGAGCATTTGACTTTGATGGTGGACAATGCACCAGTGCATACTGCTAATGTGACAAAGTCTTGGATGGAAGACAATGGACTAAAGACATTGAGTTGGCCCTCAAACTCTCCTGATCTCAACCCTATCGAAAATCTTTGGATGATTTGCAAAGACCGCGTCCAAAGCATGAACCGGCCGCAGAATAAAGTTCAAAATTTGTGGGATACAGTGAATGCAGCTTGGGAGAGTATACCAATGAAGATGTTGAGTGATTTGGTTGCAAGCATGCCCGAACGCATGAAGGCTGTTATTGATGCCAAAGGAGGTAGCACACGTTGGTAGTAGTTGTTAGTTAGTTCAATTTACATCCCATACTTATGGTAACAATTGTATATATTCAAATTTAGATGCTTCAATATGTCCACAGCTTTCTATATATGCTAAAAAATTGATCCATCATCCACTTCAGATGAAGCATTGACCATGCTTTCCCTTTGCATTTATGTGTTTCTACCAACACTTCACAGGGGTTACCTTACTTACTAGAGGGCATTGTACATCAGATGGTGAGGATCATGATGGATGGACACGATTCGATCCAAACCACGGGATTTGCCTAAATACCCCGGTTGAGCGTTGCAGCAAGCCTTAGGCTTGGAAGGGTGGGGGAGGGTAGGGACAAAACCGGCCCCTATTTTAATGTTGGAGGGGGCCCTAATTGATCAATGGGGAAGCTTTGCTAGGTAACATGGAGTCGTAGGGCCCAATTTTGACCAATTTTTTTCCAAAAAAGCCTCTCGAACCCCGAAAGTTAGAAGGCGAGCAAAATAGACCACCCAAGGCTAAGGCTTGGTGCAACGCTTGATCAGGGTAAATAGGGATCAATGTTAGACAGCACAATCTCATGTATGAATCTTTTGATGAACTGCAAGCTCGATGTTGTTTTGTGGAGGATGGCTAAACAGTTCTATCCATGCTTTTCCTTGTTCATGCTTGTACTTACAGACAACTTTGAGATACTCAAAGGAATTCAACCAAAGAGTAGTTGAGCAACATGATCCTCTCCGGAATCCAAATGCACGGTCGGAATTATTGACACTTCCAACGACCTTTCCCCCAGCCCTCCACATTAGTTTTCTCTGAGCATGCAACATTGGTCGCCGTGCATCACTTCAACCTAATTGAGTCTCCAAAGTTGTGCTACTGCAGTAGCACAATTCTGAGTTGCTTAACCCTTAAACGTCAGTCGGGAACCGTGAAGACAGGGACGTATATTACTCTGTGGAATACAAAGAATGTACTAAAGTTTAGCAAGACTTACACCTTCGGATTGAAAATTCTTCAACTAACATCTTTCATATAGAGGTCATTTTAATATCTGAACCTTATCATGTTCAAATACGACATTATACATGTAAAATAATGTGACCACTAGTGGCACCTTAGGACGTCAAAAGGAATAATCGGTATGATATTACAAATTCTGACAATATTGCACGCACCCTTCTCTAATGAAATATCAAAAAGTTAATCTGCTATCTAAACCAAATGTTTTTAAAATGATGAGAGTGTTTCTCTCACATCACAAAGAACTCTCCACTTCCACCACTGAATCTGATTTTGTCTCCTTCGAAGATGGAAATTGTAAAACTTTGAATGTACACAGATGTGCTCAAGAGCATGATTCCAAACTAGTCTATTTGTTTGATGTGATAGTTCTAGAATGGAATTGTCTTCCCACAGTACATGAGGCAGGCCAAAATAGCCATAACCATGGTCATGGGCAATGTTAAGTAAAAGTAGATGTTCATCTCTACAATGTCCCACCTAGTAAATAACTTGTTGAAGAACCACTTTTGTGCGATTGTAAAACATATGTGCATAAAATTCCTTATGAAAATGAGGAGTGCCTAATCATGAAGTGTTGGATTGTGGGTGGTTCTTTTGTTTCCATTTTTCTGGCCTTCTAGTGAATTCAAAATGAACGTATTCCTCTCATATGACCAAGCTTTGATGTACTGGGACTGGTAGAATTATGAAGGCAGAGTTGGCGTGATCTCAAAATCTTGCACTATGTTCTATTTCCCACGAGTCATTTCTCATGAATGTTGAATATCATGAGGTGTTCAAATTTTGTCATGGTTGTGATCAGTCTTCGATGCTTCCTAGACTTCTTTGTGTATATGCTGTTCTCATTTCCATCTTCAAGTTCATTTTTGCATGGCCATCTTGTGTATTGGATCTCACCTTAGTGCCAAGTGCATGGTTTGGCCCCAATTAAGTTCGTTATAATAGAGAGATGCACATGCATCCCAGTGGGCCTCCATTTGCAACCCAACGGATGGTGGCGTGTACCAACCTGGCGCACCCCACACTTGTGCCAAGCTCTCTTGTCGGTTAATAAACAAAAATGTGTGCGGTAATAAAAAAATGTTCTCAAGTACGGCTAGGTGCACTACACAACGAAAATTACCCCAAGTAAGGTGCAAATTGAGTGGAAAAGATTACGATGAGAGGTTAAAATGTGGAATTTTTTGGGAGAAAAAGTCATTTTGCAAACCATTGTAAAGCCAATAAACTGCTCACTCCAAAATCCTGTCAATGGTGAGTGTGTATGCTAGATTGATAAGACGTGAAACAAACGAGCATAAGATTTTGCCGGTGGCAACGTCTAACTAGGGTTGCGAAGCAGGGAGACGAAGAGATGTGGAAGGCCAACGTCATAGTTGCAAGATGTTGGAACCTCAATACCTGCCTGATCTCACGATCAGGTTCGGCTTATTTCAAGCGTGTACATACAAGTGGGCCCGAGTTCCATGTAGACCCTGATACATGTGACTTCTAATTTGTCCGCACATGAATTGTGCACACACACAAGAATCTAGCCCTACACGTGTAGAGCCACCTCGTCCCTTGAAGCTCATGATGCAGCCCGCTCAAGACATTTAGACAGATGAGTACATGGTCAGAGTCGCTTGGCTTTAAGAAGGAAGGAGACTTCATGGCCACAAAGATTAACGGGGAAGGTCAGAGTACAACTAGTAATGCATGAGGTCGTATGTCGGGACTCTTTGTGCACAAACACATCGTGCAAGGATACTATCGTGCCAACAAGTGAGAGCGCACAATTAGAGACAAATCCGGAGCAGTAGTGGCTAAACCATCATTGTTGCCTCCGTAAACAATGAAAACAATAGTTTACCACTGAAACTACCAACCACTTAGCAATCTAGGCTAGGGAAAAAGAAATAAATACCTAGACCACAACATTTAGTAATTGGTCTACAAGGACCCCTTTGCCCGTGCTGAAGCCCCTTTCACACTAACAAACCACACAATCGCCGGATGGCATAGGGGACCATTGGTCAAGAGATAAAGAGATGCAAACAACGGACAACACAATTGCAAGATTTTGGAATCCCAATACTTGCCTGATCTCACGATTAGGTTTGACTTATTTGAAATGCACATATACAAGTAGGCTTGAGTGTCAAGTAGACACTGACGCAGGTTTCATCTAATTCATCTGCACATTAATTTTTTACACGCAAGAACTTAGTCCTACAATCATTTGCTTGCCAATCCACCAGCTGTTGGCTTGAATAATTTGGGATGTCCAATTCCGAACCCAGGCCTGTAGGAGATAGGTTGGGTTGCATAGAGAGGTTGTTGGATCACATGTGCGAGTGGCTAATGTTGAATTAAAATTCCTTGAGCTCCAAACTACAATTAGCAATGATTCAAGAGCGAAATTTTATGACACGCATAGAATTTCCCAGGAGGGTGACTCTGCATGTCACCCCAAATCTTAGGGTCTTATGTTGGTAACTGGGACCACATGCACATGATGACTTGGTTTGGGAAAGGTGTGGGGGAACCACTACACCAATAATGTTCATTAGTGTTCGCAACACTATTTACGAACTTAAACGCTAAATGTCAATTACCCTACTAATGTAACTACATTAAATGCCAATTTAAACACTAATTGCCAATTTCTGTAACTTTTGCCCTTGTTACATTTTAACATATTGACATTTAGTGTTGGTTCTGTAACAATTCATTGCAAGTCACCCAAATCTTGCCACATGCCAAATGATGATTTCCGGGGCAATATTTGTCCAATTTGAGATTTTTCTGTGCCTACCTGAACTGATTTGAAAAGACGCTTCCAATGGCACCTTACCCATCTTCAAATTCGTCTTAAATAAAAAGTTATAGCGAATATTTTTGGGCAGATTTCTTGAGTTTTGGTTGAAAGTTTGAGGAGGCATATCTTAATCAATTTCGCACCAATTCTATCGAGTGAGGTGACCATCTTATGTGTTTTTTCAAGGAGATTCCATCGGTATACGGTACATCTTCAAATTCGCCGTGATGCAAAAGTTATGAGCAATTTCGTTAGGCTGATTTTTTTGACATTAAACACTAAATGTAAACAAATTGACATTTAGTGAAAGTCAGGTCATAGGGGTAGTTACCCTATTGGTGCCATAACACTAATGAACATTATCGGTGTAGTCAACTTTTTAAAAACTTCGAGTACTATGGGGGAGCGTTGGCTTGCATGGGGTAGGGCCTAAGAGCATTGATTTCCATGAACACTCATGCATTTCATTGGTGCAGAAAGAGGGAGTATGAGATTCTTAGAAGTCCATTCTAGTGCATAACTTTTTTTGTCATGTCTGGCACCAATGACATATGGCTTTCCACTTCGGAAAGCACTTTGACAAAAACTCTAATATGTATGTAAAACTCATGCTTTGTCCAAATGAAGCCACCTAACTCCTAAGTTACTAAGCCATTTTCAAACCAAAAACACTTCAAAATTGCTCGTCATAGTGCAATGAGTAAGGAAGAAAACAAAAACTTTTATTTCTAGTTTCAACCGTAGGATCTCAATTAAGTCTTATTAAGTAATATACTCACAAGATTTCATAAACTTTGACCGTACAAATTGAAAGATTATAGTGATTGAAGTACAAAAAAGGATTCATTCTCTTCCCTACGTTTAGTGGATCATCAAACTTTGACTTTTGGTGTCCAATTTTTGCACTACACAAGGTCTAAAGCCA
Organism: Bryoerythrophyllum caledonicum; assembly: GCA_963971425.1. Lineage (NCBI taxonomy): Eukaryota > Viridiplantae > Streptophyta > Bryopsida > Pottiales > Pottiaceae > Bryoerythrophyllum > Bryoerythrophyllum caledonicum. The sequence continues at coordinate 19,694,153 of OZ020520.1, read as the reverse complement.
TTACCACCATGTTAAGCATGATATTAGTTCCTTGTACACCAATTTTTAGAGGCAAACAAAGGGTGTAGCATACTAAAAAAAAATGTGCATGGAGCGGAGGTTCAAAAGTTGTCAATTCACGTTTTATATTTTTGTGAACTTAGTATGTTTTAGAATGAGAATTCAAATGGTCAATGAAAATGTTTACAACACATGATGTTGTGGGGATGATATAAAGAGAAAAATATGAAGATCTCTAAATTTTATGTGGAAAGGAAGAAAATTTTTTGGTACCTTGCTCGACAATATGTGAGAATGTGCGAAAATGTTTGACTTGGATTAATATGCTAATTTTCACTAAAGACAAGAGATTTTTTTTGACTATATGAAAGGAAATGATATTATTTGTTGTTATTGAAAATCTCACATTCAATAGAGTGTCTTAGCAAAAAAATTAAGAGTTGTCCGCCTCCTCATTTGAACTTCAAAACCCTTTAACTTTTTCATGAAATGTTGGATTGAGGAAAAATTGGACTCACACAAAGCTTTCAAAAATGTTAATCTACAACAAAAAATTCAAAAAAATAATGTACTAAATTGACACATGAGGAACTTCCCCGAACCTTCAAGAGTCCCCCGAGGGCACTCTTTGTAATTTAGGGCTTAACCCCTAAAGGACCAAGGCAGTTTTACACCAAAAACACTTCAAAATTGTTGGATTCTAGTGCAATGGATAAAGAAGGAAACAAAAACTTCTATTTTTAGTTCTGACCGTAGGATCTCAATAAAGGCTTATTAAGTAATACATGTACAAAATTTCATAAACTTTGACCGCACGGATTGAAAGATTATAGTGTTTGAAGTCAAGCAAATGGTTCATTTTCTTCCTTGCGTTTAGTGGATCAGCAGACTTTGACTTCACTTGGTGTCAAAATTTTTCACTACACAAGGTCTAAATCTATTACCATCTTGTTAAGGATGATGTTAGCTCTTTACACACCAATTTTTAGAGGTAGAGACGGGGTGTAGCATATTCAAAACAAGTGTGCAAGGAGTGGAGGCTCGAAATTTGTTAATTCACACTTTAATTTTTTTTTAACTTAATATGTTTTCAATTGATAATCCGAATGGTTGATAAGAAGGTTTACAGTACATATTGTTGTGGAAAAAATAAAAAGTGAAAAATATGAAGATCTCTAGGTTTTATGTGGAAAAGAAGAAGTTTTTTTGGTACCTTGCCCGACAATGAGTGACAATGTGTGAAAATGTTTGACTTGGGTTGGTATGCTATTTTTCACTAAAGACAAGAACTTTTTTTTGACAACATGAAGGGAAATAATATTACTTGCCAATACTGAAAATCTCACTTTCAATAGAGTGTCCTATCAAAAGTTTTTGGAGGTGCCCGAGGTGCCCGCCGACCGCATTTAAAATTCAAAACCCTATAACTTTTTCATTAAATGTCCAATTTAGGAAAAAATTGTTTTCCCACTAAGCTCTTGGAAATGTCTTTCTATAGTGAAAATTTCAAAGAAGAATGTTGGAAATTGACACCATAGGAACCTGACCGAACTTTCAAAAAGCCCATTTCGGGACAATGGTCCTTTAGGGGTTAAGCATCTCACACCAACCAAACTATTTTGAAAGCATATTTTCTCAAGGCGCCTTTGAGGTAAACGGTGTAGCATTTGTAGGAACCTCTTTATTCCATGTAGACATTCCAGGTAGGGCTCACTTTTCTAGTTTTAAAAAATTCAAGGTTCTACAAGTTTTTCTAGGATTTTTTGCCAAATTTAGGCCCCCTCCAACATCTTTTACCCTCGGCCCCAATTTACCCTCGGAAGCCCCACCTTGGTCTAGATCGGCCCCCCTCCAACATAAAAACAAGGGCTAGGTTTTGTCCACATCCTCTTTCCATACCACCCGTTTACATGGTTCAACCCCTACACGGCGGAGTACAAAAATGTTCACTTCAATAGCAATTATCTTTCAATCCGTACATCAAAATCTACAAAATTTTAACCACATCATCTCATATAACAGAAGATCCTACAGTCACATTCTCAAAAATTCATCTTAAATTTTTTAATCAACAGAATAGAGATTCATCTAAAATGCCTTGGGCCTTTAGGGGTTAACCCTTAAATGTCAGTCGGAAACCTTATATACAGGACCGTAGTTTACTCTGTAGAATACAGAAAATGTATTAAAGTGTAGCAAGACTACCACCTCTAGATTGAAGAATTGTCAACTAACATCTCTCATTTGGGAGTCATTTCAATATCTGAACCTTATCATGTTCAAATACAACACCGTACACGTAGAATACGGTGGCCACTAGCAACACCATCTGACGTCAGAAGGTACCGCTGGTGGCCACCATATTCTACATGAACAACGTCGTACTTGAACACGATAAGGTTCAGATATTGAAATGACTCCCGAATGAAAGATGTTAATAGTTGACGATTCTTCAAACCAGAGGTGTTAGTCTTGCTAAACTTTAATACATTCTCTGTATTCTACAGAATAAAATACGGTTCTGTACATACGGTTCCCGACTGACGTTAGGGGTCGCTGCTGACTGGCCCACGTGAATGCAGGACTCGTAGCAGAAGCAGCGACCGCCAACCCGCCAACTGGCCACACTGCAACACACCCTGACGCGCCACGTCAGCTCCACGTCTACATCACCACCTAAAACCACCACCCCCCTTAAACCCACACAGGTTTGCCACCCTTCAACCGCGATACTCGCGGTTATACACGCAGTAACGGATTTAGGCACCGCCTCCTCCACCAAAACCCGCGGAGGTTCCGCCTCGAAGCGCTCTCTGCTTTCAATCAATTGTTTTTTTGCTGCACCGCGAGCTCTTCATCGGGATTCGCCGTCCGAGCTCGAGGAAGCTGTCGCGGTCGGTACGTGCGTCGGTGTTTGAGGCGGAGTCTCTCTTTGAAGGAGAAACTTGGACGGTGCGTTGCGACTTTCCTTCTGTTTCAGTGTTGTAGTTATGTTTGCGGACTTTGTGAGGACGGTGAGTTCGTTGATGTACGTTTGCGGTTTATGTTGAGCGTGCGCCGGTGCGTTTTTTTTTTTTGGTGGAGTGTGGTGTACGTTTGAGCTTTCTTTGTTGTGACGCGCTTCGCATTGGTGTGGTTTAGTGTTGGAGACGTTGCCGTAGCTGCATTTGCTGTTGACGATGAGGAGTTTTTGTGACGGGAGCGATTTAGTGAGAGTTAGGTGTTGTACTGCTAATTGATTTCGTTGTCCGTATACTGCACTTAAGCGCATGGTTTGGTGTAGAGATGTGCTTGAAAACCTAACCAGCGTTTCTGTAGTGTTGCGGCTGGCTCATTTGGATGAGAGTTTGTTTCAGTACTGAGGGGGAGACGTAAGAGTTGTTCCGTACGAAGTGAATTTTATTAGAGTTGCTTCAGTAGGGAGTGGAATACTACAGACGAGTTAGTGTAAAGGGCGGTGCACTAAGGGCTGCCGGCGCTGGCAATTGTAAGATTGCTTCTTTGTCTGTGTTTTGTGATGTACTGTCGATGCAACGGGCTAAGGTGTTAGAATTGTCGATTACAATGTTAGCAATGATGCTAGCAGTCGACGTACAGGCGATTGTTGCTGATTAGTGTCCTGAGCAGCCCGGTTATGTTTGAAAATCTGGATTGCATCGTGGTAGTTGTACGGGGTATTGATAGTGTGCCGGTTCTCAAGGCCGCCATCAACTCTGTGGATTGCACTTTAGAAGCTTATGAGACATCGTTGTGTTTTTATCAGAAGTCGGAGAACATTGAATTTGGTTCCTACGAGCCGCAGTCTTGTTGCGAGGGTCGAATGCAGTGCCGCGGGCGGTGATAATGAGAAGACCTATCGAAATGTCCAATGTTGGAGAAGGGGATATTGGCCAGGCGATCAAGCTCACCTCGACATCGAAAGTTAGTTCGGACGGCGCGGCTGCAGCAGAAATGTTACAAGCTGTTTTAAATAGCTCTAATGATAGTAGTGAATCATCGAGTAGGATTGATGTGAATTCTAATGAAGCATCCGAGGCAGATATTGACTCAGAGGCCGCAACAGTGGGAGAGAGGTTTGGCTGGTAAGTGTATGGATTTATTCCTTAGTTCATGTGTATGTTTCCCCATTCACTGGCTATGGCCGCGAGGTCCGTGAAGTCGAATCTCAATTCGGTTCATGGACTGTTTGATATATTGTTTTGGATTATATAAGCAATATTAATCTAATTTTCTCCTCTCGAAGCGGGTCTGAAACAAATTGTGGTTGCTTTCTGTCTCGGCAGGTGGAATCTCCTAGAATCGGCCACTCTGCTGCAAAATACAGAAGAGTTTTATTGTCCGAAACAAAGAAGTTTTTCTCCTAGAGAACGGTGGATTCGCTTGGAAAAGAAAGCTGCTAAGGTATTGAATTTCTCTTTATACCGAAATACATATAAATCTCTTGATCAAGTTGTTTTTTATTTTTATTTTTAATCTTCTCTATGTGCTTCTGCTTAGTATACCAACTACTATTGTCATGTTCAACTATTGTCATTTCGCATTACTCTCTTTCCTTTGGCGATATTTTTTTGTGGAGACCTTAGATATAACAAGCTTTTCGATTATTAATGCAGGTTGGCCGAGGTTTGTGCAAAGATGAAAAGGCTCTTAAGTTGGGTCTGCAACATTGGTTGGAAGCGGTACGTCGATCCTTTATTCCAGATATTCTCATACTTTATATTCCTACAATCTGTATTAGAATTGGATGTTTGATTTTACTTGGCTTTGCCTGTGCAGATCGATCCTAAGCATCGCTATGGACATAATCTACAATTCTACTATGAAGTCTGGATCAAGAGTCAAACTCATGAACCATTTTATTACTGGTTAGTGTTGACGTATCTGAAATTGTTGCCTATGCTGTTCTGCAAAAACCTTATCATTATGTTGCCTTCATCATTGGTTTCAGAGAGTAAACCTTGTACAATAAGATGAGGCCATCATCTTTTAAATTATATTAAGCTCTGCCAATTACTACTTTTATTCTTAAATACGCATTGACGTGTAGCGAGGTGCATCTTTTTGGTAGAACAGTACTGAAGTTTCTCAATGTATTCTCCAATTCGCAGGTTGGACATTGGAGAAGGAAAGGAAATCGAGTTGGAGCGATGTCCAAGGTCGAAATTACAATTGGAACTTGTCGAGTATCTAGGCCCAGTATGTACCTCTTTTTCTCTTTATACGTGCGATTTGAACGTTTTATTCGCGATGAGAAACCTTACATCTTGTAAGAGTAGAGTGCAGTTGTCAAGTCATTTTCTTATCAATTGCGGGATATTGCATAAGTTTGTTTCTCGAACCTGGTCACTGACAGCCACTTTGTAATGACAGGCAGAAAGGGAGGCTTATGAAGTGATTATTGAAAATGGCAAGCTCTTGTATAAACTGACTCACCAGCCGGTGCATACTCCTAAGGGTGATCGATGGATATTCGTCATGAGTCCCTGTGGAAAGTTCTATGTTGCGAAGGTAATGTTAACATGTTTCGCTTTACTGATGTAACAATTCTTGGAACAATTTGTAGAGTGTTCATGATTTGTTCGTGATTCTGTCCGTTTACATTGAAGTACCAAGTAATTCTGAACACTTTCTTCAGATTGGATTGAAAAGTGGTTGATAGTCGTTGGCAATAGTACTGTGGATATGTTTGATCCGTTGACCTCCAACATCATCAGTACTGCTGAACAAATTTCTGGGTTTGTTGTGTGAGCAGAAAAAGAAAGGCAAATTTCAGCATTCCAGCTTCTTGGCAGGAGGTGTTACCACAGCAGCTGGGCGCCTCCTAGTGAATCATGGCGTCCTGGAGGTATCTTCATGTGGGAACAGAATGCACGATTGATTATATGAAAGAGGAGCTTCTAATGACATTGTTTAAAATTCGTATTGTGTCACATTGCGTGGATTTGCTTACACTTGACTTCTTTGTGCTTTGACAGCTTATGGAGGCACACAGCGGGCACTATCTTCCAACCCCGGAAAACTTTCGCGCATTGATCTCTACTCTCACGGAGAGCGGGGCGGACCTGACTATTGCTAAGGTATTCAACGTTGATCATTTGGCTCAACTCGCAGACACAAACTGTTTGGCACATTTGTACGTCTAGACGTTTTAATTGTTTATTCGCCGGGTCATGTTTTTCAAACGGGTGTTAACAATTTGTTGAGTCGACTGACTTACTAAGCTGCTTTGCCCCAGGTTCATCTAGAGTCTGAAGAAGAGGTCGCGAAAAGAGGTTCTGGGAGAAATGGAGATGTAGCTCCTGTTGATAACGATAATGAAATGGCTTTTGTAGCTTTATTGGCAAGTGCGGGTTTCACCATCCGGTCTGATACAAACGCACATTTTACTAAGTCTGACTCTGACTCTGGAAGGGAAGACAGTTTTGGCAGTGCTAGCGCTGATGAGGAAGATGAAGATTATGACATTAGGCTTAAAGTAGAGAGAGACAGAGGATCGGGTGAAGCTACGATTTGAAAACCCTGAAATTACTAGGATTGTGAGAGGTGACGGCTGCATATAGATGCACAGAGATATCCACTTCTAGTCGAGAGTCCCAAGCGGCATATGTTGAATACAGGAGTAGGATTTTCACGTAAAGGATGAACGAGATCATCAAAACTAGAAGTGAATCCAACATGGAATTGGAACTGATGCAGTTTATTGTCAAAATTTTGATTCTGGAACTGCGAATCAGTCACTGATACTTGCAGTGGCTGAGTTTTTAAGGTCAACTATTCATTTGGTATCGTGTGTTTCAGTGGCCTCTGCTCACTGAGCTTCTTGGCTTTTTTTTGAATTCAACATGCAGTCTTACTTACACACTTTGCCCTGTGGTTTTTAACTTAGCGTTGGACTCCTAACTGAGGAGCTTATATGGAGGACTGTCCCAGGTGCCTCAAGCGACGCTCTACACTTATGTACCTGCTATGTACAGGTACGAGGTCTCAACTACTGCTTGTTTTTGACATTTGAATTGAATCCGAAGTGATGGCATAGAACGATGTGATATTAGATGAATCTGGGAATGGATCTATTAGGGCACATCTCGGGGTTTCTTTTTTCCATTTCAGTTTTCGCAACTTGCAACCCACTGTGCAGTATGATACTGGCTAGATTTTCAACTCCTAGGTGTAACTCGGTGGTAAACCAGACCTCATTTGGTTTGTACTGTGCTCTTTCATGTCCTTGCTTTGATAATAGTCACCCACCTTTACTGTCTATTCAACCGTTTCTGTTTTGTGTTCCTTGTCATGTAGTAACATCTTGTGATACCATCACCATTTCTAATACTCATCGAACTTTAGGGCTCCTCCGTAAATTTTTATCCCGAAATTGTATTTCTGTTTAGGGATATTGGGCTGGTAGGCTCACACTCAGTTCTTTGTCAATTACTTAAGCTGCCATTTTGGCAGTGAAAATGCCTTTCCTTACGCAGAGTTCTTGGCTAGGGGTGCTCTTGAGAGCATCCATTTTCTCACCACCTTGTAACCCGGCAATTTAAGGTTGGTTTGGGAGTTCAAAGCAGCGTTGCTCTCACAGAAGAGGGATTCAATCATGAATGAAGACATAGACAAGCATGTGCTTCGAAAATACCATATTGGACAGAGACTTGGAAAAGGGGTAAGCATCCTTCCTTCTACTCATGTTTGTGAGGATGGATTATGGTTGAAACTGCCTAGAATATATATCAACAGTGCTTATAGCATGCTGAACCTCGTAAATTCAGTGAGATTGCTTTTCCTGAAAGATTCTGACGACTTCCTTATGGTTTACACGGTGTTCGCAAATTTTGTAATGTACTTACATCAGTCAAGTCCCATGGATATAATAGCGTTTTCAGAGTCTACGACATCATGAAACTCCTTATTCAAAACATTAGGGTTTTGTAACTTCGTAGTGTTTCTGAAGTGCACTTTCGTTGCAGGCATATGGCATTGTTTGGAAAGCTGTTGACAGAATAACCAATGAAGTTGTTGCTCTCAAGAAGATTTTTGACGCCTTTCAAAATTCCACTGATGCCCAGGTAACCTAAATTTTACCACTCAGCCCTAGTGTTTACTTTCTCTTGTTTTGAAAGTTCACTTGCATTTAGACCGAGTTCTTTCACTCCAATTGTTAATTTATATCTCATATTAGTGAATATTTAGTAATGTTTCCACTTGTCGCATTCTTATTTGACATCTAAATTAGTTCGATCAATTTCTATGTTTGATATTCTAGAATTTGACAAAAGATAATGAAAGTGCAGAGGACTTTTCGAGAGGTGATGTTCTTACAGGAGATGAATGACCATGAAAACATTATCAAGTAAGATTTTGCATCTCCATGACAATCCTGTTGAACTGACAAGAAAGTAGCCACAGCAAACTCTTTCATGTCAATAGTTATGGCATGGAAGTTTTCACGTGAAAGAGTTTACTGCGGCAAGTTAACGTGAAGTGAAAGTGTTTATTTGTGCTGTCAGTTGACAATATAACTTTTTTATGTGCATGCAGATTACTAAATGTATTGAAGGCAGAAAACGACCGAGATCTTTATCTTGTGTTTGAGTTCATGGGTGAGTTACGCACGATCTTCTGATGAAATTTTGTAACTCTTGAAAGTTTTTCATCGTTAAAAACTACAATGTTACCGCTCAGTAACTACGCAGAACCACCACGTTGCAAAGAAACCGTTGCAAAGAAACTTCCAACGTAGAGTCATTAGTGTTTGGAAATATCTCTAATCATCTCATGTCTTGATGATACAGAGACGGATCTTCATGCAGTGATCAGAGCAAACATTCTTGAGGAAATTCATAAGCAGGTAAAGAGAGGTAGAAACATGCCATCTGCAGTATCTGGAATCTATAGATACCTGTAAATTGGGGGTTCAATGTTTTTAAGCTAGTAAAGTTTGAAACTGATCTGCGAATGATACGGGTTTGACAGTTCATAATGTATCAATTATTTAAGGCTTTGAAATTCATGCATTCTGGGGAATTACTTCATCGAGATATCAAGGTAAGGATTCTATTGCGACTTGCTTAACTTTCCGCCTGGATTATGTTCAAAACTATCTACTAATACCCTTCTCCAGTATAGCGAACTCAGTTCATGCAACGATCCTGTCTGATGCAATTTCTTCTTTTTAATGCTCTGCAGCCAAGTAACTTGTTACTGGACTCTGAGTGTCAAGTCAAGCTTGCCGATTTTGGACTTGCACGATCGGTAAATCTTTTGCTCTTTCTCAACTGCATGATAATGATAAAAACTCAGGTATCCTGTTGAACTTGAGGAAGAAAGTCGGTGTGTGGAGGTGTTCCGGGTTCCCCTTCACGTGTATTGATTTATGTTGTCTGTGTGCTACTCTTTTATTGCATGCAAACAGGTTGCTCAATTGAAAGAAGATGCTGGAAATGCACAGGTGCTGACAGACTATGTTGCAACTCGCTGGTATACTGTTAAAAATTATCATTCTCATCATGCTTGTTGACCTATGAACCTGGATTCTTATTAACTGAAAGAGTGATTGATCAGCGATGAACAACGTAACATATTAGAGCAGACCAAGCCAGTACCCTTTCTGGATCGTCGAATCTATCATTTTGGTTGGTACATGTGTTGCTCTACATTTGGTTCCAAAACTGGATCCTGATCAAATATTCTCCTCAGAACCTCTGCTCTGCTCTGCTTTGTTACGAAGATGTGTTCATAGTCAGGTGGAGCATAAGCATCCTGCATGCTAACCACTTCCAACACTTTGAACTTCTATCCTTTTGAATGATGATTGAGTGATTATTGAACACTAAAAGTTCTAAACTTCAAACTGCTGCATTGGGTGCAGGTATAGAGCACCTGAGATACTTCTTGGATCTACTCAGTACGCTCTGAACAACCTGGAAAAATTTTCCTTTTCTTTATCGTTTCATTTAAAATAGTCTGAAACAAGCTACTGAAAGATGCATGACTTTACTTGATAACTTAAGCTAATAAGCGTTTACGTTGAACTAATTTGACGGGTCTGACTAATTCAAAATGTACTTTACTGAGACGACTTCACCTTGTGCAATTGTAGGTACACCTTTGGAGTTGATATGTGGTCCAGCGGCTGCATACTTGGAGAACTTTTCAACGGCAAACCCGTTTTTCCTGGTAGCATACAAATTCTTTTGAGCTTGAATTAGAAACTAACACCAATTATGTGGAAGCTGCAGGAAAGTTTATTTCTACTCTTACAGATCTTTATTTTTCATGTTAACTTTCATGTTTAGTCCAATTCTGACTGGGATAAGTTGGGAAAGGCTAACATAACCAAAACAAGGCGCTTGCTCTTACCTCGGGACAGGTTTTTATCTGCGAGATTTGGACTGGTCTTATTTAGCAAGTTATTAAATGGAATAATGCATTGGCAGGAACATCAACATTGAACCAGATAGAGAAGATACTTGAAGTCATTGGAAGGCCAGCTCCGGTAAGTTTGCTCTTTTCCTTCAATGTTGCTGAGTGGCTTCTCTAGAATGAGATATATGTTCTATTCGTTCCTATGTCGGTCGTGGTTTCTGTCTGCACGATACAAGATTACGGAAGGCCTTACAAGTCCCTAAGTAGGGTATTTACGCTCAATTTTTAGCACTTCTTAATGTGTGCAAAACGTGGTAACAGGAAGATATTGCTGTGCTTCAATCTCCATTTGCTGCAACCATGCTGGGGAATATGTCGATCAACTCCAAGTAGGTCATTCTTGCACGCCGTCGAAAGTTCTACGCTATTCACCTAACTAACTATACTTCAAGTTAATCCTGAGCATGTCTTTGTAATAAGGAGAATATTAATTAATTTTTTTGCTGTACATGTAACGAACCAACACCTGTAATGGGTCTGAGGATGGAATTTTAGATGATTGTGGCCCTAGTGAGCTATCGGGGCTTTGCTTTGAAGCTTACGTTTGGTACCAAATGCTTACATTTTGGTTGCATCCATTGACCTGAAGTTGCTGATGAGAGTTTGTATCTATCCCAGGCCTTTTCACAACGTGTTTCCAAAAGCCTCGACTGAAGCGCTGGATTTATTGAAGAAGCTGCTCCATTTCAATCCATACAAACGATTGACAGCTGAGGTAGGGATGACTCTCCTCTCATCAGTAAATTTTTCCATCGGAATATCACAATATATGATGACGTTTGATAATGGTGTGATGCTCTTCCAGCAAGCTTTGCGCCATCCATACCTTGCCCAGTTCCATAATCCTGTAGATGAGCCCATCTGCAATCGAATAGTGCGCATATCCATTGATGACAATACCAAGTAAATCCAAACAAGAAATTGCTCATTTACTGTAAATTCGTGGGTCGATAGTTCCATTTAGTGTGTTAGTAATCACGGTGTTCCGTGCTGATCCAGGTTCACCATAAACGAATACCGTGAAAGATTGTATGCCGAGATTGTACGTCGGAAGAAAGAAATTCGTAAGAAGAACAGAGAAACCGAGCGAGAAATATCTCGATCTCATCGTCGACCTGAGATTCGTTCACATGGCAGCGCCAGTACGCGTTCCTAAACCTTTTGCATCCATATTAATCCCCTAGTGCCTGAATTCTAACTTGTGCAAGTACTCAACTTTATCAAAATCAAAATTAAATATGGAAGCACTGATGATGGATGTTGGATGGCGTGTTACCATTGCTTCCATCTCTTGTCTGTTTCATCGCTATAATGATCTGGTAGTTTTTTTCTGTACAGGTGAATCTAGAGATTGCTATTGACATCGTCGTCGTTAAGTAAGTTTTTGGAAGAGGTACGTTAGTTGATAGCCTACTTGAGGAGTTGCTGTGAACTTTTTGCAAGAAACTGTATACTGTCTTCAATTCAGAAAGACACACGGTTAACCCCTAAATTACCAAGCCATTTTCAAACCAGGAACACTTTGAGTAAGGAAGAAAATCGAAACTTTAATTTCTAGTTTTAATCATAGGATCTCAATTAAGACTTTCTAAGAAACACACTCTCAAAATTTCATAAACTTTGACTACACGGATTGAAAGATTATAGTGTTTGAAGTACGGAAAAGGGTTCATTTTCTTCTTGGCGTTTAGTGAATCATCAAACTTTGACTTCACTTGGTGTCCAATTTTTGCACTATACAAGGTCTACATTCATTACCACCATGTTAAGCATGATATTTGATCCTTGTACACCAATTTCTAGAGGTGAACAAAGGGTGTAGCATATTCCAAAAATTGTGTATGGAGCGGAGGTTCAAAAATTGTCATTTCACGTTTTATTTTCTTGTGAACTTAATATTTTTTAGAATGAGAATCCAAATGGTCAATAAGAAGGTTTACACCACATAATGCTGTGGTCAAAATAAAAAATAAAAAATATGATCTCAAAGTCTCATGTTGAAGAGAAGAAGATTTTTTGGTACCTTGCCCGACAATGTGTGACGATGTGTGAGTATGTTTGACTTTGATTAATATGCTATTTTTCACTAAAGACAAGATCTTTTTTGACCATATAAAAGAAAATGATATTATTTGCTATTATTGAAAATCTCACATTCAATAGTGTGTTCTTAGCAAAAGTTTTGAAGTTGTTTGCCCACTCTCCCCATTTGAACTTCAAAACCCTATAACTTTTTCATGAAATGTTGGATTGAGGAAAAAATTGGTCTTACACAAAGCTTTTTGTAATGTCCATCTATAGCAGAAATTTCATTAAATAGTGTTACAAATTGATACAAGACAAACCTGCCCAAACCTTCAAGAGTCCCGGAGGAGACTTGATATTTTAGGGGTTAATGATTTAGTTTATGAATTTCAATTACGAAGTTCTACTATAGAATGTTGTAGAGTGTCAATAGCCTGTTGACCATGTTCAGAGCGAGAAAATTCATGTGTGAGGAGGTAAAACGTGTGCGCTTCCTGAATACGTATCATTTGTAATTCTTTGTACAAACTTCATAGAAAATTTGAAATTATCATGTTTTTCTGAAGATTTTTTGGTGAAAATTTGAAGGTATTGTGATTTTCTGAAGGGAAAGTAAAGATCATTCAAATCAAATATTATGTATGCTCAAAAAATTTGAAAACTTCATCAAAGGTGTACATTATAGTGCCAAAACTTGGTGTAAATGAAACCTTCGTGTTTAGCTACAATAAGAAAGTTAGTCAACTGTGGTTAGGGGCCCAAAGTTCAACTTTTTCCAATTCTATGAACCTTGTAAAATTTCAAATTGGAATGGAAACTAGACTTATAAACTTCATTTCATTGGTTGGACTCAATTTTTAAAATGTCATTTTAATAACTCAAATTCATATTTGGAGCAAAAGTTAGAAGTTTCTAAATTCATTATAATACTAAGATCCATGTCACAAAAAAATTCTTTTTTAGATAGAAATGCTACAATGGTGGGTGTCAAAACAGAAGAATGGTCTAACCCCGGAATGACGGAGCCTATGATTGTTGCATCAATCCCAATTTCATTCTTATGTGTGTTTTCATTTTTCATTAAACATACGTGGGGTTTTTTAGAAATGAGATCACATGTCATGTTTATGTTACAAAAATCACAAAAACTTGTGGTGTAAATGAAACCTCCATGTTTAGCCAAATTTAGAAGAAAAAGATGTCAATCATGGTTAGGTGCCCAAAGTTCAAATTGCAATAACTTATTCAATTTTTGCATTTTGTAAAATTTCAAACTAGAATGAAAACTAGACTTCAGAAGCTTCATTTTGTTAGTTGGACTCAAATTCTTAAAATATCATATTAATGACTCAGATTCAAATTTATAGCAATAGCTAGAAGTTTCTAAAATTCACTACATTGAGATCTGTGTCACAAACATTTTCTTTTGTGAAAAAAACATGATTAACTCAATGAGGCATGTTTCATCATCATCTAATGTTTACACCCATGTTGGATCAATATTGAGATTTTGCGATACCTACTAAGTACCAATATTAGAATTTTAATAAAATGCCAGCCGCGTTGGATTCTAAGTATCTCAAGGATCAACTTTTTAGTGACCTAGCATGAGTATGTGTATCAATCTTTTAAAAATGAAGCTTCAAGGTATCAATATCAAGTATCATGGTAGGTGATACCAGTAGAATATGCACATTGGTATGGTATTGATTTGTAGTATTCAATTTTTCAATTTTTTCTCTAAAAAACCTTTTCTTGACTAAAAAAATACTGAATAGAAAGAAATCACCTTGATATACGAGCGGTCAAGCACTTCTAAACAAAAACATATTATACTTCACATGATTGAAAACACTGCAAATGATTGAAAACACAGAAAAACACATGAATATTGGCTTATGCATGCAAGAAATCTAGTAGAGAACGAGACAAATTCAGTAAGTTCATGTGGTTTGGTCTTTGTAGTGGAATAAATGGACACTTTATTCAGGCCGGCCTCCTTCAGAGACGGGCGTTCTTCTTCTTCTTTCATGTGTGGATAAACGAAACACGTTTAGTGTGTCCACACACAATGTACACATGAACAAGATGAAGTATTGAAATGAATTGTATATTGGGGTGTCGGGATTTGTAGGTACATAATGCGGGGGTAAGTATCAATCCTAAAACTGTGAGTAGGTATTGTACACAAGTATTGAAAGTTAATATGGGGGCAATACGGGTACATACCAAGTACCACGCCCAGATGATATTTTAGGCAGTATGGTACTTAATACCATACTTATGCTTTTACTTTATACCAGGCTGACATAGCATTACTAGTTCAACACTAGTTTACACACTCAATGAATTTGCATAAAAGAATAGGAAAAAAAATGATCATTAAGGTCGATCAACATTCTTGAAATCTCATATAAGAAGCCATTTTTTGGTTGCTCCAACGCTCTAGGGTTAATAAATGAATGTGGAAAAGAGACCTCCTCAATAAAACTTCAACTTCTCATCCATAGACCATCTTGTTAGTGTGGTAAGAATAGAATTGGTTCTACCTCTTTGTTCATCAAGCAATTTGACATCCACTAATATAGGAAGTTTGAGACTTATCATGCACTCTTAACACTTTAATATTTAAGTGGACCACAAGGGCCTAGGAGAACCTACAAGTATAATAGATTATTTGGAATATCATCTACACAAAGGATAAAAAATTTTGCAACCCTAGCTTACGGAAATCACTATAGTACTTCGCCAATGTCAACATCAATTGGAAATCATGAAGATCCACTAAAATGTCAACAACTTGCACAAAGTGTGTTCTGAAGACCGTGACGACAACAACCAGTTATGGAAAAAGTCAAAACACCAAAAGCACCAAAATCAACCCTCCTAGGGCCTCGTATGCGCTAATGGGTTATATCCCCGAATCTCTCTTCTATCTCATATATAGAAGGTTTACCTTCATCTTCACTATCTTAGTCTTAGTGGCATAGGTTCACAACGATAAAAAAAGACCAACATAACACTTAGCAGTTGGATAAACCTGGTACTTTATGATGGTGGAAAATCTAGAGCATGAATTGAATTGTGTCAAGACTCATTCCTTGTTCCATGGACAAAGAAATAGTGACGGGAAGGAATAGTCACTTTATTCACGCCAACCTCTTTCCTAAGCCGGAGTTCTTAATATTGTCAAGACTCCATTTCTAACGTAATTCATAGGGTTGAGGACAAGAAAGATAGGTCAACAATACATTGATGCTCGCTATATCTCTACAATAAGGCTCTGTGGAGGCTATTTGTGCACAAAGGATCTCCAATAATCTAGCGTTTAGAAGTTCATCCACCCAAATAAGAGCGTCTAACGTTTAATGCAAACAAAGATTAGGTGGGACATTCTTAATAGAGATCAATTCATCAAGTAAGGAAGACAACTCTGACAGAATGGTTTTAGGCAAATCGGACAATTTTGCTTGCCAAAGAGACATACATAAGATTTTCTTCCCGCTTTACATGACATCCGCCAAAACAATAGGTAATCCGAATGATCAAACTTGCTAAAAGGCGTATCTACTTTGTTAATCTGTCAGCGAGCAACAAATATTTTCTCTAAAAACTTTTGATGTTGGTGAAAGGCCTACGTGCTTTTGAAGGCATTGTCTATGTTACTTCTATGGATGCACGCGTTGCCGTAGACTGTACGATAACGATGATGAATGGAAGCACTGCCTCCTAGATGCTACAATGATGCAATCACGCGGAGAGCTCTTTCGCACCTAGCTGCTTGCAACATCTAAGAAGTTTGTTTAATTTCAATTTGTCACAACCTACATTTCTCATAGAGTATTTATACAAATCAACTTATTTTGGAATAGCTCAGCAACAATGTTGTACAATTGAGGAAAGAGCTTCAAGATCATCTTGAAACCTTGAACATCTAGCACTAGAACATTTACAAAAGAGCCATGCAATCGAGCATCTTTGATATCTCAAACAATATTTATTTTCTACATGGAGCAGGACATACATGAAATATGTACTTGGAGAATCTCATCATGAAGTTCGTGGGTGCACAAAATCAAATTGCGTTGGCAGATGCTCGGTCAAAAATTATTGCGTTGTTGCCACACAATGATAGAAGAATCCTTTCAAGATTAAGAATTCTAATTCAATTGACCGGACTTCTATGTGCAACATCAACAAACAAAGCTACTCAGTGGAAAAAATACAGCATACAAAGCTCATTCTTTAAGACAAGGCCTTCATGGTCAATAATTTTTTTTGAAGCTGCAGACCGTACACGCCGTGACATAAGTAGGGAGAATGTTCTTTTTGAAGAAATCACTTTTGTGATGTGTGGCAATTTCAGACAAGTTCTACCTATTGTACTAAAGGGCTCGTGGCTAAAGGATAGAAGCACACTACACCCTATACAAATTTGGCAAAACCCGTAGTATGTTAAGTATTTTATTTCAACAATCCTTTGTAAAATATTTGATGAACCACAACCGTCCATTGAGAAAATCTGAAATAATCATGGCCATGGAAATGTTAGGTGAACCCAAAATATTTTTGATTTAGTGTTGATTTCTTGGATTTGGTGCTGATTTATTGAATATTGTGCTAATTTGACATGTGACAACCGTTTTATTAGCCTCACTCAATTCTGCTGGGTATACCTAGATACTATAGTCAATACCTATTATAATACACATCATCTCTAGTATTACGGTGGCCAGAATATGAAAAATTAGGATTTTATGAACTTGAAGGTAAAAAATGGATTTTAATGAACTTTTTAATTGGCCCACCTAAAGTTGTATGAGGTGCAAAACTTTGCTTAAAAATTCAAGGAAGAAACAACCTAAATCTTGGTCTTTTTGAACCCTCTAAAAAGGGCCTATTTTCTATCATTACAAATGAAGTGGAGTTGTTGATCTGAAATTTTTGATTGGAATGTTTATCCAGAGCACCCTATCAATGTCTATTAAAAATTCCATCATCATATGTGGTCAAAATCATTCATAAGAAGAATATTTATAAAAATTTCATCATTTGTGACAAGTATGCTTCTCCGACAAATATACCTCTACTAATCAAACCATGGAGCGGCGTTGAGAATTTTTTGCACAAATGCAATGGTATAGAAATGCACAACATTTCAAAGTCAAAATTCAAAAATTAAATCTCCATTGCATTTGTCACACAAAAGAATGGTCATGACTCGATGAAATACACCCTGTGACACGTTTTTTATATCGGCGTAGCTTGCAATTGCCTTGAACAATGTCACAACACCAATCAAAGACTCTTACACCTGGGGCCACATTGAAGTGTGTACCTTACGTCAAAATATGCATGTTGTTGCAACCTCTACAATGCTTGCTGACTTGGAGAATCAGACATTTGTGGATTGGCTTTTGGCACTTAGAAAAGGCAAATTGAACATTGTTCAAGGAGATCATATCTATTGTCTGCCCAATATGCTATTGTCTCAACAAACTATGAAGGGCCTGATTGATGCGATTTACCTCAAAATTGCGACTATCAAAGGTGGAATGGACTTTTGCAATAGTTGTCTTATTCTTGCGGGACGCAACAAAAATGTGGCAAAAATCAATTGCACCACATTGCTTTGCTTGACATGATGGGTGAGGGAAGTCAAATTTTCTTCAATGTTGACAAGGTGGACAATGAAGATGGCACCAATGTGATCCCATCCACGTTCTTGAGAACGTTGAAAGTCAGCGAGTGGCCATTGCATAAGCTTTCTTTTAAAGTTGGCACAAACTTTTGCTTAAAGTTGGCACATTTTGAATGCCTTTGCGCAACTTAGATTCACCAAATGGACTATGCAATGACATCATACTCATCATCCGCCACTATTCCGTCCGAATAATTGAGGCAAAAGTCCTCACAGATGATCATGGAAGGTACGTTGCATTTATACCACAAATTCTTTTGTTATTGAGATCGCCAAACTATCTTTTCTGATCTGCATTGCATATGCCATGATAACATGTGGCAAGGACAAACGCTTCCCAAAATTGGCATTTACTTGACAAAGGACATTTTGTTGCATGGACAGTTGTATGTTGCATTTTTGTGTGCAACAACTCTTAAAAACATTGCCATGCTTTTAAAATGGATACCACATGAATATAAAAGCATAATGCGGAGTGTTGTTTATGATGAGACACTTCTAAGTAATCGCAATTTGATCACCAATGACTCTAATCTCTTGACAAATCTTCTGTCCTCGAGGAGTGGCAAATGCCCTTCCGTTTTTAGGAACTACAGGTCTCTGCAATAGTTTCATAGAGTTAAGGACAAGAAAAATGGGTGATTTGTGGGGTCCAGAGTTTATTATTCCTAGTAGGACATTTGTCTTTCTTCTCTCTCTCCTAATTTTCTCTCCTCAACTAAGGTATAGCTTCTACCTAAAATAGAACTTTGGTCAATTTTGGACCAAAATAAGAATGCATTTTCAGATTAATGTCACTCAACACTTGTCCTATTACACACCAGAAATATATTAGGCATTAACAAGATAAGCGATTGGTTGCAATGTCCCGGGAGAACCGGGGTTCACTGTAATGGCGGCCGGTTGATTTGCTTGAAAGTTCGGCTGAATTGGGAAAGTGTCGGACGTGAAACCGGTGCCTTGAGAATAAAATCAGATATCCACCGGGAACCATGTGAGAGTGCCGGATATTATACTGGATAAAATGTGAGAATGCCAGATTTCGACCGGTTGGTATCATCTTAGGGAGGATATCATCCGGTACAATTATATATGGTCCGGATTTTTTGGAGTCATGACTCCTCAGTCAAGACAGTCTACAGTTTGGACATGTCCGTTGGAGCAGGCTTGGCGTTGCATGTTGGAAACTTGGAGGCTCAGCGGCTGGGTTGAGCGCTGCAGCCGCCAGCGGTTTAGGGAATCGGGATAGCGGCGCCACGGCAGCCGGCTCAAGCCTCATTGCCTCAATGTCGAACGGCCTGCCTGCAACGTGCTGCTGTCCGCCTCCTCGCCGAAACATTAATTGGGAGCCTCACCGAACTGCCTGCAGCCTGCTGCTGCCTCACCAAACCGTTGTCCGCCTCCTCCCTGAAATCCAATTGCCCGCCTCCTCGCCGAAATTCTAGGCCCCGGCTCATATCTCTTACCGTTCAAGAGTCGCGAGTCACTCGCGAGTCCTGCCTCCTCGCCGAGGTGCCCATTGCCGTGACTGCCCGCCTCCTCGCTCTTCGCCGAAGTTCTCTCACCTGGGAGTCCCGCCTCCTTGCCGAAGTATCTACTACCCGCCTCGTCGCCGAAGTTCATTACATCAGGTACATCTCATATTTATAATGATGATTTGTATGTGGTTTTCTTGGTGATTGTGTTTGTTTGTTGTTGTTATAAATATTCTTTGTTGTTGGATGTTGTTGTAATGGTCATGCTGTGAGAATTTTTGGTGCGTATGTTGGTTATTTTGTTACTGCGTTGATTTATATGTTAGTGTGATGATTTGTATATAGTTGGAATGATGATGAGGTTGGTTTTTTTACTGGATGTGTTGATTTATTTTCACTACTGAATGTCTTGAGCTCTTGATGTTATGTTCAATTCATGCTCTTGTATTGACGGGTTGCTGCTAGCGATGCTGTGTTTTTTACTGTTATGATGATTTTATGCTGCTAGCTATGGTATTTTGCTGCTGGTTGTGATTATGTGTTTGTTGTAGTGATGATTTTTTGTTGTTGCATGTGATGATTTTTTACTCCAGTGACTTTATCTCTCTCATTTGCTCTTATGCGCTCCTGTGAACTCCATATATCCCTATTGGATATTGTTAAAGCTTCACATTGAAGTTTCTTTTGCTAATCTTTTGTGGTCTTTGTATTTTTCAGGTCTAGATGGCAGCCAACAAACAACAGAGGACGTTGGCTGGATTTTATCAAAGAGCTTTTGAAACAACACTAGAATTAGTCCATGTTGTAAATGCCCGAAGTTCAAGAAACTCTAACTCATCAAGTGCTAACAACAAAGTCACAGCTCCTAGGTTGTTGAAGAAAAGTGGTTGCAAGACTATGATTGGTTGCAATTCAATAATGAATTAGGAGTAATGTATTGTATTATTTGTAAAGAATGTGGAGGTAAGGGTGCCTTTGCAACACTGGGATCCACAAATTTCAAGGTTTCAGCCCTTCATGATCATGCCAACTCGGGAGAGCACAAGAAATTGGCATGGACAGCAGAGACTGGGAGCAAAAGAATGGAGAAGATTGTATCACAAGCTACAAGTGCCTGTGATGAAGCGCTGATGTCTCTTTTTGAAACCGCCTATTCTGTGGGCAAAGAGTTTATTCCATTTAGTAAGTTCACTTTTTTGTGCCAATTGTTGCTGTCAGTAAATGCTACAATAACTAATAAGTTGTATCATGATGATAAAGCTTGTGCGGACATGGTAGTGTCTATATCTAGTGTTCTTCACAGAAAATTACTCGATAGAATTAGGGATTCTCAATTTTTTGGCATTATGATTGATGAATCTACAGATATTTCAGTATTAGGTCATTTAGTTGTATTTGCAACCTTTCTTGAAGATGGTGTGTCTGTTTGTAGTTTTCTTGGCTTGCTTTACATCCCTAGAGGTAAAAAAGATGCTGCTATCATTTATGAATTATTATTAACATGTTTCAAGCAGTGGTGATTGGATTTGGATAGATTTGTTGGGTTTGGTTCAGATGGAGATGCTGTGATGACCGGAAATTGCAATGGAGTGGCAGTACGTCTGAAAAACAAGATAAATCCATTTCTTTTTAGTATTCATTGTGTTGCACATATGACTAATTTTGCCTTATTAGATGCTGCTAAGAGTGGACCCTGCAAAACCTTATCAACCTTGCTTGATACTTTAATAAATGATACCGCAACCCATTTTAAAAGATCTAGTGAAGCTAAATATAAACTTGCTGAATTATAAGTAGAATTAAATGATGCACAAAAATCATTAAATAGATATCAAAAAACTTGATGGTTGTCTAGGTGGCAATCAATTACCACTTTGTGTGATACCTTAGAAAGAGTCCTAACTTACTTTCAAAATGTTGAGAATGGTGATGGGAATAATGACTCAATTTTCATACGATTAAGGAATTTTAAACATATTCATTGTTTATATTTCTTGGCTGACATTTTACATAGTTTGTCAATATTGAGCAAAAATTTTCGATATAAGTTTGTACATATTAGCAGTGTTGGTGCTTTGATAAAAGCAGAAATTACATCTATCAAAATGTTATTTCTTACTGAATTTACTAATTTAAATGTATCCATTTTTAATGAAGAGACCGGTTACTACATAATCCCTGAATTTATCACATAAGCCTTGATTGGTGAATATTGATGCTGCTAGAAGAGAATTTTTTGCCTTTAAATTTCAAGCACGGAATGGTGTGATAAAAGTTTTAATGATGTATGGTCTGTCATAAATTGAAATCAATCTCTTCATAGAAAATATGATAATCTTCGTATTCTTGTTGATATTGCTAGAGTCCAATGTGTTAGTACCGCTCAATGTGAGTGCTGATTTCAATTCAAAATTGTATCAAGTCTAAAAGCCACAATAAATTAGACACGAAACATTTAGAGTGTCTTATGCCTGTTGCTGTGGAAGATGTTTGTGGTGATCTTGATAATGTACTAATGGAGGCCATTGCTTTGTGGAGGAACTCCACAAAGTTTAGATGGTTATTTTTTCATCCAAAAAAATACCTTTCAGGCCGTTCACCTCTTCAAGGTGAATAAAATATAGATTTTTTTAATTCTAATGTGTGATTAGTTTTTTTGCGTATCGTATTGTATGGTAGATACTCCTTTATCATTTTGTTGCATTATATTTATGAGCTGATATAAAACCTAGGTGTGATAGAAGAGTAAATCCATGGCCATCAACCGGTTGATAAATTAAATACGGTTCAATTCCTGCCATGGATAAATTATTGTTGTTGATTGGATGTCATAACTTGTTCATCATCATTGTTGTTGATTTATTGTGATAATTTGTTCATCATAATTGTTGTTCATTGATGTGATAACTTGTTCATCATTATTGTTCTTTTATTGTATGAAATAAATTATTGACCATTGTTATTGTATGATAATTATTACATATTGTTGTATGTTGACCATTACATGTTGTAGTTACGTAGTATGTTGTCAATTGATATCATTTAAGTACATTGAAAAACCGATTTATCTAAGAATAAACAGGTTTTTGGCCCGTTCAAATTACAATTTAGAGGAAATTTACTGGTTCTAATAAAAACCAAAGGAAAAAAACCGGTACAAATTAATGGCAACAAGCCATGGCCGGTTGAATCCAAACAATGACCGGTTGAAGTTTTGAAATGGAGGATTTTGGCTGCATCAGCCTAAATTCACCCCAAACGCTGATTGGTTGCAAGTGTTCATGCTGAGTAATTAGTACTGCCGGTCTACAGTTATGAACCTTAACTATAAGTACTCTTCTTTTCTATAAGTTAGTAACAAAAATGGGTTCCCTACCTGCTGGCTTCTTCTTCCTCCCGCCTCATCCTCTCCGCCGCCTCCGCCGCTTCCCGGAGCTGCGTGGCAATGGCCTCCCCGCTCTGCGCCACGATGTCCGCAAACCCGTAGCTCCCCTCGCCACGGCCCGCGTCGTTCGAGGCTCGCCTCAGAAGATTCGCGGGGGTGTCGAACTCCACCAGGCGGCCTCCCTTCGCCAGCACCAGCACGCGGTGGCAGTCGATGACGGTGTCGATGCGGTGCGCGATGGTCAGCACCGTGCAGTTGCGGAACACGCTCCGCATCGTGGTCTGGATCAGCTGGTCCGTCTCCCCGTCCACCGCTGCCGTCGCCTCGTCCATCACTATCACGCGTGACCTGAAACGCGTGGGACAACTCGGTGGTGTGAGGCAGGTGAACCACCAAGCAATGAATGTGAGTTCAGAAACGGGAGTTGATTCTTCTAGATAGAGAACACGGTGAAATAATTTCATACAGTTTACACATGCAAGAAGCCAGTGAGTTGGTGTGAAGCTCCAAGAATTACACTCTGGTGGAAGTGCAGTGCTCCGCTAGAGGACGCCCACGGTTTTTGGTATATCTACCATGGTAGTCCCACTTTTTGACCCCGTTTTACCAACTCATGTGCCTAAGTTAGGTTATTTCTCAGCTGTGTAGATTGTGTGAGATTATCGAAATTGCAAGGACATGGACATAAGTACCTTCGGAGGAGTGACCGAGCAAGGCACAGAAGTTGGCGCTGCCCAACACTGAAATTCTCCCCATTCTCGGCGACAATACTGTCGATGCCTTTGTCTAGGGCTTCAATCTTCTTGCTGAGATGAACCCTGGCTATGGCCTCATTAATCTCAACATCGGTGTGCTGCTCGAATGGGTCGAGGTTTAACCGAACTGTCCCCCTGAACAGCACAGGATCCTGCAAACAAATAAAGAATTTCTTACGAACTCAAAACTACTGCCTTCACTCGCTTCAAAACATAACACAATGGACTGGAGAGACATTTTTGAATGGCCAACGAGGGAGGATAAAAGTGTCCATTGCCATAGCTCATTAAAACTCAAAATAGCTTCTGAAAAGGAGCCGGGTTGTACACCTATGGAGAGAAGAAAGTATTTCCTACAACATGGGATAGTTTGAGTGCACATACGACGCTTGTATTTTTGTCTATAAAGATTTTAAGTACCGTTTCAAATTTTAGATTGGGCACTGAAGACTTGTTTATTTACCTGAGGGATGATTGAAAGACGCCGTCGTAGATCATCAAGACCAACTTGCGCAATGTCGATCCCATCGATCAAGATGCTGCCAATGCAAGCCTTGTTCTCAACGAGCCGGAACATGGCAGCAGCGAGGCTGGACTTTCCAGCCCCAGTTCTGCCCATGATGCCCACCTTCTCCTGTGCTTTCACCTGATCAACTCAACCAAGCACTAACTTAACTGCAAGTACTTGATCCAGAGCACCTAAAACCGTCTATATGCACTTCGTCCACGTCAGTTGTGCACTATCACATGTAGTTAATACTAAGTTCATGAGCTTCACTGACCTTGAAGCATAGGTCGTTGAGCACTGCAGGAAGGTCCTCACGGTATGCCATGGTATAATGCACGAATTCTATCTCCCCGTTTTGAGGCCACTTTTCTGTAATAATTCCTGGTGCCGTGTGTGGATCAGCTTCAGTTGGCAAGTTGGAGTATGCCTGGAACCAAAAGAAATGACTTAATTGAAGATAACAGCGGCTAAAAAAGAAAACAATCAGTGTTCTTGTTGTTGCTGCTTCTCAAAATGGGATCAATCTGGAGACTATCTGGAGAGTTGAATCCCAATTATGTAGATTATGAGGAAGAAAAACCTGAATCCGCTCCACGCTGGTGAAATAGTTCTCTGTATCAGCTGCAAGACGCACGGCATACTGAAAGAATCCTGTGAGCTGCAAACTTTGCACCAGCACCACACCTGCAAAAATGGAACAATTCAGTTTGTGAAAAACGGTTCATTTTATTACTCGTTATTGTATTCAAACTGGAAAATATATTAGAATAAAAATTGAGATTTATTGTAATAAATATTTTATAACATAAACACTCTACTGGGTTAGAAATTCAACAGCAGGAACGACTGTAGGTGCCAAATCCAGAATTAAAGTTCAGAGTGGCAAACAGACGACCTGAACCAATGGACTGCAAGCATACGAATCATGCACGTCTGGGGTATCAGATGGGTTAGGCAAATTGCCTGCTAAACCAGGTGAAATACTATTTCGGAGGAGCACGACTAGAAGGGAGGCCACTGAGGCGCAGATGGCAGCTGCAAAGTCGAGACGGATGCCAAGCCATCGAGATGCGTGGACGAACAAGATGAAAGCACGGTGGTTGGTATCAATCATGGCCAGAAATTGGTCATGCATCTTTTTTTCAGCCCCAAATGCTCTTACAGAAGCAATCCCCTGGTTAAACTCAATTTGCGGATGTACTCATTAGTACAGGATACTGCATTGACATATGGTTAATTCCGTGTTGAAGATCTTATAAGTGCTCTATACAGAAATGACTAGAAGCCATCCTATAAACCTCGTCTTATTGGAGAATAAAGATAATGATGTTTGATAATGGCGAACTCCGCATGAAACTAGAGAACGGATTCAGATGATGAGAAATTACGGTTACCTGGAGAGTTTGAGAGAAGTGTGCGTACATTGGAGAGCGTGACACTCCATCCAACCGCTTCAATTCTCGAGAAACGGTGACATATCGCCTTTGGACGTACAGAAAGATGAGAACAAATGGCGGCAGGCATAACAGGAACCAAGGAATGAGGACAGCCATAATTGCTATGGATCCCAAAACACCAGTGAAATCCTCCAAGCAAGTCTGCGCAAGGACAAAGCTCACATTAGACCAAAATCACCCAACCTACGAAGAGTAGCTTCACAGATATGTCAAAACTCAGAGCTTCCAAGGAAACACACCTGTGCTGTTGAAGGCAGGAGTTCATCCACCAAAGACTGGTCTTTACTGAAGCGGTTTACTATCCTTCCCACAGGATTCTGTACGTCACAACCAAAATTGTAATCAAGCAAGACACAGTTGCTCCTGAATTCGGAACTGTAGATTGGAGGTACACTTTGAACTAGAGGTACAAAATCTTGCAAGGTACAACTACATGAAAAATTCAGATTAGGAACAGCAAGGACAATGAACAAATTGTGAACAAGAAGGGAAATGAACAGAACGGATCAAAGAACAGCAACGGTTGTGAACAGAAAAGATTATAAACGGCAAGGACTCTGAACAGCATTGACTCTGAACGGCAAGGACCCTGAACAGATTAAGGACAGATTATGAACAGATTATGAACAGAAAATACCTGGTCAAAAAATACTTGTGGAGATCGTAGCACTCTCTCTGCCATGCGCCCATGCATCTGCTTAGCCGATAGCATGGCCGCCTCGGTGAACAGCAGGCCCCGGCTAAGTGACAAGATGATAGCCCCCGCAGAAAAGCAAGCATACGAAATGACGTATACTTCAGTGCTGAGATGGTACCCGCGGTCGACCCAGATACTCAGCCAGTAGTCCACCATCACACGCACTGCTTGCGCAAACAAAAACAGAACAGTCACCAGTGTGAAAAATGTCACCCTGCACACAAAGGAAATTAGCCAACATTAGCTCCAGAAGGACACTAATGGTTCCACTTTCAAACCAGTATTGCAACTCTTACCCGCCACCATCCTTAGCATACTGAACGTAAGTTGCCCAAGTCACCCCTCCTTCAACTCTATCTTCCTTCACAGTGAGCTGCCCGCCTTTATTCACATCATTCTCACCAGATCGTCTGCCGCTGCTTGCAAGTTTTTTTCCATCAGCTGAACAAGATCTACCAGTTTCCACATTCTCTGAAACAGGGTCGTTGCTGGCCCTGTGATCCTGTGAGCTTTCAGCCACTATCACTGCAGCAGCTCCATCAAGCACGTCAAACTCTTCTTCTCTTTCCGAGTTAAAACTCAGGCTGGTTTGATGGTTGCTATGATCAGTGACTTCGGCGTCATCCAGAATAACCGCATCCAGCTCGCCATCAAGCAACAAGTCCTTGGCAATTTCTTGCAGCTTGCCGTGCTCCATGAGATAGATTTTGTTGCAGAAACTCAGGGACGTTTTGTTGTGGGTCACCAAAATGACAGCCCTCTCTTTAAGAATTCCAGCCAACACATGTTCCATCAGGTGCCTGGCTGTTGGAACGTCCACAGCCGCTAATGGGTCGTCTAAAAGGAGAAGGGGACTTGCGTTGTAACATGCCCGAGCAAGGCTTATTCGTGCTTTCTGCCCTCCACTTAGATTCACTCCTCGTTCACCCTGACATCAATAAAAATAAATGAGTAAAACTACACAATCCAGCTTCTTAGCAAAGATGGAAAGATGATTCAGTACTTACAAAAAATATGAATTAAAATACATAAACAAGGAAATGAAGAGATGATTCAATACTTACAATCTCTGTATCATGTCCTGCAGGCAACTGCGCAATGTCGTGGTCCAGTGCGCATGCTGTAACGGTTTCATTGTACCGCGCTTCATCAAACTTGTTTCCAAATAAAATATTGGACCGTATTGTGTCATTCAGAATCCAAGGCTGTTGCGGTGCGTACGCTACTGGCCGGTCCGTCAGAGAAACCCCTTTCACACACTGTTCCACATAACCTCAGATTAGACTATGGAACGCCTACAATCACAGATGCTAAGATTACTTTCGTACCTCCATTTCTCCCAGAAGAGCCAAAAGAAGTGAGCTCTTCCCACTTCCAACAGCGCCAACAATTGCTACCAATTCACCCCG
Organism: Bryoerythrophyllum caledonicum; assembly: GCA_963971425.1. NCBI lineage: Eukaryota > Viridiplantae > Streptophyta > Bryopsida > Pottiales > Pottiaceae > Bryoerythrophyllum > Bryoerythrophyllum caledonicum. Next base: position 19,666,319 of record OZ020520.1, on the reverse strand, counting down.
CTGTACTCCAAATGTGATGTCTTTCAAAGTAGCCGCTTCTTCAAAGGCTTTGTCTGAATCTGTGCCCCCTGGCACACGTAACAGAATTTTGAGACCAGTATCTTGCTTTTTCTTCTTCTTCTTCTTCTTCTTCTTCTTCTTCTTCTTCTTCTTGTTTTCCTTCATCTCGTTCTCACTGGAGTACCAGCCTTTGAGGGTCCAAGAAAACACTCCATCGGAAACAGCTACAGCGTTCACCTGCCCCTCAAACGGTTAGTCAAAGCTTCATCCAAAATTGTCCAAAAACCCTGAACCCTAAACCCAAAAGCTTCTCGATCCAAGTACAGCATCAGATGCTAATTCGAATCCTCTGAACAAGCAACACTTGTAGATAGACAAGTTGTTACCTCATCTGTGTCGCTGGAGGTGCTGAGTCCATGTCCATTTGGAAGGTCAAGGAGCTGTTGCAGCCGTTGAACTGCCACCATGGCCTCCGAAAGATACTGCACCCCTGTCAACTCACGAACAGAATATGAGAACACTAACCTTGACTCTCAATAGAATTAGATTTGACCTCATCCTCAAATGCTTTGCATACAGTCAAGTTGTAGCAAAAGCGTGGAAAAAGGGAGAAACTGTACCTAAAGGAGCAATCGCGAATAATCGTACGAGTATGCTGAACAGCGCAAGGATGGTAAAAGCAAGAGTAGGTGTCAACGCTGCCCCACCATGAATAGCAACATACGTCCCAAAGGTTGCCAAAGATGCCAATGGCGTCACACCGTCCTGCCACGTATCAAGTTGTGAAACCAGACCATCAATATAAAAGGACAAAGAACATGTTGTCTACGCATTGGAGATTACGACAACATCATATAACCCGGAACCAGTATCTTGAAATGTAAAAATGCAACGTCACTATATATAGTATAGTATAATCAAATTGAAGGAGGGTAAGTATTATTACCCTGAGAGTGGACGTCGAAGCGCGAAGGAAATTAGCTCTTGTGATCCAATGCATTTCAGAGTTCCTCAAGTCTCCAATTCGCTTCAAAAATGCTGCTGTCCATCCGTTATACTTCACCACCCGGACTCCAGTCAGAACCTCATTCACAGAGCGCACTCTTGAATCCGTGTAGTCGATGGCTTTGCGGCGAAGCCGTCCCACTCGTTGCGCCAGTATCACCTGATGAACCAGTGGACCTTTGTCATGAGAAAAAACTTGGGCACAACTATGCAGTCCATGGGACTGGTCAATGACACATTAGGCTAAGAAACATTAGGCTAAGAACATTAGGCTAATGTTCTTAGCCTAATGTTTCTTATCCACAGCTCACAAACACTACGAATGTAAAGCTGGTACATGGATGTAAAATGTAATAAAAAAAGGTATGAACCCATGATAACAAAATCAAATCAGGAAACCATCAAGTTAGGTCAAGACATTGAGCACGAGTGTGCAGTGCATGTAATTTGTCAAAAATAGATTCTTTGCCTATTGCTTTTCGCTCACAAGTCACAGATCCTATGAACAAAACACTCAACGTTGATGTAAAGCTGGTACAATATTCTGCATCGATGTTGAGTGTCATTATAAAAGTATCAGATATTAGGTCATCATCTATAATGATGTGATGAGAAAAACGGTGTGCCAAACCTGCAGGGGCTGCGTGAGGAAGATGAGCACAACGCCAGGAATGGCCGCAACTCCAGCTTCATAGAGCACAAGTCCGCCCACCACAGCAACCTCGATCATAGCAAACCAAACTGCACCATGTACCAACCTCGATCAAAGCAAACCAAACTGCATCATGTACCAACCTCTCAGCATCAAGTGAAAGCATAGTCCTTCCTCAGTTGCCACCGTATTACGAAGAACCATTCTTCTCATATCATCACCACATCATATCATTTAAGAGAATGACCTAATTTCGTTGGCTACACTTACCGTAGTGGAAATACGTAGCAGCTTCAACTATTTTCTGCGTGTCATTCGTGACCAAATTCAACATAATCCCAGTGTTTGTATTCACCAGCGACGCCAACCGCATCTCCAGGAGCTACCACAAGCAGCATAAACAAAATATATATATATGAGAAATTACCTGAAGACTGAGAAAAAATAAACAAGTAAAATAATCTGAGACTGTAGTAGACCAATTGCATGCAAGAGATTCTCCGGATCACGAAACAGTAGAAAAAATAGAAGACCAATTGCACACACTTGCTTCAAGCAAACAGATTCTCCGGAACACGAAGCACTGCAATAATTTCCTCCCTGATTTGCTCTCCAAACAGATCATTGGCAGTATAATACCTTGTTGAAGACGGCAATGGCGACAGTGGCGCGTGCCTTGACGCCCGTTCGCAGGCCGATAGTGAAGCAATGATGCTGCATCATGCTTTGCGCCAGGCAAGTGACCAGCATCCCCACCACCAGAATGGCCGCCCACCACCAGTGCAAGTGCTCCTTGCTCTGCGCTATCTGCACCAACGCTCTCAAGATATACACCTACAAAAAGAAAACTCCACCATGATTCTTGCCACAAGAGAACGAGACCTACAGCAAGAATCAAGACCTCCTGCAAATTATGTTTCGGTCATCATTGTTAGTGAGGGTGACGTACCTGGAGGACGACGGCGATGAGCCAGCCGACCTTGAAGAGGCTGCTGAACATGAACTTGCGGCCCATGCTCTTATAAAGGAGCTTCCACACAGAGACGGGTGAGCCGTGTGTCATGGCACGCTCCTCCGCCAGGGCTTGGTTCCATGTTTGCTCGCACTGGCGTGAGGTCTCGTCCGGGATTAAATCGAACAGATCGTCTTCCTGCAAGCACATGAAATTAGAGAAGGTTTGAGGAAAGATTTGAGAGGTTGTGAGGGCGGTCAATGTGCGCACCTCGAGAGGTTTTTGGTTGCCGAGTGTGATGAGCGGTTGCACCCACTGCCAGGTGAGGAAGCTGAAGATGTTGGCCGTCGCCATCGGGCAGGGCTTCCCCGTCAACATCTTGCCCGTCTCGGCGTCGTCCTGGCCCCTCTGCCCTTGCGCCATTGCGCCTGCTCTTCAACCGCTTACTTAATTCTCCTGCATTTGACCGTCGAGAAGCGGTTTCAAAATTCTTCTGCAACAGGGAAAGCGTAAAAAGAATCCGTCACCTACAGAGTTTGTTAATGCGTTCAATAAACCAAAAAGTTTGAGAAGCAAAAACTCACACTCGTGCTACAAACTTCAATTAAACTCCGTGTTCTGCAGGAAGGAACTATTTTCCGCAACATAATCAAGCAACATTCGACAACCGCATCGGAAAACTGACAAGACTGTGACGATTCACACAACTTTTTCTGCACATATTTTTCTGCACATACTCTCCGAAACAGAAATCAAACAAGAATCCAAAAATCCTGTCCGCTCTACGCAACAGCAAGAACTATTAACACCGTCGCGTTTTAATTCGCTTCAAGCTCCCCAATTACGCCATCAACTACCTCGTTCACATATCCTCACCATATGCACAAACTCGAAATCAAACAAAGAATCCAAAAAACGTTTCCTCTCTACTCCACAGTAAGAACGTCCTCAAACTATTCAAAACTGTCGAGTTTCCCTGGCTTCAAACGCCTCAAATACGCCATCAACTACCTCAAATTCACAAATCCTCACACTCCGCGCATATCCTTCCAAACAGAATATAGAATTCAGCAATCCGTTCCTCTCTGCTACACCTGCTAATTCACCGCTGCAGTTTCCTTCTCTCCAACACAAGCAATTTCTCTCTCTCTCTCTCTCTCTCAATCTCTCACAGGCTCAAACTCACCACAAGCTCTCCCGTGTCCCTTGGTGATGATCACGACTGCTCTCGTCACATCAACGTCGCGGCTCCTCCAGCTCCTCCTAAAACCACCAACCGCGATCCGGACACCGTCACCAAACTAATGCCGAACTCCGACTCGATTCCACTTTACCCAAGTAAAACACGGTGGCGGCGCCCGAGGACACTCCATCGCTCCATCGCTTCCCATCCTCGTCTCGCACAATTCGCTTTCTAATGCTGATAAAAACAATACATGTACAGATCTACTGTTGCATGGCCGACCTCCAGATTCAACTCCCAGATCCAACAGATGAAATCCCGGCACAAGGACACCCTCGCGCCCAGCCAGCCTCGAAATCGAGGACTGGCTGGCCGTTGATGGCCAAGATCCAATCTTGGCCGTCCATCTCGGGTGGGGCCCGGGGTTGGTGGGAATTTTTGAAATCATATTCTAACATATTTGTGTGTTGGTTGTGTAGACAAAATAAGGAATAATCGGATTCAAGTGATGGCATAAAGTTGGTAGGCATAGGGTTGAAAATGATGGCGGAAATGGATGAGATTTTTTAGGTTCTAAACCTTGATGATCTTTTATCGGACGATGAAATATCGTTTGATTTTCCACGTTTAGAAAGCGATGGAGACGAAGACTATGTTGATGAAGTAGATGGGATTCAGGAGCTAAGCTTGGACCCTTTTCTATTTTTACATACTACATATTATTCTTTCAAGCGAGAGTTGGCAGATTACCTTGTAAATTGGAGCAAGGGGAGGGTGGAACTATCGGTGGTCACTATCATTGCTTTAGACGAGAATTTTGTCCGTCAAGAGCAAGTTCCAATGGAAACATGGCACAAATCCATTTTAAAGAAATGGGGAGTGTATAGGGGGAATTTTGGGGTACGAACACTTGCAAGTGGCGAGAAACGTTTGTTCAATAAAAAGGTGTCACATCTCTATATTCCATATATTGTTGAATGGCCTTTGATTGTAAAGGTCGCGCACCATGGAGGGGGGGTTCATTTGACATACAAAGGCACAATTTCAAAGATTGGAGAATTGGGATGGCTTGTCAGTGCACAGTTGAATGGTATTCCAAAGCCATTCATTGAGAAGGTGATTGAATCTTGTGCACGGTGTCAAATTCGAGAACAAGGTCAAGGAAGGGGAGTTTGACGTTATCGACACTACCCTGAGAGGTATGCAATGCCATTGGCCAAATTGGAGGCATTCATGAATAATTTGGCGGCCCAACATGAGGTGGTTTTAAAACCCATTCATAGATACAAAAGATTGACACTTTATCCTCATGAAATGGTGATTTTCGTATGTCACCGAGGACGTAAATTCCAAGGCAAAGCAATTGGCTATGATGACGAAGGTGGTAGAGTGCAGCAATGCTCTACTGCAAAATATGTGGATTGTAAATTTTGTGTGAGGATTTTACATCCTATTGAAGAAGGACAAGATGTTGAAGTTCATGTGAATGCCAAGCATAATGGTCATGAACCAGGATCCAAGATGGATAGTTTATTTTTACCCATTCATCGAAGTGCAATATATAATTGTGCCGAGATGTTAAGTAATTTGAATAACATCCAATGTACCCTGGTTCATTTCAAATGGTGTGAAGAAATTTTACGACAAGCAGCTCCATTGCATGAACAAAAAATATATTGTTTCTTTTTAGATGCTAAAGAAGCGTCAAACTTGCCGTATAAGCTATAGATGCAAGAAGAGGCGGCGGTGATGACTATGATAAGGTTGTGGAGACAATTCCAAAATGGGTAGGAAAGGAAAAAAATGATCTTTTTTCAAGCATATGATCCTATGAACCCGGATCTTAATAAGCGGTCGTTTGTATTAGAAATTCAAACAGAGGAAATGGTAGAAAGGGCAAAGGCTATCACCCCTAATTCAGCATGGGTGATAGATTCCACTTTCAAAATAAACCAATAGGACATGCCATTGTTTGCGGGGGTATGCCCCAATAGAAGCAGTTTGGGCATGCCCGTATTTCTCATGCTATGTAGTGATGACAACGACAGTGGCCAAGTGCAAACGGCGTCGTGGCTCATTATGAAGGTTGTTTTCGAAACATGGACGATATCCGACCAAATGCGATTGTGATTGACAAGGACAAAATTTCAATAAATGCTATTAAAAGAGCAATTCAAGAAGATGTTTGGTGTTGGCAAAACCAAGAAATTGGTGGAATCCAAACAAAATGTCAACTCTTACTGTGTTGGTTCCATGCAAAGAAGGCATGGGTGGAACATTTGTTGCCTAAATTGTCCGAATCACAACGCAATGATTTCTACAAGGAAATGTCTGGTATGTTGGAAGCGGTTACCAAGGACGACTTCAACACAACATATGAAAGGTTCAAGACAAAGTACGCCGCTCACGGCGGTGTATTAAAGTATATTGTTAAAAATTGGGCAGGTAATAATAGTCCTTGGAAGCGTATGTGACCTAGATGGGCTAGGATGTTCAAACATGGATATGCGAATACAACAAATCTTGTAGAACACATGTAGCAATATGTCAAATATACCTTGCTAGATGGGAAAGTTAATTGAAGACTTGACCAGTTTATCTTTGCACTAATAGGTAGCCCGGATAATGGTCGACGATTTGGTGGAATGACACTAGATGAGCATCATAATGATGTTCATTGGTTGACTGTGTCGGGGAAGTACTCGCTTAGGGGAGGAGATCAAGGTCGGACATCAAGGCTGCAAAAACGAAGAAAGTGGTCCAGAGATTTAAAGAAGATCGGTCTTCAAATCTGGAAACAATTGACGAGTGTCACATGGAATTTGCATTTCGAAGTCAATCCCTGGCAAACAAATGGTACATTGTTCGTTTATCTCGCGAATGGTGCGAGTGTAACGATTATGGTCCGATTTGTAAGCACATGTTGGCGTTGAAGCAATTTGTTGATGAAGAATTTCAACACCTCCTTGACTTGTTGCCAAATATATATGAACCTCATGGTTTCATGCATGAGTTGGAAGATCCAAGTGGAGGTCCAAATGAAGATTCAAGTGGAGGTCCGAGCAGAGGTCCAAGTAGTGGTCCAAGTGGTTGTTCTAGCGGAGGGCCAACATTAAATCCAAATTGTGGGGTTGATTTTGTAAGGGAGATGATTCTAAAGATATCAAATGTGACGGCATCAACAAATATTCCTAGTGAAAGGTATGATGCTTTGACTATGGAGCAATGTAAAGCGATCAAGAGGGCAGGACAAATGTTTCTAGGAGTAATCCAAGAGAACTTGGGCATAGGATCACGGCCAAGTATAATCTCACGGCCAAGTATAATCTCACTGCCAAGGGAGGGTGGAAGTATCACCCCTATCCAAGCCCATGTTACAAATACAAGACTTGGACATTCTAGTCACAAGAAGAAGAAAAGAAAATTAAATTATGAAGACTTGCATGGTATAGAATCCCATGTGTTGCAATTACAAAGACCGGGTGGCGGAATTAAAGTTCTACGCCAAAGACAACTTGTACAAAAGAAGCGTATAAGTGTGAAATTTCCAAGGTTGTGTCGAGAAGAATGTCCAGATTGTGAAGGACTCAATATATTCTTTGATGGAAGAACAATCGTTGAGTGTCACAACTGCCAATGTGTGATTGCAAAAAGTAGTGATAGTGTTGCTCGAGAAGAAGAAGGATGTGAAGGTGCACAAGATGTGGAGTTGTTTTTCAAAGATTTTAATATTTATTAGCAATATAACACCAAGATTATAGGTTCATATGGAGGTTTTATATAATAGGCATATTACATACAATTTTGTTTATTTATTATATAATGGTAGTTCTTACTACCATGATATTATAGGTATTGAATTTGCATAATTCATTATTGAATGTATATTTATTTTGGTAGGTTCAATATTTATGTATACTATGTAAAATTGAATTACATCGTCTATGTAGAAAAAAATAAATTGTAGTGCATGTCCATGTATGATAGTTGAAAATTGTACGAAGATGGTATGGATTTTAAAGCTTATTTTTCCAATATGACTAATATGATTATCCAAACATAGTGTGACTAATGTGACTAATTCCTAGTTTGAAGGTTATTGATATTAGTCACATTGAAAACATAATGTTTGCAAATCCACTACTTATTTATGCACTTTAAAATCCACTTTAAGTGCAAAGGTTTCCAAATAATTTTTTTATTTAATAGATATTGGAGATATTTATGAATTCATGATATTTAGTTAAAAAGTGGGTTAATGAACCAAGAAGTTTGCATTGAAATATCTGTTCCAATGAAGTCGATGCAATAATGGGGTTTTAAGTATGTGCTCTAAGCCTAAATATAATTGAAAAGAAAGAAGATCATAAAGTTTGTAATTTAGTGACATTAAATATATTGTATAAAAACAATATGTTGGAAAAAAATATCAAAGTATGTAACATGTGGAGTTTTGGTCCTTGTAGTGTGAAAGTCCAAGAGACCGAGTAGAGAGGCCATGACCGAAATATTCGGCAAACCCTAAGTCAATCTTAGTTTCTTAAGGGTCTCTCACCTTCTTTGATCATAATGCCTAGAAGAGAATACATTTTTGGGGAAAAAAATTCAAGAAAAAGGCCAAAATGCTCATTACACAAAAAATTCCAGCACAAACACTACACTAAACATCGCATTTAGTGTCGTCTACACTAAATACGAACTCTTACACTAAAAGGAAGAATTACAATTAGTGTAACGACACAACATTACACTAAATGTGAAACATTACACTATATGTGAATTGCAGTAAAAATGGGTGGTTTTTTTTTTACTTGTGCACAATTAGTGTATGAAAAATCTTGCCGCAGTGAATAAAATTAGCACTATTCAAAGGAGCATAAGTCACTCAAAAAGGATCGGAATTATAGTCATGAGATTTTTTTTGACATCTACATTTTATGTAGATTTCAATAAACATATCATATGTTTAATTTGAAGATAATATGAGTAAGTTATGGGCATTTCCAGATTTTGGTGATGTAAATTCAACAAGAATAGTCAACATAGAGAATAAATACTTGACGGCTAGTAGGCGGTTGGTGGAGGCATCATTAATGATGTTGGCCGCTAACACTACACTAAAATTTATGTTTAGTGTAGTATACACTAAATGCGAACTCATACACCAATTGCTGTGAAGGCATTTAGTGTAGTGACAAAACCATACACTAAATGTCAATTTATACACTATTTGTCAATTCTAGTAAAGATTTCAGCAAAAAAAATTCACTTGTGCACAATTAGTGTATCAACAATAGAAGTACAAAGAAAGGTCCAGCACTAGAGGGCTGAAAAGGGTCCAGAAGTCGAGGGCTGCCAGAGAATCTTCTCAGCTACTTTCAAATGGCCATAACTCATTCATTTTTTATCCGAATTCGGCATATGAGGTGTTTTTGGGCATCTACAGAAAATGTAGATGCCAAAAAACACCTCGTATGCCTAATTCGGCCAAAAGTTGAATGAGTTATGGCCATTTGAAAGTTGTGACTGAGGAGAATTATGGATATCTTGGCTGAAAATCAAAGTTTAAGCACATTTGTAATAAATATTGCATTGTGTTTGCACAAATATATGGTGAAGCCTTCGAAAGGGGGAAGTAGTTCCATACTACTAACCCATGCCCGGTGGGCATGGACTTAGTGGTGGAATGAACGGACACTGTATTCACGCCGGCCCCCTTCGGGGACCGGTGTTCTTCTTCTTCTATGGTGAAGCTTGTATTGTGACATTTCTATTAACGATTGCATTATCATTTTTATTTACTTGTGGACATTTAGTGCATTGAAAGTAATGTAGGTTTTGAGTACTTTTGGAAATCAACAATTTGCAACAAATATATTGAAAAAAAATCGTACATGTGGAGGAAAAGTGAAATTCCAACTTGAAAAAAGAGAAATATTTGGAAGAAAAATATTGGGTAATCAAGAACTTAGAAATTTTTATTAAAAAAATTACAACTTCAGAAAAGAGAAACATTTGTGACAATGAGAATATAGACATGGAAGGAAAGGAAGAGTGTACTCCTAAGAAAAAAGAAAAAAATGGAAGAAAAATATTGGGGAACATAATAAATTAATACCATATTCATGAAAAGTGCACATAGACATGTGCACTTTTGTTTTACATCAATCTACATGCACGAATAATCAGTAAACGTCACCATATAAGCTGCTATATGTATTCTAATAGAAATTATATGTGCGCTTAGGCACAATTCAAATTTGTAAATCTAATGTTTATCTAATTTTGATATTATATCATAAGTTCATAATGCACTTATGACATCCTAATATGAAATGCGGAAGATTACAAGTTCTTAACAAATACTTCAAATCAAAGTTTAAAGGTTAAAATTGCACTATCTAACTCTTTGACACCATTTCTAGAATTTCATAACAAATTCTACAACTCAAAGTTTAAATATGAAAGTTGAGGGGTTAGTTTAAGCCCAAACCTTCCCCTTCCATTTCAAATTTTCATTTTTTAACACTTTATTTCCAAATTTAAATTTTTATAACAAATTCAAAATACCAAATATCAAGGTGTGAGGGGTTAGGCTCAAGCCCGACCCCCTCTCATAAAGTTGCACTATCTATGTAAAGCTTCAAAATTTTACTATAATTGATTGTACAATATAGTCCACATGTTTAGAATTTTGACAATTTATGTTCATTAGGCTTTTGTTACATAGAAATTGACATTGAAGTTAAAAATAAAAATATTGAAATATTTGTAAAAATGTCACATGCGCATGTGACATTTTTTTGTACAAGCCAACTATATTTGACTTCATGTGCAAATCATGAGATGTTAATATGTATATTTTGTTTTATACAAATCTGTCATGAAACTTTTTTTGTATGTCTATTTTTGGTTGGTCTCAATTGTATTCATTTGTGACATTCCACAAATACTATGTTGATCGTCATTTGTGTCATTTTCATATGCTATGTGACATTTTCTTAAATAATGTGTTTTAACCCCTAAAGGACCAAACGTCCCCAGGGTCATTTTGGATTTTGGGCATGTACCTACAATTCGAAAAAAAAATCCTTTTTAATTGATTTTTTTTTCAAGATAGGATTTGATAAGAGCTTCTTGGAGATATATATATATATTTATATATATTTATATATTTATATATATTTATATATTTATATATATATATATATTTTTTGGATTTGTGGTTTGAAAGTTAGTACCACTTAAAGTCAAAAGTGGGACTTCGGGCACCTCCAAATTTTTTGACAAAAGTTTCTATTGACATTGAGATTTTTCACACACATAAAGAATATTTCCTTATTTTGAAAATTTCAAAAAAAAATCTTGTCTTTAGTGTAAAAAGGCATTTTATTCCAAGTCAAACATTTTCACACATTGTCGGGCAACGGGGGAAAATAACTTCATATTTTCTACATAAAACCTAGAGATCTTCATATTTTTCACTTTTTATTTTTCAACAACAATATATGGTGAAAACCTTCTTCTTGACCGTTTGGATTATCATTTGAATACATACGTAGTTCACAAAAAAATAAAACGTGAAATGGCAATTTTTGAACTTCCACTCCTTGCACACTTGTTTTGAATATGCTACACCCCTTTTTTACCACTAAAAATTGGTGTGTTGGGAAATAACATCATGCTTAAGACAATGGTAAAAGATTTAGACCTTGTACAATGCAAAAATTTGATACAAAATGAAGTCAAAGTCAGCTGATCTACTCAACGCAGGGATGAAAATGAACCATTGTTTTGAGTTTAAACACTAAAATCTATCAATCTGTGCGGTGGATTGCAACCAAAATTTGATGGCATGTCTATATGGAAGTCTATTTTAAGATCTTACGGTTGAAAATCCAAAGTTCACTTTAAAAAGTGATTTTCATGTCTCTTTTTGACAGTGGCAGTTTTGGACTGGCTTTAGAGCGAAATAGGTCGTGGTCCTTTAGGGGTTAAGTGGTACATTCTAACATGGTACATAATCCTTGTAGAACAACTTGTAAATCATAATAAAGGAGTGCAATGTTGGGACGTAGGGGGCCAATCGGGCTCAAGCGTAACCTCCACCATTATATTTCAAAATAATAATTACATGAATTATTATTGAATTGTAACATTTTGTTATGATTACTAAAAGAGTGCAATTTTGAAAGAGGGGAGGAGGTCAGGCTTAAGTCTAACTCCTATTAACTCTATATTTCAAATTTTCAAATGAATTTTAAATATTTTGTACCAAAAAGAGAAAATTTGAAAGAGATGTTGGGCTTCAACAAATTGCCTACTTCTAAATTTAATATTATGAGGTAGAAAATTTGAGGTGGAATTGTCAAACTTTGACTTTTATACAACAAAATTCCTATATTATGAATCCATTTTATTAGCCCAAATTTTTTCTCAATGTGCACTTTTCATGAATATGTTTAAAAAACTTACAAATGGGAGGAAAAAGAAATTGCATCTTAAGGGAAAAAAATTATGGTAGAAGAATATTGGGAAATTGTACTAACTTATATATAAAAAGGAAGTAAATTTAGAATATAATCTTTCAATGCAAAAAGTCCAGAGGTGGGCTTTTGCAAATCTCCGGCATATTTCCATGGTTGCAAATTTGTTTGAATGTTACCAAAATTTTTAGTGTACCATATTTAAATCATATTTCCATGGTTGCAAATTTGTTTGTCATTTTTGGTAAAAATGATAAAATAATTTCTTTCACCTGTGCACATTTAGTGTATCAATAGTACAAGTGAAGAAAAAGGTCAAGAAGTCGAGGGCTGTTATAGTATCTCATCAGCAACTTTCAAATCGCCATAACTCACTCAATTTTTATCCTAATTGGGCATATGAGGTGTTTTTTGGCATCTACAAAAAATTTAGATGCCAAAAAACAACTCATATGCCCAGTTCGGACAAAATTTGAATGACTTATGGCCATTTGAAAGTTGCAAATGAGAAGAAGCATGGGCTGGAATGATTGGGGTTTTATTGGGATTTGAGCGAGGGTTACATTAATGACAGTGGCAGCTGACACCAATTGTCAACTTCTTTACAAATAGTGTATTAGGGTAAGTACACTATTTGTACCACTACACTAAACATAAATTTTAGTGTAGTTGTAAACAAGTTCGCAAATAGTGTAGTAGGGTAACTACACTATTTGTGTGACTACACTAAATGCGATGTTTAGTGTAGCACATCAAAATTTCAGGTTAAAAATTTCAGGTAATAAATTTTAGGTTAAACATTTCAGGTAATAAATTTCAGGTTAAAAATTTAAGGAAAGTAAATGTGGGGTAATGCACCCGGCCCCACCGGAGATGGACGGCAAAGATTGGATCTTGGCCATCAATGGCCAAATCTTCTCCTAGCCAGCCCTCCATTTCGAGGTTGGCTAGTGACGAGGCAAGGACTCGCCTCCGAAGTGGTTTTGCACTGTGCACTTCCCGAATGATGTCCGGGCGATACTACTGTGATACCCCATTATACCCGATTGTTATATGTATGATACTGGGGTAGTGGCCAAAGATACCCGGTGGGTCGTGAGGCGCCCATGCTGTAAATGAGTGGACAGAGGAATGTGCTCCCCACGTACAATCGCGGCACGGAATCTACCTCGGTTGGTGTTTTTTTTGGGGGTCCACGCGCGTCTTTTAGGGTGTGTAATGGTCGTGTGATTTCGTAGATGCGGGTGACGAGGGAAAGGGGCGCAATTCGGAGACATGGGACATCAGAAGAGAAGTAGATTTGAAGGGATTGTACATTTGTTCATTCAGTCTGAGGAAGGAATTCGTTCGTATCGGGGACGACCGTGGACGGAAAGCGTATCTTCGTTGGGGTTTGGGAGGTGCCGCCGACGAGAAGTGGCGACAGCCCACTGGACGAATAGTAAATCTAGGAAGGAAATAGATAATGTTGAACATCATCTCTGTCCTTTGTACATTTTTTCTCTTTAGTCCTAAACCCATTGTCTGGAGCTTGGCAAGTGTTGTGATAACTTCTTGAGAAGTTTCCATTTGCCCAAGGTTTAGTTCAACAACCTTGTCTCGAATTAATTATTTTTTCCTCGCACAATGGTTAGGACTTAATGGGTATCACTTAGATATTACACAAGTATCACATAGATATTATATGAGTATGACCTTGGCATCACATGGATATCACCTTAGACAAAATGTATATATTTTCCAAGAAATTCGGACACCGGCCATTTTGAATTAATTATGTACGAAGTAGACCTCCACGTAGGGTATACCAACTACTAAATATAGGGCTAGGGCAATTGACCCCCTCGCTGGGACTTACCCGAGGGGGCCACAAGGTGGTGGGGCCAAACTTGGCCCCAATTTTGTTTTTGGATGGAGCCCTATTTATAACAAGGGAGGGTCCTCTCCGGTAAGTAATGGGTGTAGGCCTCAAATTTGTCAAAAAATTCCGGAAAAAGCCTCTAGACCCCCCAAAATAAGAGGGCCAGAAAAATGACCCCATGCAATTAAGACGGGGCCCACCTCGGATAAGTCCCAGCGAGGAGGTCAATTTGCCTTGGCCCTAAATATAGTGTGGATTCATTGGTTAATGTGGGTGAAAATTGATGTGGACCGTGTCAATTTTGGTTTTGGAACATAATTGATGTGGACACATTTCAACATGTGTCATGCCATTCTTTACCATCACGCTGCCACTTCTCTGCTACTCCTCATCGATTGTTGTCACCTTTGCACAATCCACATTGATTTTGTGTCAACAATTTTGAAACATCCCACACTATTCTTTGAGGAACACGATTTGATGTGGATTGAGAATTGAGGTGGACCACTGTAATTTGTGTGTACTGGAATCAGTGTAGGTATTTTGAAATAGTTTGGTCCACACTATATGCAGTGTTTAAGGTACATGTGGGGTTTAAAGTACTCGCTCGGGGTTGGTTCCGAAGCAAGCCCCGCCGCATTGCATTACATGGTCGAGCAACACACAACATCACTGACTCGGAAACCAATAAAAGAGTTATACATGTTGTCGGCCCAGGTGAGAGTGGGTTAAATGGCTCCCGGCGGCATCCTATGCAAGAAACCGGCAAACCACATCATGTCCTACATGACAAAATCTAAGATTTTAAATAAAACACACTCTACATGTATTTATCATGTCAAGTTGGTTATGGATGATGGAGAAGGAATGATGGAAATATCATTTTCTTTCCCTAATCTGCATTAATAATCCATAGAAAATATTTCTGTTGATTTAAGTAGAATTTAGTGAAGCACCAATTTTTTTCTACACTCTTTTAGTAATACAACTAAGAGTTTTTTTGTGCGAGTAAACTAATATTTTGAAAAAGAATACCGTAGGTGAACCTCTAGTTTGGCATTTATTAATTAGAAAAATGCTTGTCGAATTAAGTGGGAAAATATTTAATGAAATTGCCGAAACTAGAGAAACTATATATTTACAGATTTTGTCACATTGGAAGACATCAAAGGGGAGTGGTGCTTGGAAGAGCCTCACCGAACTTTCGCGGCCTCACCACCTTGGAGGTATATGCGGCTGCCTCTACGCAACTTGATAGCAACGCCTGGGATCGCCACTGGCGCGACGGGCGACAATACTTCTCTCTCAGCTCGCGACATCCGGGCACTTGACCATCTGCGCCTCCTCCAACTCTCCTGCTTCAACTTTGCTCCTTATGTCGGGCTCCTCGTAGTCCCACCCTATTTTTCTGGGTTGTGTCTGTCTTCGTTTGTCCTGGTTAGGTTTGTCTTTGTGGGCCCTAGTTTGCAAGGCCCTTGTGGCCCGGTCAGGACGTGGGGGGACCTCGGCCCTGGTCCTCTCCTGTGTACGGGTCTGGCTTCTGCTGACCAGCGGCACTATGTACGTTTCCCGCTTTAAAGGCCAGTGGGGTCTTCTTCGGTGCTTGGAAGAGCCTCCATTCGAGGTTGTACATGCATGGAGGCTTTGGTATAGAACCCCAAGGTCTTGGGTTCAAGCCAAGTGGTCGTCAAGTGTAACGGATATTTAACTAAATATGGACAAATCGATCAATTATGGACCAAAAATTAACTTAGACTCGGATTTCATTTCCTATATCATACAAAAAAACAAGAAAATATGGGCTAAATGCTAAACATATACATTTGAAATTGCGTGCCACCAAACATTGTCCCACACAAAACTATAATAACTGTCTCATATCATAATAAAGTCTCTTCAAAACCACTAGAATCCTTAACTTTAAGCGTTGGCTGTCAATCCACAAAATCTAAAGATTCTCCTAAAACCTACAGATTCTTCGTAGACCCTAAATACTCTCCCAGACCCTAAATATTCTCCCAGACCCTAAATATTCTCCTTGAACCCTAAAGAATCTCCATATGCCCTAAGGATTTCTGAAGACAGAATTAAAGGTCGGGGGCCAGCCGACAAAGAAAGAGGAGGAATCAGAATCACCGAATATTTTTATAGAAGAAATCTCATGATTAAAAAAGGTGAGTAAAAAAACTCCAATGATCAAACAAATTATTCAAAAAATGGGATGAAAAATAAAGTGATAATTTGGAAATAAAACCAAAAATATGAAGCAATGAGAGGTGGTCAACATGAAAACGAAGTACGTGGTTTGTCCCACGAGTCCAGACGTCGGCCGGCAGCCGACGGACAACAGAGACTTTAGTGGACTACAAACAAAGAAGGCTTCCGGAAGGCAGCTCGCAAAAATAGTAGCAGATGGCAGAATGATCTCCTGAACAATAAGGGAAACACTAAGAGAGTAAAGGCAAGAGTAGGAAGGGCAAACAAATGATCTCCAAACTCAAAATAAAAAAGGTTGTCGGCTGGCAGCCGACAAGAAGAACTTCAATGATAAAGAATGAAATCTTGCCAACAGAATGTTGTGAAAAAACATCCATCAAGTAAGTCCGGCAAAGTGGGTAAAGCAATACAAGTGATCAATCTGAAGACAGAAACAAAGAAGAGGAAGTGGGTTTCATAAATAGATGACTGCCCATTGGCAGCACGTAAAATATTGAACATCCATAAACAACCATCAAGAGAATACATTGATAACAAAATTCTATTACACACAGCATTCTACAAAGCACAACATTAAAACAGAAAGGTAAAACAAGCTTGACTAAAATAAAGTACATCAAGGATAAGATTCGAATAGAGCACGATATTTTAGTCCAAATAAATGTTACATTTGGAGGTGCCCCATAGATGGCAGCAGTCTGGAAAATCGATTAGAGAAAAGCAACTGCAGAGGACTATTTACAAGCTGAACTACACTTCACATCTACCAGTTCTTGCGCCATGCAGGAGCGTACATATCGGAGTCCACGTCCGAACCGGTGTCGCATCCGGTTTCAAATGGAATATCCGAAAAGCTTGAAAACGAATCGCTGTCAAAGTTTCCGGTAGCCCACAAGTCCACCTCGTCCGATCCATTGCAGTGGAGGTCATCTTCATCAGAGCATCCCAACTGTGCAACAACATGCTGACCGCCATCGTCGTCTGAATCGACATCGTGGTTGGACTCCTCTTCGTCATCTTTGTCGTTCCAATTCTCCTCATGAACGTCAGTCGACGGAATAGTGCTATCCACAGAGTTTTCAGACACTATACTATTCTGAGACTCTGCCTCCCTGGCAACTCTGGCCTCATTTGCCTCCCTCTCCTCCCTTTCCTCTCTCGCTCTCCTGACAAGCGCCATACTACGAGTCTCAACCATGTCGTCGGCTGGAAACAGAATCAGACTAAGAAAAGAAGAAATCACTCCAACCTGTGGCAAATATAAACCAAGATACATAAAAACAACTGAACAAATGAGATACTTCACATACAGTGAATCCGTGAATTTATAATTCACTTGCCGCAAATTGCGCACCAACAATAATTACTCATGTACAACTACCCATCTACTCGTCATAATGATACCGAGCAACACACGTGCCACAGATTTAAGTCTTTCCTTCACACGCACGAAGACTTTGACCACGAAAAATGGATCGAACTGCATATGCAAAATACAGAGGTTGTCGGGTGGCAGCCGACAAGAATAACAACAACTACTCAGACTGAGATCATGACAGATGAGTTACTTGAAAATGTATCAATGGCCGAATGACCGGCAGATACTACTGTTCCAGGGAGCATTCAAATTAATATATGATGAACGAATTACATTGCAGAAAACATCAACCCGTCGGCTGGCAGCCGACCAAGAAAATGATATCATTCGCTATTGCCATGAACAGAGATGCCACCAGCCTCCAAACAAGCCATTGCAGCGCTCGCTGCTTCAGGTGGGATACGATGGGTCTTTAGAGGCCCACGCTTATTATGAGACGGGTAGCGATGCGAGAAGAGAACGATTCTACAGTTCTGAACATCTGGATCCCTGTGCTCACGCTCCCACCGCCTATTCCAACACTCCTTCCCGATGATCTTCTTAGAATCTTTCTTGGTTGTGAGTGGAACCCACCATTCAACCTTAAAGTTTCCGTAGGAATCCCCAGGACTGTGGTTGACGCACTCCAGTACCTGGCCCATCCACACAGGAAGGTAATGACCAGTGCAAGGTCAGCAGAGAACAAAATCACCAAGGAGAACATCACGAAATGGATTGAAGGATAATTTCGGACGGCTCATTTCGGGGCCGCAGAAAGGGTAAGCGTCAGGCTCATCTTCTGGTGTGACATCTAAGCCGGAAATAATTGCTTCCGGCTGTGACGCTCCGCGAGCATGATCGCGCATCCAGTCCGATTTCGGCCAGAATCCTTCTTGCAGACAGTCGGGGTTTGGCGGTAGAGGACCAGATATTAGTTGTAAAAGACGCTCCCAATAATCAATGAAAGGTCCCATATCAACGGCATATCGTTTGTCTCGAGCCATGCTCGTCCTCCAGAACTCAATATACTTTGCAATATCGTTCTTGATAAAGGACTGCTTCTTGCTGTTTCCAGTCGCTCTTGCAACCTCCTTCTCCTTGTTTTGCTTCGATTCGTTGACATGAACGTCGCCCCAAAGCGGCTTGAAGGGTACTGGTTTTGGATCACCAATCGGAAGGTTTGGATTCCCGAATTGATCCGCCGTCCACATCTTCACAGGCTTATCTGAATGCAATATACAAGAAAGTTAGACAGAGACAAGAAAGCAATGAAATGGAAGGAATGAAGGACAAAAGAAGCACAAAGGTAAAATCCGTCGGCTGGCAGCCGACATATAAGTAACAAGAAAATCAGCAGAAAATAAATGCAAGCAGAACGATGACAAAAACAAATGAGCCTCACCCGGAGGGAGCCATGATGAATCCGTCGTACTTCTCTTGTATCTCATGACCGGCCATCCCGCATCTTCACCTTCCTCTTCAACGTAAAATTTGAAAAGGTGCATCTCACCAAGGCCAACAAGCTTATTCTTGCCTTCGTGATGGTAATCAGCAATGTAACTTTTGAAATCAGCAACCTCTTGAACAAGTTCAGGAATAAAGGCTAGTGTCTTCTGAGAGTCCATGAAAGATTTCATGAGGTCAGCTAAGCAGTAAATGTTTTTCCGTTTGATGAATTTTGAAAGGTAACTAAAATGCACGTCAATGTCTTCATGAGTGTGGCCGACAATCAAGAATCCCACAGTCACTTCCTTAAAAATTTGTCTGGCTGTGAGAAGCGAACAGAAGGCCATGACGAACCTGTTCTTATTATCCTTTGCAGAGTTATCAAGTTGGAGATACAGCTTCCGAGGAAGCTTAACTTCCGGTTGAGCGAGCGAAGAAACTTGAAGCGGATCGCCCCTAGCTTCTGGAATCGACGAACTACATCTAGATTTACCGCGGAGTAAAGATTCAAAGAACGAATTCTGAGGTGGACATGTAAATAGCTGCTTTGACTCACGCACAGGTTGGCGCTCCAATGCCCGAAGAACACGGCAAATGGACGAAATTGTGAAATTGGAGTCCCCAGGCCATAAGGACGTGGAGTAATGCGCATACGCATTGTCGCCGTGACCGTGAGTAAGCATGCCAATACATGAAATAGGAATCTGTCCAAGACCTGCGGTCGCTTTCGTAATCCGCTGCATTCTTGGAATGGCCGTCTTTGAAGTGTCCATCTTGTCGTGAATAATGCAGAGAAACTCAGACGGGTAATTAATGGACTGAGATGTCCATCCGGAGTACACATTACGGCAAGCACTTTGGTAGTTGAGATGCCTCGCCCGATCATCATGCAGTGCTTGCCATTCGTCGGACCCGCGAGGATATTTGGCTAGAAACTCAACCAGATAGTCACACTCGGTACATCTCGAAAAGTTGCTACCCACGGCCTTCACTTCAACGTTCCGAAAAAACTTCCGTTTCAATCGACTAACAGCAGATTGCGAAATCGGCTTGACACAGCATTCAGAGTTCACCTGGAATCGAAAGAGATAGCGATCAAGACTAATGAAGTAGAATTAATGAGATGCAAATATAGACATACATCGGCTGCCAGCCGACACAATGGGATATATGAGCAAGTCAAATGTACAAGTAGTAATAATGTTTAACCATACCAGGTTAGACATATCACGGAGATGATTCCAGTCCATCGCAGCAGGAAGAACCATCAGAGATGCAACCTTCTTGTTGCCGATGACTCGAAACTCATTTGGCATGTGGTCTACATTATCGTTGATGATTCTGGAAATGGTCCCACGAGCCTGAACAGTCTGAGACCTGGGGCGCAGAATTCCCGCATTTCCATGACCACCATTTACACGTCCGTTCAATGAATCCGATTTATACTTGTAGTATGCAGACTTGGAGACGCCATGAATGCGAAACCACGCAACTTCGCAAACATCGACACCATGCAGAGTTATGAAGGGTTTCCGGAAGCCATGAACATCGTGGAGCTGGCCCTGAACAGCGTACGCAGTTTCACGCCGTTGCTTAAAGCTTGAGGAGTAGAACTGCTGGCAGATTCTACAAGTGTCCGCCCAAAGAAAAATCTGACAGGATCGTCTCGAACAACACTTTTTCAAACTAACAAATTGACAAGAATCTTTGGACTGGAGGCGTCGAAACTTGGTAACAGAAACATCGCACTTCTGCTTAAGCTTCCGTTTCATACCTCTGTATGGATCTTTGGCCACCCCCTCAAGCCCGTCATCTCTACATGTGGCTTGATTGTGCTCAGAGCAGTAGATGAGGCACTCTGACAGCAGTGGATCACCTTCAAGGCGCGTGTGCGAAATCTTCCAGCGCAGCGTCGTCATGTGAAGATTCTCATGCTCAGAAACAAAGAGTACGCCAACGTCTGTGTCACCCAAAACGTCTGCATCACATGCTTCATGCGGGAGACAAACTTGAATCATCGCCCGCCCAACTAAAGCGAGATTATTGTCGAGCAAATGGCAGTACTTGTTCCTCTATTGTGGTCGATCCGGATACTGAAATTGATCACAGTTGACCCCTGAAGGGAAGGTTGCTTCAATCGGTGGTTGATCAGTTGAACGTCGGCTGGCAGCCGATGGAACGTCCTCATATCGCTCTCGACATGCTTCGGAGTCGCTTTCCAAATCCACATTGAATCCTGTGGACACTTGAAAAGTGTTGTCATCATAGATCTTGTCCCTGTGATCGTCGTCATCCGAAGCGCCTGACATCTCACTCACTGAATATTCCTCAGATGAGAAGTATCCACTGTCGTCACCGACACGCATGGAGCGAACTCGATACCCACTCCAGAGAACAAGGTTACCCACCGTGTCACCAAGCGAGATCACCTCAGGGAGCTCGCAGTATGCGGTATGAGTGAGGAACTTAACATTTACTGTCTGGACTCGGACAACCAGGAAAAAGCTGTGAGGAATTAGGAACCCTTCCCACGATCCCTTTGGTGAGCACTCGTCGATAACTCCAACGCCTGCACAACAGTTGTGACCCATGACATCAACAAGGAGGGCAACCTTCATTCCGTCACGAAGGTTCAGAAACGACAGAACTGGTTTGATATCCTCAACGGGTTGCAATATGGATTCCGGTTGATCCTCATTGAGTTCGTCGATGAAAGCGAATGGACGCAGGTCAGCCGCATCCCAATCGATTGACCGGCCAGAGCATTCGCGAAGCATGGATAGTCCATCAATTGGGAACGGGATGGGCATTTCCATCGAATCGGAAACATCGATTTCCTTGACACGAATAATCCATGGATCCCTCAGAATGATTTTTTGAACAACTGTGCGTCCAGCATAATAGAGACCTGAGTGAGTTAGGGCGACTTGAACACCTTCGCGTGGCTTCCATCGACTTGATTTTCTGTTCTTCATAAACGATAAAATCGGTCCGCAGTCCATGATCTAGAATGCCAACTGGGCTTCGTCGGCTGGGAGCCGACAAAATTTGTCGAAGATATCAACCTATGGATCCAGCTCGAGAACGGCTCACAAATAGGGAGTGTGTGAATGCATGCGTCACATAGTCAAAACTGATGCATTAGGTTTTCGGATTAGGGTTCAAGATTAGGGTTTCGAGTTTTCGGTGAACTTCCAAAGGATTTCAGTGCTTTTGCATGAGACTTGGGAATCTGTGATTCGGAAAGAGCATCTGTGTGATTTCTTGGAATGCAGATACAAACTGGGAAGGTGCACTTTTGTACACACATTCAGATTCCAGTGTTTAGGGTATCAAGACTTCAGGTAGTCAGGTGATCAACGCAGAATCAGCGTTAAGGTGAGGCAACAAGGTCGACTTACACAATATCAAATTGCTACTCTAAATCTAGAAAGCTGCAGGACAATTCACTGATTTTACTGCACATGGAATCTGAGCTCTAACCAGAGAAAGCATTGAACTTAATTGAACCAGACATGATCGCCTACACTATAAATGAACACCTACTTCCAGATAGTGCTTGTCAACGCGCAACACGTAGAATGCTTGAATGCTAAATACAGCCAGTGCACAAAAGTGCAAAGCGGACGATCTAAGCTGAGACAATAACTATACTACACGAAAGCGTGTGAGAGCAGGTGCAATAAAAAGAAGCAGACGAGAAATGACAGAGGATACGGAGTAGATGCGTTGATATCCCTCTCTCAGCTGAACAATGTGCGCGAAAGTCGATTTTGAAATTTCGCGCCAGAAACACCTTCGTGGATTCGCGCCCAGAAATTCGCGCGCATTCATTCTTGGACTTCAAATTCAAATTCGAACGGAATCGAATGTGAAATTTCAGCACGAAACTTCCTTGCGAAATTCGAACAGATTTTTTCAGAGAATCAAAAACAAAATATAAATGACGAGGAAGAATGAGTCGAATCCGAAAGCCAAATTAAGAAGAAATTTCAAAAAATCAAAGAATATATAAAAGAGACATTTAAGAAAATCTAAATTAGAATATTAAAAAGAAAGTTACATCAGATCAAAAAAACGACAAGTAAATCTGAATATTGGAAAATTAAAAAATAAATTTAAATGAAATTGAAAATGCTACCTGTAAATCCAGCCGGTTGGATGAAAACTGATAGACTACCGAGACTATCAGACAATCAGACTACCGAGACGCTTCGATGGCCTTTCGATTAAGGACGAAAGTTAATCGAACGGTCGCGGCGTTCAGATTTGAGGACGTATAAAAGGTCAGGCTTCCACCAAACCGGGTCATTTGCAATCTACTCTTCCTGGTTTAGTTAAGCAGCTTCAGGAATAGGTTGTAAGACTTTTCCTTGTTTAGGACTGAATCCGTCCGCGGCCAGCCGATGTAGGGTTTCCGGAAGTTGAAGAAAGCAGTGGAGGAGCACCCAGCAGGCGGAACGAGGCGGAGGAGCTCGAGCGCTAGAGTCAAAGTGACCAGCCGACGGGTTTTTTCCAGCAGCCGACAAAATGACGTCAGTCGATAGGTATAATTCTCTTTCACCGTCGGCTGCCACCCGACGGCAAACTATATATATTCTGGATTTTTCAATTTTTAGTTCCATTGAATGAAGTAATGCTATATATTGTAGCAATTGTGCTCTGTTCCAATGGTAATCTTTAGTGTCGGCTGCCAGCTGACGGAATTCTCTTGCGTCGGCTGCCAGCCGACGACGTTCTACTCGGATGTGGCTCACGAGAAATGCTCGCTATTTTGTTGCGCAGGTTGAGTAAGCTGAAGTGGCTGTTTGGGCCTTCTATTAGTGAGGACGAGGCAGTCTGGCTCGATAATCAGGTTCCAAATGCCACATTCGAGGCTCGTCCTGAATTGACCGAATGGGGCATTACCTGGAGGCTAGGGGAGGTGACTGAAATGGGAATCAACGGGAAGCACTTGGGCAAGAGTTTTCTTGGTGGAAACCTTATCGCCGTGATGGATATTATGGAAGATCCTGAGGACGACAACTGTATTTGACTCCTACTAAAGGTGAAGGTTCGAGTTGCCGACGACGACCCGGAGTCCTATGCTGTTCGAATTCGCTGGGCCCTCTGCTCACAGGAGCTCTGCACTTCATCACAGGAGGTGGGCATGCAATTTACCGACTTGCATCCAGAGAGCCGTGCGGAATTGGTCGAATGCTTTATGCAGGCGAAGGACCAGAGAGTGGCACTCAATGGCGGATCTAAGGGAAATGGCAGACGTAAAGCTGCAAAGAAGCCTAGGGCCTCAAAAAAGGCTAGTAGTTCTGCGCTGACTGTTGTTGCTGTGGCACCTGATCCGGCTCCGAAGAAGCGGGCGTCGAAGAAAACTGCGAAGGAGAAGATAGTGGCCGAAGCGTTGGTATGTCTGAACAACCTCTCATCCAATACCAACAGTAAGGAGGTCGAAGAGATATACAACACAGTCGAGAAAGGATTAGGGCGTTGTTATCCGTTTGGCCAGCAGGTTCTGCCAGTAAAGATTCATTCGTCATAGATCCACGTTGCGCCTCATGGAATGGTCTATCGTGAACTCGTCGAAAGGCGCCTCGACCAGCTTCGAATCATCTACAAAGCTGTTGGTCCTTGGCGGGCAAAACCGCCACTATATTGCGTTCCTCTGCGTGCTCCACCAGGTTCTGCTCAAGATAGCAAGGAGTTAAAGGGTATGGAAGTTCTTCGCAAGAGCGTGCCAAAAATGATGGAAGACCAAGTTCATTTCGGCGGTCAGACGTACAAGTGGTATGATGAACCAAATTGTCATTGGTTCATCATTGGTGGGCAGCACACATATATTGTGTGTAAGGAGCTCGGAGAGATGGAGGACCCCGAATCGTCGAGAGCTAAGTATTTCATGGAGTGGGACATTATTGTACTCTGGTCGAATACTCAAGACAACCTGGTGAAAATTTCGAACCTCCTGAACGTTGATGTTGCCGAGAAGAAAGCGGAAGAGACCTACGTTCCCCAGCTTCGTAGAATGAGGAAGAGGTGGATTGAGCTTGGTCGCGTTGACAAGCTTCAAGACCATGCTGCCTGGAAGGTACTTCTAGTGCTCACTAGTTTGTTCATGCTCAACTTGTTGTTTGGCTTCAGTGTATCTGACCGTCGGCTGGCAGCCGACGGCCTTATATGTGTCGGAACCTGACTCTATTCATCGTGATTGTTGCAGGAGTTTTGCAAGAATCACCTCACTGTGATTATGAGTAAGGCTAAAGACGTGGAGATCCAGAAGCTACCCCTTGTTTTCGTTCCTGATGATCTCTACAACAAGTGGCAAGTGGTTTTCACCGCTTGGCAGATGGGTCAATTAATTGGGGAGAACGATCAACCTCCTCTTCAGATTCCACGAATGCCGCAGCGGGAGATCACGCACACTGACCTTTCGTACCTCGTCAACCTGCGTGATGAGGACTCCAGGAAGCTGGCTGAGGCGATTCTGGATAAGAAGGTGTATATTAAGGTGAACGCAGGAAAGGAGAAGGGGGCTATTGGTGTATCGATGAAGTCGTGGGTAAAGGATGTAAAGATGAACTACATCATCAAAAACGAATTGATGCTGAAGTATCGCGATTATCCACTGAAGAAGCCTGGAGAGTCCGCATATGTCCCTTGGGCGTATGAGCAGTTTACTTTGCTTGTCGCTGAGAAGGGTATCAACGATGAAACCCTTGATAACATCCGACGCGAATTGGAGCAATCTGATGTTGGCTCAGCATTCCTGAAGGGGAGGAATAACGGGATTACTCCAACGATCAATGAGGCCCCGCCTGAGTTCTGGTCGGCAGTAAAGAAGTACGCTGCTCTTTGTGATGAGGATCTGGTTGATGAATTTGCTATTCGCTTCGATGTTCATGTTGCGAAGGGGCTTGTCGAACTGGTGAAGAAGATTGACGACAAAGGAGACGTGCAACTCGAGAAGGGAGCTCGCGAGATGTTCGTTGTCTTTGGATTCGACGAAGCCGGGGAATCGATCTTTATAGGCAGAGATGGGCTCAAAGCAGTTGTGCAGAGGGTGCTGCGAGTGAGTGATGATGAACAGTCTGAGATTTTCGCTCCTACAATTCTTATTACCGACGACAACTCCAGTTTCCAAATCGAGTCGGAATGTCGCAGTTCGACAGGAATATGTGCCGTCCACACAATTCGCTACCTCCCTGACAGTAGCCGGAAGTTCAAGGTGTCGGCCATGCACGACAGACCTCTGGCTAACGTCGGAATCCTCTACAACAAACCTAGTGATGAGCGTGAAAGATTCAGCCAGTTCAAGAAGGTGACGGGACTGACGAAGCCTCTAAATCCTGTCTATGACGACGCTGCTTCGCCCTCGTCCGAGAGCTGGTGTAGAGATGTGTGCAATCCATGCATGGGTTTGCTCTCCGCAATATTGAGTCCCACCTTAGCGGTGAAGGAATCAAACCTGACTGTCTTCAATGCCTGGGGTGGTGGGAATGTCACAGCCTTGGCCTTGGTTGGTTTCATTTACCCTTGTCGTACTTGCTCTTTTTTTTTGTCCTGCATTTTCCAGTTCTTGTCATTGCATGTCGTCGGCTGGCAGCCGATAGTTTTCTGCAGCGGGTTTCTGACTTATCTTCTCGTATTTTTTCTCAGCGGGCGAAAGCAACTGTGATTGAGTTTGTGCGCGAGGAAGCTGACATTGCTATTGCGAAGGAGCGCGTTAAGAACATGTCGTTTCTCCCGCAGCCGTCTGGTGTTTCTAATCGAATCACTTGGCCTCAGCCGTCGGATTCGACATTTGTTGCTACCCAGCTTGCAGAGACTTCTGGGCCACCGCCAAAGCTTGTGGAAGACGATGAGTTTTCTCGTCTTGCTCGGAAGGTTGTGGATGAGTTTGTGGTTCAATCTACTCAAGCATCCATGTCACGGAATTCGTTGGATGTGTATGATTTATCGGACGACCAGACATCTGATCATGATGTCGGGATAAATGAAGAGAAGACCAATCTTGACCATCTGATTACCCATATCGTCCAAGGACCTCAGTCATCCATGCCGGATGTTTTGCCTACAATAGTGGAAGAGGCGATGCCTTCCGGGTCTGTGGTCATCAATTTGGCCGAGCAACCGCAAGTCGAAACAGTTGGCCGGATTGGCGTCTCATCTGTAGCGGGTACTAATGCAAAGACTGTCCACCCGCCGAATCTTGCAACGGACCCTGTTGCCCGAAGATCGATTACTTGAGATTCTCGAGTAGTCCCGCCGGGACCTAAGAATGAAGTTCCCGTAATTTCAACGGGTACTGGCGTCTCTCTTGGAAGCCCAAAAGCAAAGAAGGCAAAGACTTCCAGCAAAACTTCAGGGAAGAAGCGGTCGACGTCTCCATCGGCAAAGACGAAGGGTTCTGCTGCAAAGCGTGGTTCAAGAAGCAATTCTTCTTCCAGACCGAACACCCCAATGACCCCCGAAGGCAAAGATCTCCCAAACGAGTCTATGTCTCTTGTCGTGGATCGCGCAGGCAATCCATCTGGAGGTTAATTTTATAGTTAGCTTACTGTAGGTTCAGAATTTAGTGACCTAGCGTGCAACTAATTTTCTGAAATATTTATAAACCCATCATGATTCTATACTGGGATACCCTGCTAATTTTATGTTTGATTTTCTGAATTATTCTCTGACCTTGTCTAATCTTCTGAGTCGGTTCGTCGGCTGGCAGCCGACCAGGGATCTAATGTCCTTTAATGGTCTTTCTTTAAATCAGCTGATCAGGGGACTAGTACTCCTGTACTTGCTGCTTCTGGTGTAGTGGAGCAGGTTGGTGTAGATCAAGAATCCGAAGCATTTGAGCACATGGTTTAGGTGGGTTTGACACCCCTTAAAGATTACTTCCTTGTACTTGAATTGAATGGTTTGGTTCTCACGCATGGCGCTGACCGTGTTACAAAGTTCCGGCCTCACACCCAAGAATTTCTCAAATACTGTGTTGATAATTTTACTGTCGTGATTTGGAGTTCCGAAAGTCCGGCTGGAGTGGGGACTCTTCTTAACGACCTGCAAGATCAGTTCAAATTCATTCTTCAAAGAATCAAACACGTCTTCGATAATACCCTTTGCGACGTAGCTCGGTATTCTATCGGTGGCAAGAAGTTCTACCTGAAGAGGCTATCAACATTATTTCTTAGTTATGGGGATTTGATAGGGAAAGGAGCCAATAGCGCCAACACCCTCCTGATTGACGTTCATCCGTACTCGAACGTCAAGAATTCTCCATATAACGCCATTCATCCCATACCCTACACTCTCACTTCAACTGAGACTGCCAAAGAGAGTAGGCAAGCCCTCTCGGTGATAACTTCCTTTCTGAGTGCGATGAAGGAAGTGGGTTGGACTGTACCCTTGTACACCTCAAGTGTGGACCACCTTATCCTGGTGAAGAAGTTCGCCTTGCCCTTTCAAAGTGACAAGCATCGTCGTCCTCGTCCTCAAGTTGCGAATCCGGAGTTGAATGATGGGCTCTCTGCGAGTGTAGACGTGGTCTTGCCTGATGCTGCCGTCGTCTCTGATGTGCCTTCCGGCCACAGGGTGACCTTTCTTGAACCTAAGCCTGTCGACCCTTATAAGACTCGGCTGGTAACCGTCCCGGGGAACCCTCGGTTGCTTCCTGGAGAACCCGAATGGGAGCAATTTGTTTGGTCCTTTCCAAGCGAGAAGCGTCCAAGGTCACTACCAACTAGACGTTAGATCAATCCGTCGGCTGCCAGCCGACGCTTAAATTCATTACATTTCTTGTCATGACATTCGTCATGACTATGGAATTATATTTTTTGTTCGCACATAGATATTATCTTTGTGTGAATGTTTACCCCTAATAAACATCGATTGTAATTATCTCAAGTTCCTATGCACTTGATGGGTTCTTAATTTATGCATTGTCATCCATTCATTTCTTCAGATTGACTCTGGAGTTGGCGACGCAAGTGAGTGGTCTTTATCGCTCCGCGCCGGACCATCTGAGAAGGTCAATAAGTACTTCCTTGTCTTATCCTTGAATGGTCTCTTAATGGCGCAAGGTGTTGGAGCCGACAGGAAATGGCATACCATCTTTCGGCTGATGCTGAAAGAGTTTCTCGAGTTCTGTGTTTCAAACTTCACTGTGGCAGTTTGGAGTGACCAATCCAGCTCTTTTCTGAAGTGACAAATGATAGCTCTCGAGGGAGAGTGTAGCATTATTAGAGAAATTAGACATCGTTTTCACAACAGTTTCTGCGACACAACGGCGACATCGTTCAACGGTCGGACTCTATATATTCAAAGGCTTTCTACTCTGTTTTTGCATCCGTCCGGCCTGTTAGGCACTGGAGTGAGTAGCCTAAACACTCTTCTTCTCGACTGCTGTCGTTTTGCTAATGTCCGGAACAGTCCCCTCAATGTCATGCATCCCCTGACGTTCGATCTGACTTCGAAGGAGACCCTGAAGAATGTCGTTCTTCCTACTGTTGTTCAGTTCCTTTCCGGTTTGGTTTCTTCGGGATTGCCTGTTCCTGAGTATATTTGTGAGAAAATTGATTCGACCGGATATCCTAGACTCTGGCCCGATGACCCAAAGTGGGCGGAATACGTCGAAGCTTATCCCAGCTCGATGCGTCTTAGTATTTCTTCTTCTTAGGATTGTAGCGTCGGCTGGCAGCCGACGCCCTCGAATGTTCATTTTGTCAGACCTTTCTTGACTTGCTGTAAATACAATTTTTGGGTAATAAAGCTCTTTTTTTTTTGAACAATTATTTGTGATTGGTGCCTCACTGAATCTATGCATGTCTATTTTATTGACTTCAGATGCAAAATTTATTTCTTGAAGTCGGAGTTCCTGGGGATATTTCGCACCAATTTGCAGTTGCGACTGATCTAGGAGACGTTGACTTGACGGATATCTCCCCGCGCTTCAGCGGCTTTCACTCACTGTTGAAAGATTATGAGAGACTGGAGCATCAAGAATTTCCTGTTGCGGTAAGCGGTCTTGGATTTCATGTCGATTCTGGCCAATGTTCACTTCAGCGTGTCGAGGAGCCTACTGTTGTAATCAAACATGCTGTCATAGTTGAGATCGTGTCACCGATGCGTCCTGGGAATATCGCTGTCGCTTCTGGCTCCACCCGCTGTCACATCGAGGTGGTAGACACCGACGATTTAGTTTCTGGTGGTGCTTGTCCTATCGGTGTCAATGTTGTCAGCTCCCAGCCGACACCTTTGTCTGCTTCAGTTCCAACTGCCGACCTCAGCTCCGATTTGGTTCACACGAACATTCAGGTGGGTCCTTCAAGCTACTACCTCGTCCTTGAACTAAGGGGGCTTCTCTTCGCCGAAAGTTTTGTTTGTCGTGGCAATGCTAAGAAGAAGAGCTTTTATCAGAAATCCAGGCCTGGGCTTCGAGAGTTCCTTGCTTTCTGCCAGTCTTCCTTTTCGTTGGCCTTTTGGTCAACCGATAATTCCAGAGCGATCCATCGACACATGGATCACTTGTTTGAAGTTTTCCCTGACTTGCGAAAGAACACAAAAGTGTTGGGCACTACGTACTGTGATTCCTCTGCGGCCAAGAATCCCTCGACTTTAGCCACGCCGCTGCTGAAGAGGTTAGCCCGAATGTTTTCTGATAGACGTTTTTTAATCGGGCCTGATGCAAATGAGCGGAACACGCTTCTCGTTGATCCCTTTCCTCTCCAGAATATCCTCAATAGCCCCTATAATACTGTTCATCCTTCTCTTTTTAAGTATAATATTCCGGAGATCTCAGTTCCCGGGATGCAGCCTTATCTATTGAGTGCGTTAGTTCCCTTTCTCTCTGGACTTTTGAAGCTCGAGTCAATGTTCAGGAGTACTGCCATGCAAATTGGAAATTTGGAACTTCTCGACTTTACCCTGGGTCGTTTCAGCATCAAAAGTACAGGGAGGTCATCTATCCCTAGGCCTTGGGTTTCGACGCTCCATACTGTCCCGATGAAGTGGAATCAAAGCTGTTAATAACCTACTCGAAGTAAGTATTCATCTATTCTAGAATGGGCTTTTTCGAGTTTCTATTCCTCTTTATTGCTATTGACAATCAGAAATTGATCCTTCTTTCCTTGTAATTTCTTAATTTTTGTGATTTTATGATATATTTTCTAATTCCAGCTTTCTTGTGTGTATGTATTGCCTTTATCACATGTCTGTGCTTCATCTTTGATGATGGTCATGTGCATTGTTATGCGCCGTCAGCTGGCAGCCGACGGTACAGTGTTTTCATCCTTCCTTAATATTCGGCATCATGACGATTGTCTTCTTTTTTATTTTCCAGGGGTCATCCTTTTATTTCAAATGCTTATATGGAACCCCTTCACCGTATCGAAAGTGTGTTGTCCTCTGTGTCAATGGGCTCCTTTGCTTTGTAAAACCGCGTGTGCCAATTTCTAGTTCTTGCACTCGTGAGAATATTGTTCGCCGGCCGGGCCTGAGGAAACTTTTTGATATGTTGCTCCCTTGCTACAACGTCGCGCTTTGGTCAACGTTGCCGATGGAGGAGTTACAACTTGTCTTGCGGCATATTCTTCCGGTTGGTGTTATGGATAGGCTGTCATTTGTCTATAGCAGACATGACTTAGCGCAGAACAAAAAATTTCCTTGGAGTTACAAAACGATGTCTATTCTTTCTAAGAAGAATCATTCGCGTTCTGTCTGCCTGCCTCATCAAGTTCTGTTTGTGGATGTGAACCCAAGGTCTCTCAGGAAAAATCCCGACAACATTTGTTATATTCCCTGGCCGTTTCAGGGTCATTTGAGCCTTCGAGACAATGACCATGTTATTCCTAACGTGGTGACCGACATCCTTCCCTTCATCCATCCGCTCCACAGATTTTCAAGCGTGCCTGAATATTTGGAGCAAGCACATCGACCTGGTCAGTCTCATTGGGCGGTTTCAAAGGCGCGTGAGTGTGGGCGCACAGTTGTCCGTTGGGACGAAATCGAATGGTACTAGGTCTTCTCCTTCGGCTGCCAGCCGATGGTCTTCAAATTAGTTTTTATTCGTGATTTTAAGGATGCATTTTGTAAAGTTCATGAAAGTGAACATTTGTGTTGTATAATTTGATTTTGAGGGTTCATGTACTTGTCATTAGTTTCCGTTCAACTTTATTATAGGATGGTTTCTTCTAGGAAGTTGTATTTATTTGTTCTCGAGATGTTCACCTTATCCTGGTTGGCTGCCAGCCGACACTGTAATTTGTTCTGATCAATAAACGTTTCTTTTTTGCAACTGGTATATGTTATTTTGGGACATCGGATTTGTCGATTGTGGTTTTCTTGCTTTATTACTTTTGGCCTTTGCTGCCCGCCGACTGAGTTTTTTCTCAGTGACTTGTTTTTGACTCGTTTTGATTTTTGGACTTTGTTTTGTCCATATTTAGTTAAATATCTGTTGTGTGCTAAATACAGTAATATGTGATTTCTTGCCAAAAATTAAGTTATTTTTATTTTGGATGCCAAATGGCCTTTTCTCACTTTAATTAATTATTCGGCATGGAGGTGCCGAACTAGAGGTTCATCTACGGTACTCCCAATGAATCTCTTGAAGAACTCAACAACCACATGATGTGCAAAAAGAAAAAAGAAAAAAATCAAAATATTTAAGAGCCATGATTCAAAATGCATGTAGTATACATCATGTAAATAATCATAATGTTAATTTAGGAATGATTTTTATGTCCTATCCTATACTAGCAACCGAATGTTGAACAATTAATGCAGATTTAAGAGATGCAAATTGTTGATGAACCCATTCAAGAACTGCTGTCTCTGCTCCGGTAACTCTTCTTTCTGTGCCAAATTTCCTCCTTTCTTGTTCACTTTGAATTTCTTTTACGTGCAAATGAACAACCTCGAGTTGTCGGCGCATAGCCAATATTTCAATTTCCAAACTTTTCCTATCTTCTAGATGCTGCATTTGTGAGTTTAAATATTTAGATTAGTTTTTAGGTAAATACTACTATCATTTAATCTATTGATTTCATTTAAAATCACAAAAGAAATAATTATTACCGGTTTTTCTAGCTATAAATAACTTGGGTTGTTATCAAAATAATTATGATACCTTAGCAGCTTCATGTGCAAGAGCTTGAGCATGTTTTATACGATTGGATTCTATCTTTGATTCCATTTCTCTAAGTTTGGCATCTCCATTTTTAATCCTCTCATTCAATTTATTCTATTGCTAGCAAAAAAAATTAGTTAGTAAATCAAGTTTACAATAGATTTTGTCTCATGATCTTGCTTGAAAGGAACATCACAATATAATTTAAAGTGATTAAAAAAAATGGTTGGTTTTTAAGCCAAGTATATTAGTATATTATAGACAAAAATATTAGAACTACAATATTTATGAGTAGACCTGTTCAACAGTCATTAACATCATTTCTTCTTCAGTTCCAGATTTGTTGACTTCTATCTTTGTTATGGATGATGTTGAATGGGTTATTTGATTTTCGTAATCTTCTACAATTGATGCATGCTTCTACAATAGGGCAACAAATAACAAAAATTTCATTTATGACAAATTTTTATTCATAATAGACATACAAAATCAATAAAAAGAATATATAACTACAACATAATAGTTGATTCCACTTGAGTAAAACCATATTTCTTGCCTTCTTTAACTTTTGTTGCTCAAGATTATTGCTTTCCATTTGATCTTTCGATGTTTTAATTTCAAGATTCATTGAATTCATTTTTCCATCAAATACTCTTTGAGCTACTTCCTGCATGTATATCCATAATATCCAACGAGTCAAGTCATTATTGATTTAAAACATAACAATTTGAATACTTCCTTCAAGTATATCTACAATATATAATCAAAATAGTTATTACAAATTCAAAATCTTTTCTCATTAAAGAATTGGATTCAAACAAGATTTGAAACCATGTACACCATGCCTTGTCATTTTGAAAGCGTTGTTCTTTAGTTGCCAATTATGCTTCATATTTCAATATGGCACATTTTTGCTTCTCAAATTCCTAAAAATGCAAAACAAAGTAAAATAATTAGTATAAAATAATTAGCATCTATCCAAAATAAATTGTAGTAAGCTTTTGAATTATGATTAAACACATAAATCTATGGCATCTTAGATTCTATTTTTTAAAAAAACCACTCCACAGTAATAATAGTATTATTATTTAATGTTATTTTCATTTACCCGAAAAGCATTGTCCTTTGCAATTTCAAGATTTTTTATTTGGGTCATAAATTTAGAGTCCACTTCCTCTTTGTGCTTCAGCTTTTGTTGTGTCATTTCTGCTTCTAATCTACTGATAATTGATGACCTGTCATTTATATAATTTCTTGCTCTTTCTGCATTTAAATTACAGAAATCATAACATCTTAATAATTTTTAACAAAATGCTTAAAACCATACATAATTATAAACAATTATCAAATTCTAATTGATTGTTCTTTATTATTTCAATCTCTATTTAACATTAAGAAACTTGAACCTTGTATTGCATCTACTCGAGCTTTGTTTTCTGCTTGAATTCTTGACATCTATTGCATTAAAAAAATAAATTCTTCAAATATTTGTAAAATATAATTCCACCATTTAAACTTTTAGCTATTTCACAGAATTTTTTCGAATTCAATTTTACTTGATTTTTTTACATTTTCCATTAGATGTTTGATTTCTTTTCTGGCTTCAGCTTCAGCAATTTGTGCTTTATGTGCCATTTCCCGCTGCTACATATACTAGCACAAATACTGATACATACGCTGATATGTGTATTTATACATATACTGGTATGTACCATGGGAAGTATACTGATACGTATATTGATACGTACAATAATACTGAAACATATATGGATACCAATAAAAATACAAACTTGAAAAAAATCGATACAAATACTAATACAAATACTAGTACAAATAATGGACTGAATACTAACATAAATACTAATTCGAATAGTGGCACAAATTCCAAGATAAATATTAAGGCACATATTAACACAAAAGTATATGTGCATACTAATATAAAACAAACATAACTACATATACACACACATACACAAAAACAACCACACACCGTCAAAAAAATATACACACATACAAAGAAGAATACAAACAATCAAATAAACAACAAATAAAATATCAAAGCCACACACAAAAACAAAAAATCCCAAAACAAAACAAAAAACCCACCTACCAAAAAATAATAATACGAAGTATGAACACTAACATACAAACAAACACAACTACATATACACACACATATGCAAAAACAACCACACCCCATCAAGAAAACATATACATACACACATACAAAGACGGATACATACAACCGAATAAACAAAAAACAAAAAATCTAAGCCACACACAAAAAATTCTAAAACAAAACAAAAAACCCACCTACTACAAAACACTAGTATTAAATATGAATACCAATATAAAACCAAACACAATTACATACGCACACCTATATACAAAAACAACCACACAACATCAAAAAAACACATACACACACACTTACAAAGACGAATACACACAATCAAATAAACAACAAATAAAACACCAAAACCACAGACACAACCAAAAAATTCCAAAACAAAACAAAAAACACATCTATTATAAAATACTAACACTAATTAGAGGGGACATAGAGACTAACCCACGACCCATGCCGAACATATTAAAAAGACACCCTGCCTTGCAAAAAAAGAATACCAAAACATTTTTTTACCAAACACCATCAAACTAAAACCCGAATAAGAGCACATCGCCCAAAAATTTGCCCCCCTCTTCAAAACAACACACACAACACATCAACAATATAATGACACACACCCATATATCACCATATACATAAACCCACATAATAAACATCCTTCATCCCATATTTTTTATGAAAACTCAATACACAAGGTACTAAACAATTTCCTACATAGTAAAGCCATACCTCCCTCAATTAAAACAATAAAACTAAAAAACACTCTTATCAATGAATCACCTAATATAAATACTGAAATACATATTGATACAAACACCAAAACAAACACCATTTTAAAACCCAACATAAATACTAACACAACTACATATGAAAGTGACTTAAATACCCCCGCAAATACCAACATAAACCCATATACAAATATTTTTTCACATAATAATCACATACACACAAAACCAAACACAACCACAAAAAAACACAAACAAACATACACACACCTATACATCATAAATAAAACAACAACCAATAAACAAATAAACACACGGGCACAAAAAAAGTTAAAAATAAATTCAACTATACCCACTATAGAAATCAATAACAAAAAATTCATTACCCACATACAAAATATAAACAACCACCTCCCCCCAAACAAACAAGACCCTAATAACATAACTAAGCCTAAAAAAATTATTATTATTAGTATACAAAAAATAAAAACTCTAAAATACAACTCTAAACATACATATCACAAACTCCTACTACTTCTAGGAGGAGACATAGAAACCGACCCCGGACCCATGCCAAATATACTAAAAAGACACCCTACGTCACATAAGAAAAATGCCAAAATATATTTCATACCTAATACCATAAAACTACAACCGGAATACGGACACATAGCAAAATCCTTTACACCTTTTTTAAAAAACACACATACATTACACCACACACAAAAAAAAAAAAAAAAAAAAAAAAAAAAAAAAAAAAAAGAAAAAAAAAAAAGAAGAACACCGGTCTCCAAAGGAGGCCGGCGTGAACAAAGTGTCCGTTCGTTCCACTACTAAGACCAAGTCCACCGGACATGAAATTAGTGAGCACCACACACATAACACTACACACCCAAATATTGCCCAATACATACAACAAAAAAATACGCATCCACCACCTCACATTCTATATGCACTAATAGTCACTACACACCCAAACATAGACAAATGTAACCATCTCTTAAACCCACAAAATTTGAACACAACTACATGGACCAATACACTTCTACAAATTCTACTAAACTTACAAAATCCACCAGAACGACACATTTACACTCCACACCCTTATACTAAATTCCTAGTAGACAACCAAAATATTATAAACCATGAGAACTCAATACATAAAAAATTATACGACTTCTTACATAGTCAAGAAATACCACCCTCAAATACTACAATAAAACAAAAATTCCCTTACCTCCCTAACAACCTCATAAATGAATCACTAAAATGTCTAGACCCTATACCAGAGTACACCCACCCACCCCCACCTCTTCCCTACATCCCTCTTCAAAATCAAAACATTAGATCAAACCAAGAAAAAACATACATAATCACATGGAATGCCTCCTCACTAAACACTGCCCTTCCGAGTTTACAAACTTTAGTCACAAACACAGACACAGCACCAGCCATCATAGTAATACAAGAAACAAAACTAACCACCACAAAATCTACAAAATATATACAAAATATATTTCAAAACTATAAACTCATCTTTAACAATACACATACACTTACAAGATGCATGCAACAACGAAGACCATTCACCCGAGGCCGAGGTGGCCTCCTTACATTAATACACAAAAAATATACATTCCCAGGCAACATCAACAAAATCCCTACCGCAATGCACATATCACCATACATTCAAATAATTAAAATCACTAATCACCCACTACAACCGTGGTTAATCTTTCACATGTATATGCCATCCCATCCCGAAGATACTAGATTCCTCTTAGATATACAAAACACTATTACATCCCAAATTAATAACAATCCCAATCATACATACCTATTATGTGGAGACTTCAACAGAGACATAGCACTAATTGGCCACCAAAATGGAAACCAACACACCCCCTTCAAAACAATGATTATCAATGGCATCGCTTCACAGAAAATTTAAACTTCACTTACATCAATACCGATACACAATTCTCTAGACAAGGTGGCTATAATTATAGTGATTGGAGTCTAATAGATGGATTCTATATAAATACAAATAACAATATACAATACACCTCCACAACAAACAATGATATTATTCTCAACTCGGACCACTCACCCATACAATTGCACATCCCAAACAACACACTAATTAGTAGAACTCCTATAATTCCAAACAAAGACACTATACGTATACTCAACCCCATCCCAAAAACCAACATAGAAAAATTCAACACAAAATTCTTCGAAGAAAACTCAGTACAAATAGACTACCTCATAAACACTCTTGAAAATAATAGTCAATAAACACAAGCACAATGGCAAGAAGCATGCCACACCCTAGACAAACTCATCAATAAAATCTCCGATACACTAGAACAAACTTGTAGAGCACACACAATACCCCAAATGACAAACATAACTTCTCAACAAGGCGGGTATCTACCCCGCAAACTTTCTAAAACTTGGAAACAACACTTAACCACATACCATACCATACGTAAAACCATTAGAATTGTAAAAAACAACCCTCAATGGCGTAACCACCCCATACACAACGAACTACTAACTATACAACACATCCAAATCCCTACCCCGCCGCCTCCGGACCTTCCCCACGATACATGGATAAAAGATATCGCGCTAATCGCAAAAAATGCCAACATACAAGCCCGGAAAATAATCACAAAATACACCAAAGAAAACATTAAAAAAGCCATCTCAAAATACAGACAACTATACAAAATCAACCCAAAAAAAATTAACAAAAAAGTCTTTAAAAACCATGAATCCCCACCAATGGATTGTATCATAGATCAATATAATAATATTCTAACTAGCCCTGTAGACATTGCGAATGAAATATTTAACCAACAAACAAAAACCAATAGACCAACAGTACCAACATGTAATTACCAACCACAATATACAATAGAATGCACATGTGCAGTACGCCAGTACCCACGGCACGACCTGGACGGATATACCCTTGACAAACGGGGTGAACCAGAAATCCCACTACATAAATACCTCAACAGAGCCACATACGACACATGCCTCCAAAATCTTGGAAATAATAAGGCTCGAGGCCCAGACCGCATACCAAACTCAATACTCAAAAACATGCCTCCAAGATTTCATAAGCTATTATTTCTATTCTTCTCCCATTGCTATAAACAAAAACAGATATCAAACTCATGGAAATTGAGTACAACAATTTTACTATACAAAAAAGGCAATCCATCCATACTACCCAACCATAGACCAATTGCACTAGCTAACACAATATACAAACTCTTTACCAGTACACTCACCTCCATACTTTCCTCATACGGCAAAAAATTCAAAATCCTACATGGTAGTCAAGAAGGATTTAGAGCGGAGAGAAGTACCGCTCGACAAATACAAACTATAATAG
Source organism: Bryoerythrophyllum caledonicum (assembly GCA_963971425.1). NCBI lineage: Eukaryota > Viridiplantae > Streptophyta > Bryopsida > Pottiales > Pottiaceae > Bryoerythrophyllum > Bryoerythrophyllum caledonicum. The sequence continues at coordinate 19,626,782 of OZ020520.1, read as the reverse complement.
CCGCACTAGAAGACGCAAAGTTTACTAACCAAGATATATACATACTATACGTGGACTTCAAAAATGCCTTTGGCTCAATTGACCATGCCCGGCTTCTAGCAATTATGATGGACGTTGGTTACCCAAAAGAGGCAACTACACTTGTTGGAAACATCTATTCCCAATCATCTATATGTTATACCGGTGAACACTTTCGGAAAACAAAACCTATAGCCATCCAAAGAGGAACTATACAAGGGGACACCCTTAGCCCATACCTATTCATTATATTTTTAGAACCACTACTTAGATGGCTAGAAAGAGGCAATAACGGATATACTTTCGGCACATCACAAGTCACAATAAACTCCGCCGCATATGCGGATGACCTAGCCATCATAACCAACAAAATCAAATCAATCCAAATACAACTCAATAAAATTGATAGATATTGTAAATGGGCTGGCATGGATATGGGAGTCCCAAAATGTGCCGCTACCGGATGTCCAAACAAATCTAAATTGAACCCTACCACTTTCAAAGCCCTAATGCAAACCTCTAACATCAACTATCGCAACCAACCAATCCCTATACTACACCAAAACGAACCATACATATACCTAGGTACAAATCTTGTTCCCTCACTAAAATGGAAAATCCAAATCCACACTACAACCACAAAGCTCATCAAACAATGCAAAGAACTAACAACATGTCCGGCCACCATGAAACAAAAAATAAAAATGGTTGATACCGTACTACGCCCAGGTGTGGCCTACAGTTTTTATGGAGTACGATACTCTATACCAGCCATCAAAAAACTTGATCAAAAAATAATCGCCATACAAAAAACCATATGTGGATTACCAAAATGTATGTCAAACGCAATAACACAACTACCACATAACCTATTTGGACTTGAAGCTTTTTCCCTAAAAACGCATATCTCCGATGTATAGGCGAACAACTACAAAATGCCTTAAACGATAAAGGTAGACTTGGGAAAATTTATAATGGATTAACTCATTACATCCTCGCCCAATACGGGGGCGCTGAAAACATACCCAGGATTAAAAAAAGCGACTATATAAGATCACCAATAACACGGACATTCTTCTTATTAAAACATATAGCCAAAGTCCATCTTAAAAGCACACTCCCAAACTTCCTCATTAAACCTACAACACTTGAAACACTATGGCGGCAAGAAACACTAAACCACAACACACTCAATGCCCAACTCTCCCAAAAGCTTCTACAAAAACTCCTCTCAAAAAATATTTTTGAATTAGCACAAATTATGTTACCCAACGGCACACACATCATGAACAACGAGGACTTCAAAACCTACCACTTCACACCATCCAAACTATTAAAAAGTGCCCTAAATATTGCTAAACAATTATTTTGCCACCAAACATGCCCCAATATATGTCGTACTCCTTGTAACATACATTTATACTCTCATATACTTAAAGACTCATTCATCACCCTCAACAATAACATCAACCCAAGAAATATCCCCACACCAAGTAATCCCGCTAGCCCTCCACATACATATCACCCCCGCCCCCACCCCCCAACATACATCCCCAAAAACCCTACCACATATCCCATTAATGACATCATACACCATAAACATATCCAACACACAAACACAAATAACATACAAAATACCTACACAAAATATCTATGCCAATGGCAACTCAATGATAATACATATAATAAATGGCTCCCCCAAAGAGACCTTTTCCCAGACACGACACCAATACCTCCACACATAACACCGAAAACTTAAAACAATACTACCAAAATATTCAAAACAAAACATACTCGGATATCATCCTAGCCCACCACCCCCAAGAATAATTCCCAGACTCAAGATCCGTAACACCACCCATAATTATCCCACTCTTAAACATCTACACAATAGAATGCAACCCCGAAAATGATATCCTTACATCCTCAAACACAATTCAAATAGATAACAATCAAGCACATCTATACAAAGAAAACGGCCGACATTTACACACCATACCCATTACCCGGCTCCAATGGTTATGGAAACAATATCATACAAAACTCCAAACCCCTATAAACATTGAACCAACAACCCAACCCTTTGAAACCGAACTAATATGGCTTTATCAAAGGTATAAATATCGAATACCAAAAACTGACCCCCTCAAAAATGCGCAATACACAATATCCACCCCCATTTTAGATTCACTAATCTCATCCTTCAACATCGAGCACTCATACTTTTCCTCCCCGATCACATGTCCTACTAAACTAAATAAATTCTACTCACCGTACGAAAGAGACAAAATATTTGGATCCCTAGGCAAGGCCTTTGACCACAAATGGATCGGAAATGGCATAGCTCACCCCCACAACAAGAAAGACATGGAACAAGCCATACATTGGGCTAGACTTGCCGCCAAACACGATCCAAATAACACAAAAACAATCATCGTCACACCAAACAATAACTAGTACCAAAACAACAACCAACATTCAAACCCATTCCTAGATTCCCACATCATTGCAGTATTCGAAGCATACACAATACCATACGAAGAACCTAACATTCCACCCGAGCTAAAAAAACCCCGAACTGAGCCATCTACATTACAGATACTATGCGTCCATCATCAAAATCAAACCCTTGGCTCCCTAGAACAACTTGCAGAACTTACCTCCATAACAGACAATCTAGACATACAACGACCATACACAAAACCGGCCCAACCAACACCCATACAAACCCCCGTAAACAAAAGTAAAAACTGGTCAAAATTAAACTACTCCGTCACACCTCCCCCTCTCCCTGACTACCCAACTCATACCATACCAAAATTTAACTCCGCACACAGTTATTACACCGACGGCTGCTTTAAACCATCGGAACAAATTAGCCCGGGCTCTTGGCGCAGAGAAAAAGCTGGATATGGCATATATAATTCTACCAAAGAAATTAAACTAGCCAAAAGACTCCATGGACTACAAAATATCCTTAGAGCAGAACTTATGGCCATTCACAAAACACTACAAATCATCACAACAAAATACAAAAATGAACCCGCACATATATTCACCGATTGTATAAATGCACTTTACCTACTAAACACTCAAATAACACACCCTACCCTTCACAATAGCCACCCCGACCAAACCATATTAACATCAATGGTCCAAATGCTACAAAACCGTACACAAATCACAACCCTTCACAAAGTGAGAGCCCATGCCAACATTGATGGCAACGAACAAGCAGACAAACTTGCAAAAGAAGGCTGAGAAAAAACACACAAAAATGCCAAAGACCCACACGAACATGCCCATGCCACCCCATACTACTTTCAAAAAGAAGTCCGGCCTTCCAAAGAAGATACCCCCGACAAAGGCCCAATTAGATTCTTGAGCAAATATCTAAAAAAACAAGACCTCTACAACAACCTTGACACAATCTCAGAAAATATTCCTAACATAGAAAAATGGACTAACAATAACGACATAAACAATGAACTCTCTACAAACTTTTGGAAAAACCCCATCATCTCAGACTCACAAATAACGTGCCTCATCAAATTCCGTACGGGTCAATATATGGGAAACGCTCGCAAACAACTCTTTGGAATAGAAAGATTCCCATCCATAACATGTCCCATATGCCCCTCAACGGACCCAGACACATGGCTCCATGTCCTATTCAAATGCCAAAACCACCACATACACTCTCTAATTGTTAAAAGACATAATAAAGCGGTATGGGAAATCCAAAAACTAATCACCTCCTACAATAAATCGAGATGTTTTATACTAATGAACGCTGGTCAACATTTTGTACCCCCTTTCACTAAAGTGTATATTTCTACATCTATTATCCCTCGAATTGACCTCAAATTTTGCACACAAATAGCTAACAACATATAAGTCAAATTGGTAAAAGATTTGATCACATTTCAATGTAAAAACTAGAAGTTATACCTAGTCAAAGTAGGTTGACCTTGCCGGGCAAGGGGGGAAAAATACTTTTCTTTGCACTTCAAACGCTATAATCTTCACATCCGTGCCGTGGAATGCAACCAAATTTGTATTGTAAGTTCACATACCTGTCTATTTTAAAATTGTACGGTTAAAATTCTAAAATTAGACTTTAATGTTAGATTTCGTTGCCACTTGTTGATGATGGCAATTTTGGAGTGTTTCATGAGGGAAAATGCCTGGGCTTTTAGGGGTTAATGTGGGTGAAAATTGATGTGGACCGCGTCAATTTTGGTTTTGGAACATAATTGATGTGGACACATTTCAACATGTGTCATGCCATTCTTTACCATCACGCTGCCACTTCTCTTCTACTCCTCGTCGCTTGCCGTCACCTCTGCATAATTCACATTGATTTTGTGTCAACAATTTTAAAACATCCCACACTATTTTTTGAGGAACACGATTTGATGTGGATTGAGAATCGAGGTGGACCACTGTAATTTGTGTGTACTGGAATCAGTGTAGGTATTTGGAAATAGTTTGGTCCACACTATATGCAGTGTTTAAGGTACATGAGGGGTTTAAACTAGTCTCTCGGGGTTGGTTCCGAAGCAAGCCCCGCCGCATTGCATTACATGGTCGCACAACACACAACATCACTGACTTGGGAACCAATAAAAGAGTTACACATGTCGTCAGCCTAGGTGAGACTGGGTTGAATGGCTCCCGGCGGCGTCCTATGCAAGAGACCGGCAAACCACATCATGTCCTACATGACAAAATCTAAGATTTTAAATAGAGCACACTCTACATGTATTTATCATGTCAAATTAGTTATGGATGATGGAGAAGGAATGATGGATATATCATTTTCTTTCCCTAATTTGCATGAATAGTCCATAGAAAATATTTCTATTGATTTAAGTAGAAGCACCAATTTTTTTCTACACTCTTTTAGTAATACAACTAAGAGTTTTTTTGTGCGAGTAAACTAATATTTTGAAAAAGAATACCATAGGTGAACCTCTAGTTCGGCATTTATTAATTAGAAAAATGACTGTCGAATTAAGTGGGAAAATATTTAATGAAATTGCCGAAACTAGGGAAACTTTATATTTATAGATTTTGTCGCATTGGAAGACATCAAAGGGGAATGGTGCTTGGAAGAGCCTCACCCAACTTTCGCGGCCTCACCGCCTTGGAGGTGTATGCGGTTGCCTCTACGCAACTCGATGGCGACGCCTAGGATCATCACTAGCGAGACGGGCAACAATACTTCTCTCTCGGCCCCCGACATCCGGGCACTTGACCGTTTGCATCTCCTCCAACTCTCATGCTCTGACTTTGCTCCTTGTGTCGGGCTCCTCATGGTCCGACCCTGTTTTTCTGGGTCGTGTCTGTATTCGTTTGTCCTGGTTAGGTTTGTCTTTGTAGGCCCTAGTTTGCAAGGCCCTTGTGGCCCCGTCCGGACCTCGGCCCTGGTCCTCTTCCGTGTCCAGGTCTTGCTACTGCCGACCTCTGTACATTTCCCACTTTAAACCCCGATGGGGTCTTCTTCGGTGCTTTGAAGAGCCTCCATTTGAGGTTGTACATGCATGGAGGCTTTGGTCTAGAACCCCAAGGTCTTGGGTTCAAGCCCCGTGGTCGTCAAGTGTGCTAAATACAGTAATATGAATTATTCGAAATGGAGGTGCCGAACTAGAGGTTCACCTACGGTACTCCCAATGAATCTCTTAAGGAACTCAACAACCACATGATATGCAAAACGAAAAAAAGAAAAAATCAAAATTTTTAAGAGCCATGATTCAAAATGCATGTAGTATACATCATGTAAATAACTATAATGATAATTTAGGAATGATTTTTATGTCCTATCCTATACTAGCAACCGAATGTTGAACAATTAATGCAGATTTAAGAGATGCAAATTGTTGATGAACCCATTCAAGAACTGCTGTCTCTGCTCCGGTAACTCTTCTTTCTGTGCCAAATTTCCTCCTTTCTTGTTCACTTTGAATTTCTTTTACGTGCAAATGAACAACCTCGAGTTGTCGGCGCATAGCCAATATTTCAATTTCCAAACTTTTCCTATCTTCTAGATGCTGCATTTGTGAGTTTAAATATTTAGATTAGTTTTTAGGTAAATACTACTATCATTTAATCTATTGATTTCATTTAAAATCACAAAAGAAATAATTATTACCGGTTTTTCTAGCTATAAATAACTTGGGTTGTTATCAAAATAATTATGATACCTTAGCAGCTTCATGTGCAAGAGCTTGAGCATGTTTTATACGATTGGATTCTATCTTTGATTCCATTTCTCTAAGTTTGGCATCTCCATTTTTAATCCTCTCATTCAATTTATTCTATTGCTAGCAAAAAAAATTAGTTAGTAAATCAAGTTTACAATAGATTTTGTCTCATGATCTTGCTTGAAAGGAACATCACAATATAATTTAAAGTGATTAAAAAAAATGGTTAGTTTTTAAGCTAAGTATATATAATTATTTGTTGATTAACAATAAAATTTCACTATGATAATTATAAGTGAATTATAACTTAAATCATGTTAGTATTTAATAGATGAAACTCTTAGAACTACAATATTTATGAGTAGACCTGTTCAACAGTCATTAACATCATTTCTTCTTCAATTCCAGATTTGTTGACTTCTATCTTAGTTATGGACGATGTTAAACGGGTTATTTGATTTTCGTAATCTTCTACAATTGATGCATGCTTCTACAATAGGATGACAAATAACAAAATTTTCATTTATGATAAATTTCCATTCATAGTAGACATACAAAATAAATTAAAATGAATATATAACTACAACATAATAGTTGATTCCACTTGAGTAAAACCATGTTACTTGCCTTCTTTAACTTTTGCTGCTCAAGATTATTGCTCTCCATTTGATCTTTCAATGTTCTTATTTCAAGATTCATAGAATTCATTTTTCCATCAAATACTCTTTGAGCTACTTCCTGCATGTATATCCATAATATATAACAAGTCGAGTCATTATTGATTTAAAACATAACAATTTGAATACTTCCTTCAAGTATATCTACAATATATAATCAAAATAGTTATTACAAATTCAAAATCTTTTCTCATTAAAGAATTGGATTCAAACAAGATTTGAAACCATGTACGCCATGCCTTGTCATTTTGAAAGCATTGTTCTTTAGTTGCCAATTGTGCTTCATATTGCAATATGGCACATTTTTGCTTCTCAAATTCCTAAAAATGCAAAACAAAGTAAAATAATTAGAATAAAATGATCAGAATCTAACCAAAATAAATTGTAGTGAGCTTTTGAATTATGATTAAACACATAAATCAATGGCATCTTAGAATTGCTTTAAAAAAAACCACTCCACAATAATAATAGTATTATTATTTACTGTTATTTTCATTTACCCGAACATCATTATCCTTTGCAATTTCAAGATTTTTTATTTGGGTCATAAATTTAGAGTCCACTTCCTCTTTGTGCTTCAGCTTTTGTTGTGTCATTTCTGCTTCTAATCTACTGATAATTGATGACCTGTCATTTATATAATTTCTTGCTCTTTCTGCATTTAAATTACAGAAATCATAACATCTTAATCATTTTTAACAAAATGCTTAAAACCATACATAATTATAAACAATTATCAAATTCTAATTGATTGTTCTTTATTATTTCAATCTCTATTTAACATTAAGAAACTTGAACCTTGTATTGCATCTACTCGAGCTTTGTTTTCTGCTTGAACTCTTGCCATCTATTGCATAAAAAAAAAAAAAAAATACTTTAAATATTTATAAAATATAAATCCACCATTTAAACTTTTAGCTATTTCACAGAATTTTGTTTGATTCAATTTTATTTGATTTTTTTACATTTACCTTTAGATGTTTGATTTCTTTTCTGGCTTCAGCTTCAGCAATTTGTGCTTTATGTGCAATTTCCCTCGCTTCCATCACTTCTGACTATTCAATAATTGATGTGTAATATAAAAATTCACTACATCAATGTGAGAATGTGTATAGTATTTTATAATGACTTTATTCTATAATATAGTAAAAAGCGTTTTAATTGAGTGTATATTATTATTATTATTATTATTATTAGAATTGATATTATATGGAATTATGAATAAATAAATGGTTGTTGAAAATTTAATTTAGTGAATGTCTTTCTATATATTAACATACATTTTTTATAATAGCCATTTGTTCATTCTGCTTCATCTTGTCTTCTATGTCTTGAAGTTGCTGAAAATTTGAGAACATTCCCTTTTTACATTTTTTTTCAAAAAATTATTTAAAAATTAGAATATTACAATTGATTAATACACTACATTTTATATCGTTGATTGGGCTCATACTTGTTTAGAAGAATCCATGTGTGACTTCAATTCAAAGGCTTCTTTTTCAATGAATTTCCGCAATAATTTTTCTTCTTTAAGTTCCACTTGGATAGTCTAATGTTCAATACAAGGAGAAGTTATTGATATATTTATAGGAGCAAATATCTTAATTGAAATGAAATTTTATGTTTTTAAAGGCCTTATCAAATATATGATATAATCTAATGTAATTGTGAGAGTTTATTAATGATTATCATGGTGGTTACATACTTCGAGTTGAGTATCTGAAGCAACTTTTTGTAGTTGAACTTCACAAAATTCTGCCTTACATGATTCCTAAAAAATATCAAGATATATGTTTTACATTACTTATACTTGTAACACTTTTTTAGACATCACAAATTATTTACAAAGCATTTGGAGCTTGTAATAAGAATTTTGCATATGGTGAAAATTTAGAATAATCAGCTTGCTTTTTGTACTTCCATAACCACTTTTATGACTAAATACTAAATTTAAACTATCTAGGGTTTAAAATTTTAAGCAAGAGTTGAAAGCAATATAAGATTTCACTTTAATAACCTTGTTGACAATGGTTTGATTATTGAATGCCTATATTGTGCTTTTAGTTGCTTATGTTGTTTTTTTTACTCATGAATCAAGTTATTTAATCATTATATCCTAGTAAGATTTTCAGTTGCATATGAAATATAAAAGTAACTCACCAAGCTTTGACGAAGACTACCAATCTCTTTTTGAAGAGAAGAAATGCGGTCAAGGTTGATGTCGCCAATCTTTTTAGAATTCTGACCACTTGCTAAGAAAAAGTTAGAATATTGAGACAACTGCTTCCATGCTTGAAGCAAAGAAAGTAATAAGGGGATAAAGTTCTAGTAAACATATCTTACAAATCCGATATTAGATTTTTTATCATCCGAAAGGGTGCCGTTTGGTTATAATAACTTGCGAGTTCGATTTTTCTCAATCGACTCATCAATTTGTGCTTGTGTAGAGAGAGGGATGCCATTGCCAACAAGGCGAATATCGGTGAGGCAGTGATTCCGTTGTAGCATTGTAACAATGCTTGCTGCACCCCCGGACCCGATTTCATTCCATTGTAAATCTACATTAGTCCCACATAAAATTACTACATGTGCAAGTCAGTGCCGAAATACTTACATATGCATGACGAAGGCATTCAACACATGGGCATCACCATGGCATTATATGGGTATCACCTTGACAAATATCTTGAATTTTCCAATTTTTTTGGACATTCTCCGTTGTGAATCAATTATGACGAAAGTGACCCACAAGCAAGGTAGTTCAAAAAAATAAATTCTTGTAAGAGTTAATGTCATTAACTTAAGAATATCATTATCTAGATGATAGATGAATTATAATGATAAAGTAATCATACAAAGATTCTTATATTTACTAGGTACCAAGACATGCAAGAGAATAGTTGCTTTGAAGTGCATGTGCCAAAGTAGCTATCGTTGATGGACCAATTCGATTGCTTCGCAAGTCCACCTAACAAGGTTCATAGCTTCCAACAACTTATCACAAAACAAAAAGAATGCATTTGAGTTACTTGTAAAGTCACCCAAAGATTCAATAACATGACTTTTCTCTCCTCACTCTAAATAGTTCTAAGACTAATAGAACAACTCAACCTTTCATATTGAAACCTTCAATAAAGAAGGAAAGTGCCTAGCAATCTCTAAATCTCAAATCAAAGTAGTGTTAGCCACCATTGAGAATAAAGAAAGAGCAAATATTAACCACCTTCATGAGAGGGTTCAATGTAACACACCTCTTTGAGAGAATGATTAGAGGCTATTGCTGAAGAAAGAGCTGCTATTCCTGTGCGAGCCAATCCCAAACTATTCCATTCCAATGACAACCTACAAACATTCACAAATATTCAACAATCAATTGAAGTTTCACAAGTTTGCCATTGTTTTTCAGACAAAGATAGACGCTCAGGCCTTCAAGTGTTGATTATCCAATAAACTTGCAACCATAACAGAAACCTCTTGAGTGACGTGGCACTACGAACAATTTGAGCCAAATCGTCTCCTCTGTATATATTGCACCCTGCCAAAACACCACAGCAAAAAACATACTCCATTCAGAATGTGCAGCTCCAAAAAACAACACAAAACCTTGGGGATCATACCACTCAGATCCAGCTCCACAAGCTTGTCATTGTTCTTGATGACGCGCAGCAAAGCTTCACAACCTGCAACGCAGCAAAACATCGCAAGTCATCAATCTCAAAACCATCCCAGATCTCGCAAACCCTCTCCAAACACCCGAAAACCCTATTACTTTTCGGAAAAAAAGGATTAGAAAATGAGAAAACCCTCTCCAAAACCTAAGTCAACCCTAGATGCACGGTTTCAGTTTCATCCCTCATATGTTCAAAGGAAAAAAACCTGAAAATAATAAAATAAAAACTGAGAAAAAGCCTTCAAAAAATGGAAGCTCAGTCCCACTTTTCACTTGCAGATTCTCAAAGGCGGCTAACACCAAAAATACCAAATTCAACCCTATTTGCATAGTTTCAGTTGAAGCATCCCTGGTTTCACAACAAAAAGCTGAAAAAAACAGGAGAAGCTCGCCAAAAGTACCAAATTCAACCTTACATGCATAGTTTCAGTTGATGCGTCCAAACAAAAAGCTGAAAAAAACATGTGAAGCTCACCAGAAGTACCAAATTCAACCTTATTTGCATAGTTTCAGTTGATGTGTTCAAACAAAAAGCTGGAAAAAACATGTGAAGCTCACCGTTTTGGCAGAAGGACCGATCAGAAACCTTGAGCACGCCGTCATGCTTCAGATCCATGGACTCAGAGCCAGCAGCTCCTTTGAACCTATCCCTCCGATCCTGAATCCGATCCTGAATTCGATCCTGAATTCGGTCCTGAATCCGATCCTGCAGCCTCTTCACCCGGTCCTTGGCCTTCCTGGTGTCGATCAACCGCTCCTTGTACAACATAGTAGAGGCTCCATAGTCCACCACACTACAAGGTTGAGGCTCATAAGCTCTTCCAGGGTGAAGGGAAGCGTTTTTGAGGGCGAATACTCCGTCTCTTCCTGGAGGAGACTTGCCCTTAATCTCGATCATCACGGTTTTCTTCGCGTGGTTGAAGGGTGTGTCTGAGTTTGAGGAGGCGCTCCCATTGGCTTGCGTTTCCTCTGAAGAGTCTGAGGTTTGGACCTTTTGGTACAAGCTTGGCTTCATGGTTTCAGAGATGGGGTTATCATGTGCTTGAAGGTGGTTATGAAACCCTAATTTTTGTTGTTGATATATTGGGTGTCTACTGGTTTGAGTCGACTTGGGTGGCCGTTTGTTGGTTGGGATAGCGAAGGAGAGGATCAGGTGATTTACTCGGGAAGACTTGAGCCCTGGAGCACGGGATTATGGTTTTTGAAGGCGGTTATTACATAGCTCCGAACCCTAATTTGCCTGTCAATGTACCGACTACTGGTTTATTGGTCAACTTGGGTGGGCGTTTGTTGGTTGAGATAGGTATGAAGAGGATCGGCACCAAAACTTGACCAGTCAAGAATTGTAAGCAGGTGGACCTTGCAAGAAAGGCTTGGGCTGAAGGTGCTGATTACAAAAGCTCCAAACCGTAATTCACCAGTCGAGAGACCAACTACCGGTATATTGATCAACTTTGTGTCAAAAGACAATAGGAAAGAAACGGGTGATCGACTTACCAAAATGCTTGGGCCTTGTCTGGACTGACAGGTTAATTGGGTTGTGGATCGGTTGCCCTGGTAACGTGGAGGTTTTCCGAAGCTTTTCCCTTGCAAAACGGTCATGTCATCTTTTAGGGAGGACACCTTGGCCATAGAGTAAGTTACCCCAATTGGACCATCATGTCTAGAATTCTTTGACTGGTGTAGTATTCTCCATGTAGACCTGAGATTCAGAGCACACTATTTTTCGTTAAAATTGTATTAAAATTCATTACTGCACTCAACACACATAGTAGCACATTGGCAACGTTAATGAACCACTGAAGTTGTTTTAAAAAAAAGAACATTGGTTAACCAAATATGAAACATCCGATTACATGAAAAGATTGAAAATAAGATTTGTTTTCCTCTACTGCCAAAAACAGAACGGTGATTCACCTCCTAGAAGGGCATGATAATGGATCTCTCGCCGCTGGTTTGTATCCTGATGTTCCGTGACTGGCTGTTGGAAGGAGCGCTTTGCATAACACGCATGGCCTGAAGAGCCATCTCGGAATGTAACTGAACACACGCCATCGCCAACTGCCACCAAAAACGGTGCCAAAACTTTAACCACTGCAACCTCAAGCAACTTAATATAATAGCGGTATTCGTATTAGAAATGGACTCTTTAAAAGGCTCCATTGAATGGATATTTTTATCATGAAAGAAAGCAGTAAGTGTGGGGACCCCCACCGCTTCACCATTTTGGCATGGCAAGAAAAGATTGGACACAAGAGCCACTTCAAAACAATCAAGGAGGGGGGTCCCTCCTTGATCGTTCTGAAGTGGCTTTCTAATATAAGGGCCAAACCACACGAGAGGAAAGGCAGTGAGTTGGATGACTCACATTTGTTGCTAATTTCAAATTAGCAAGTGGTTGCCACATGAGAGGAAGTAGGGGGAGTGGCAAGAATGACATGTGCCTACTTTGTAACTTTGGAATTTGTATTGGATGTTGCTTTGGAATCTACATGGCAATGACATGGCACAATAATTGCATGCGAAAACTACCAGGCACTAGTGCCTGGAAGTCCACAGGCACTAGTGCCATGTTGGAGGAAAAGAATATTTTTGGTGCCACTAGTGCCATGTTGGAGGAAGTTTCACAACTTCCTCCCCCTCCCGTGTGGTAAGGCCCTAATATTTTCTTGCCATGTCAAAATGGTGAAGCGGTGGGGGTCCCCACACTTCCTGCTTTCTTTCATGATAAAAATATCCTTTCAATGGAGCCTTTTAGAGAGTCCATTTATGAATAGAGGGAACTTACTGATGCGCAGTCAGAGTCAGGGTCGTTGTTAGCGAGGCCAAGAGCCCATTCACGGACCCACTCCAGCCCTGAGGCCATACTCGAGTCTAGTCCAGTGATGGCCGCCACTACTTGCGAAGGGTGAAGCGCTACCATGACGCGTGATGCTGCGTAAAGCGCTGCCCTCCTCACATACGCTTCCGGATGAGCCGCAACCGCCCTGCAAATCAATAGTGTAAGACAACTCTACACAAAGAGAAGGCCCAGTATCTGGTGTGCAAGCACCAACAGAGTTCTCTCTAGAGTCACCTGATGAGTTTTCATGAAATGACCCCTCCTTTAAAGTGATGAGTGAAAGAGTACCTCGACCTCAGCAACTCCAGCAGATGAGCTCCCAAAACAACCGCCTCCGGCTGCCCACTGATGCACTCCATGCACACGCCAAGAGTGTACAAAATCTTCCCAAGCACCACAAACCCTGACTCTAGAAAGTCCACACCATGCGCTTTCTTGTCATAATCACGCATGATCGGAAGCATAAACGCAGAAGCAAGAGGCGCAAATGCATTGTGTTTCGGTGATGATGAAGATGGCCCTCTTTCCTGTCGCAGTTGCATGGAGCGAGGGGCCAACTTCCGAGACGTCCCTACTCTTCTGTCGGTTTTTCTCAAAGGGATCTCACGCTCGTAGCGCTGCGCCCAACTCATTTGAGCGTTTCCTGGCATGAGAGCAGGCACTTCAGACCATGGACCCTGGCTTGGTAGCTCCTTAATGTCTTTAGCACTTGTGGATTTTCCAGCCAGTTCCTGAGCAGCGTCTGAAAGATCAAACAAAGCAAGTCCGAAGGTGTAAGAGCGGAGAAACAATAGTATGAAGAGAAGGTACAACTTCAGGTGACTTTACAAATAAGAGATAAATCCAGAAACTGTACCCGCCATTGCGTCAAGGAGTAGGAGGCGCTGGCTGATGTCCAGATGCGAAGAGAAGATTTCCTGAGTGACAATGACGATGGAGCTCAATGGAGCGCAAACAAGGAGAGCCACCAGAGCGCCGTGCCTCTGATGCTCAAGCTTCTCCTCTTCGCCTTCCACCGCGTTGGGTCCGGATTGGACGTGCACAAGCGCCTGTGCAAGCTCGTCTGCTACATTGACAAGCTCCACGGGCGTCGCTCGGATCAATTTCTCCACAACTTGCAAGGATTTCTCAACCTGCAGAAGAGAAGACGTTAGAGTCCTTTCTGAAGTTAACTTCTCTTTCGACTACTCTTTCCTCACTCTAAACTAGATCAACAGGAAGAGCTTGGTGGTCTCCAAACTCAAGCCAAAGTAGTTTTAGAGGGTGAAGAATGAGGTCAGCCCTGAAGAGTATTAGATACCTCTCTCATTCAGAGCTATCTGGACCAGGTTATCTTATTTAAACTTTACAAGCAACTCTATAATAGAGGAAAAACTATTCACGCCAGATCTGATGGCACAAGAGGAGAGACGTTTCAAGGGAGAATACACAAACACATGTTTGAAGAGCACTTACAGCATCAGGGTCGTCTGATTTTCGCAAGTTTGCTGCGCACTCCCTCAACTGAGAGGGGAGCTTGCGTTGCTCCAGCTCCGATTCATCGTCTGACATGTCGTATGGCTGCAGAGAGCCCTCAGAGTCTGAGTCGGTGCCTGAGTCTGAAGCAGCACTTCCCTCCTCCTCCTCCTCATCCGCCAACCACGAAGAGCTCTCTTCGCCAAGGTTGACGACCTCGTCCGGGTCGTCTTCTTCGAGGGCCAGCTTTTCACGTCGGTCTCTTCTTCTTCGCCTCCGCTTCTCATGCTGGTCTGTGTCTGAACATATCACCGTATGTGAATGATGAGAGAACAGCACCGTCAGGGTTAAACATGCCATAACTTCTAAACACATCGTCTGCCATGTCATATGATATCCTCGGACACCTAAACATCCTCTGACATGTGATATGAAGGAGACCTAGGTTTTAGAGTTAAGGATCTAAACATGCCATACACCAAAGACCCTAATCCCTACACTTGACAAGGCCTGCAAAGCTTGAAAGCGAGAGAATCAACGTACCGGCACTAGACCCTGTCGGACCACCATCCGCAACCCCCTTCGCTTCACCATCACCACTCTCTTCTTTACCTCCACTTGCCTTGAGTCTCAAACAATCCCAGTCATCCAGATCCCCAACTTGATCTCCCTCATCCAGAAGCAACGGCTTCGCAGGGTTAACAGCCAAAGAAAAAGCCAACGCCATGCGCTTGGCCATTTCTCGAACCAAGGGAAGAGGACTCTCTAACCTATCTGCACCAAACGTAACACAACACCGTAATCAGAAATGAACAGGTTTAGTGAACAAAGTATAATTGGTTGCAGAGCATACTTGTAACTCCTTGTAAAATGGAGCGCATCAGGTCACCGCATTTGTCCAGGTCTTCTTTGGTCATTCTTCTCACGCACATCCCAACAGCTGCTGTCAAATCTGTCTCTCTTGTCAAGGCCTCCAAGAAAAGAAGACACTCCTTGAATCTGGTTTTTAAAGTGAAAATGTGAGGATACATGCTTGTTTTGGTAATGAAGCTGAGCGTATGAAGTCGTTGGATGACCAAACTTGCGCCAGTCGCCTCACAACTTCTGTGTCCATGTGCGACTTGTGTAGCACTGCAAACCCTAGGATCCACCTTAAGCAGCGGATGGGCAAGACCTTGACGAACAAACACTTGTCCAAGAACACCATCCTGTGATTCACATGAGAAAACACTTGTCAATCATCAACAAAAAAATGATCATGGGAAACAGTTGATGCCAAAAGCTTTCATAAGGAGTGACATTTAAATTCATATAGTAGCCTGAGTAATCTAATAATCCTGATCGTCACAAACTAACCTAGACACTAAACTAAAAACCCTAAGCCCTGAAGTCATCATCACAACCACATACCTGATCAGATTATGCTTGGAGAGAAGGGATCCAAATACCATCCACAACATGCAGCATGCCATCACATCCGCTTCAATTTGAGCTGCCATTTCTCTCAGTATTGCCTCTACCAACTTTTCCATGGCGTGCGAGTCCTTGATAGATGCAAACATCCATGTCCAAAGATTCCTCTCCTTCAAAGCTCCTGTCATCTCTAGATCTGGTTCTATTCCCACTTTAGCCATGACTTGTTGCATAAGCACAGGTACATAAACCCTAGATATTACATCTGCATTAAAAAAAACAATGCATCAGAAAGCGTGCATGAAACCATATATTACAGTATCAGCAATACGCCATGCATTAGAACATGGCCTTTTCAGAAATCTTGCTACTTTGACAAGCATGTGCAACTTGCGTGGAAGAAGATTACAGACCTGCTTGGCCTCGGCGGCAAAGTCTGCTAATGACTTCACCAATGAACACAAAGGTTCCATCATCTGTGCTCGGTTGGCTTGTTTCTACTTCCCAACGCTTCTCAGCTGCTGACAACAGCTGCCTCGCCACAGCCTCGTGGTAAAGTCTGGTAAAAGTGAAGGACCTCATGATTCTATATGAGAAAAATGCCAAGGATATCGAACAACTGCAAACTCAATATTGCTAAAACCCTAAATCCTGAACAGAAGCCTAACCTTAAACCTTAAATCCTGAACACCCTGGGATGTCGCATGAGACCACAGATAGGGACCCTAACCCTAAGCCCTACACGATGTAGAAGATCACGAGGAGGAAAACAGTGAGCTGAAAGTAGCAAGAGAAGAGAGATCAACACAGAATTCATGGTGGATACGGTGATTGCAGGGCCTTTGGGGCATCAATTCCAGCTTTGTCAGGGATTGTTGCAATGAGCTGGGAGGCTTGGAGGATATCTTGCAACCAGCTCATGTTGCGCAACCCACTTTCCTGCACTTGAGAGCAATGACGGCCGAAGAACATAGCGATCCCTGTGACGCCGTCCTGCTGCAGTAACCAGATCTGCAACAACCTGAAGTAAAATTCACATGGTTAGGTAATAAAACCTTAACCCTAGATTAGGGCAAACCACATGATTAGGTCAAGCTCCTCAACATGCATGATCTAGAAGGGAGACATGCCTTCGAGCTTGAGCACTGACTGCAGCGCCATCGTCGGATGAAGTTTCACGTGCGCCAAGCAAGGGAGATAAGCGCAGCAAGGGTTCGGTGGGGGGAGATTCTTGGAAGAACTCGAGGTAAATCTTCCCGAGGCTCTTACCATCGTCAGGTCTGGATCATAATAACTCCCTCTTGTTATATGATCTTCGTTTGCCATGTCGAAACGGTGAAGCGGCGAAGGTTTCCGTGCTTGCAGCGGTCGCGCCAGGAAAATTCTGTTTCAGTGCAGCCTTGAACTGGAGCTGCATTTCACGTGTGGAGAGAAAAATGTCAGAGAGTATACTAACCATCCCAGTTGCGACACACAGGGGATGGTGGGGCAGAAAGCGGCCCGGCGCGCCGGAGGAGTGATCCTGGAGCTGATCCGTCAGGGCAAGATCGCCGGGCGTGCGGTCCTGCTCGCGGGCCAGCCTGGCACGGGCAAGACGGCGATCGCGATGGGGATGGCGAAGGCGCTCGGCGAGGAGACGCCGTTCGCCATGATGGCGGGCAGCGAGATTTTCTCCCTTGAGATGTCCAAGACCGAGGCCCTCACGCAGGCCTTCCGCAAAGCCATCGGCGTGCGCATCAAGGAGGAGACGGAGATGATCGAGGGCGAGGTCGTGGAGGTCCACATCGACAAGCCGCCGCCGAACGGGGTGTCCAAGACGGGCAAGCTCACCCTCAAGACCACGGAGATGGAGACGGTGTTCGACTTGGGGCAGAAGATGATCGAGTCGCTCGTGAAGCAGAAGGTGCAATGCGGGGACGTCATTGCCATCGACAAAGCGTCCGGGAAGGTGACCAAGCTGGGCAAGTCGTTCACGCGCAGCCAGGACTTCGATACCATGGGGCCGGCCACCAAGTTCGTGCAGTGCCCGACGGGGAGTTGCAGAAGAAGAAGGAGCTCGTGCATGTCGTCACGTTGCATGAAATCGACGTGATCAACAGTTAGTAAAATTCCTTCCCTCTCGAAGTATTCGGAAGGGTTGATTCAGAGCTCGACGTGCATGTAGTCACGTTGCATGGAATCGGAATTGTCTTATCATGTGCTTTCCAACAGATCACAAGGCTTCCTCGCCCTCTTCTCCGGCGACACCGGCGAGATCCGCTCCGAGGTCTGCGAGCAGATCGACGCCAGAAATTTTGTGTAGATATTTTGTATGTTATGTAGCAACATTTAGGGCACTTTTTAATAGTTTGGATGGGGTGAAATGGTAGGTTTTGAAGTGCTCATTGTTCATGATGTGTGTGCCATTGGGTAAAGTAATTTGGGTTAGTTCAAAGATATTTTTTGAGAGGAGTTTTTGTAGTAGCTTTTGGGAGAGTTGGGCATTGAGTGTGTTGTGGTTTAGTGTTTCTTGGCGTCATAGTATTTCTAGTGATGTAGGATTAGTGAGGAAGTTTGGGAGCGTACTTTTAAGGTGGGCCTTAGCTATATGTTTTAATAAAAAGAATGGTCGTGTTATTGGTGATCTTAAGCAGTCACTTTTTTAAATTCTGGGTATAAATTCGGCGCCACCATATTAGGCAAGGACATATTGAGTTAATCCATTAAAACATATCGAAGATATGCATTTTTGAGGGAGAAAGCTTCAAGTCCAAATAGGTTATGTGGGAGTTGGGTTATTGCGTTTGACATACATTTTGGTAATCCACATATGATTTTTTGTATGGCTATTATTTTTTTATCAAGTTTTTTGATAGCTGGCATAGAGTATGGTACACCGTAGAAACTGTATGCCACACTTGGGCGTAGTACGGTATCAACCATTTTTATTTTTTGTTTCATGGTGGCTGGGCATGTTGTTAGTTCTTTGCATTGTTTGATGAGTTTCGTGGTTCTAGTGTGAATTTGGATTTTCCATTTTAGTGAGGGAACAAGGTATGTGCCTAAGTATATGTATGGTTCATTTTGGTGTAGTGTGGGGATCGGTTGATTGCGGTAATTGATGTTAGAGGCTTGCAATAGGGCTTTGAAAGTGGTAGGGTTCAATTTGGATTTGTTTGGGCATCCGGTAGCGGCACATTTTGGGACACCTACGTCCATACCGGCCCATTTACAATATCTATCAATTTTATTGAATTATATTTGTATATGTTTGATTTTGTTAGTTGTGACGGCGAGGTCATCTGCATATGCGGCAGAGTTTATTGTGA
Organism: Bryoerythrophyllum caledonicum; assembly: GCA_963971425.1. Lineage (NCBI taxonomy): Eukaryota > Viridiplantae > Streptophyta > Bryopsida > Pottiales > Pottiaceae > Bryoerythrophyllum > Bryoerythrophyllum caledonicum. The sequence continues at coordinate 19,607,193 of OZ020520.1, read as the reverse complement.
CTTGTGAAGTGCCAAACGTGTATCTATTGTTGCCTCTTTCTAGCCATCTGAGTAGTGGTTCAAGAATATAATGAATAGATATGGGCTAAGGGTGTCTCTTTGTATGGTTCCTCTTTGTATGGGTATAGGTTTTGTTTTCCCAAAGTGTTCACCAATATATTAAGTGGATGCCTGGGAGTAGATGTTTCCTACAAGTGTAGTTGCATCTTTTGGGTAGCCAAGGTCCGTCATTATTGTTAGTAGTCGGGCATGGTCTATTTAGCCAAAGGCGTTTTTAAAGTCAACATATAATATGAATATATCTTGATTAGTGAATTTTGCGTCTTCTAGTGCAGCTATTATAGTTTGTATTTGTCGAGCGGTGCTTCTCTCTACTCTAAATCCTTCTTAACTATCATGTAGGATTTTGAATTTTTCACCGTATGAGGATAGTATAGAAGTGAGTGTACTAGTGAAGAGTTTGTATATAGTGTTGGCTAGTACAATTGGCCTATGGTTGGGTAGTATAGATGGGTCACATTTTTTGTATAGTAAAATTGTTGCACTTGATTTCCATGAGGTTGGTATTTGTTTTTGTTTGTAGAAGTGAGAGAAAAATAGGAATAGTAATTTATGAAATCTTGGAGGCATGTTTTTGAGTATTGAATTTGGTTTGCGGACTGGGCCTGGGGCTTTGTTGTTACCAAGATTTTGAAGGCATGTATCGTATGTGGCTTTGTTAAGGTGTTGATGTAGTGGGGTTTCTGGTTCGCCTCTTTTGTCTAGGGTATATCCATCTAGGTCATGCCATGGGTATTGGCGTACTGCACATTTACATTTGTTTTGATGTTGTGGTTGGTAGTTACATGTTGGTATTGTTGGTCTATTGGTTTTTGTTTGTTGGTTGAATATTTCATTCGCAATATCTTCGGAACTAGTTAGAATATTATTAAATTGATATGTGATACAATCTAGTGGTGGGGATTCTAGGTTCTTAAAGACTTTTTTGTTAATTTTCTTAGGGTTGATTTCATATAATTGTCTATATTTTGAGATGGATTTTTTAATGTTATCTTTGGTGTATTTTGAGGTTATTTTTCTGGCTTGTATGTTGGCATTTTTTGCAATTAGTGCGATATCATTTATCCATGTATCATGAGGCATATCCGGGGGCGATGGTGTGGGAATTTGGGTATGTTGTAGAGTTAGTAGTTCATTACATATGGGGTGGTTGCGCCATTGAGAATTATTTTTTACAAGTCTTATAGTTTTTCGTATAACATGGTATGTTGTAAGATGTTTCCAAGTTTTAGAGAGTTTGTGTGGTAGATAGCCTCCTTGTTGAGATGTTCTGTTTGTCAATTGGGGTGTTGGGCGGGCTTTACAAGTTTGCTCTAGTGTGTTGGAGATTTCTTTAATGAGTGTATCTAGGATTGCACACAGGGTTGTCATACTGAACGGACGTCCGGTACGCCCGTCCGTCCGATTCGCCTGTCCGGTAGAACTCTCGCCCGTCCGATACAATCAACAGAAGGTTGACTTACCTACGAGGTAAAAAATAGGCGACGTGGGAGCCATGTTGGCACCACATCGCTGCCACGTAGGACAGGGTCATGTTTGAGTAGATGCGGGGACTAATGCCAAGAGGGAGGTGGGGCGGAGCCGTCCCCGCCCTACACGGGCAGGGGCGGAGACCTCGCCGCCCCTGCCCATAAAGGGGCAGGGACGTCTCCGCCTCTACTAGTGCAGGGGCGGGGACGTCCCCGCCCCTTCATGAGTTAGATTATAGTATTTAAAGTTAGGGTATGTTGGTACACTAAAATTTATGTTTAGTGTAGTATACACTAAATGTGAACCCATACACCAATTGCAAATGAGGCACTTCGTGTAGTGACATAACCGTACACTAAATGCCATTTACTACACTATTTGTCAATTTTGGTAAAAATAATAAAATTATTTCTTTCACTTGTGCACATTTAGTGTATCAATAGTGTGTCAATAATTATTTGTGCTTGAACAAGTGCAAATCTCGGACTGAAAATTTAAGATTTGGACGTATCCAATATTGATTAAATGAGACGTATGGCAATTGCCAAGTACACATACTCTTCTACGAAGATGCCGTATTGCCTACTTAACCACCACATGCGAAACTAATGCAACTAATTAACAAAAAAAACTATTGTCGGTAACAACATAGAGGCATAGTCCAGTTGAAGGGGGGTTTCATTAATGTCTCTAAAACATCTGGCATAGAAGACCGTTCTTCGAGCAGTTGTTTTTGCAATGCTGCAAATTTTAGCTTCAGGTTTACATATTGCTCCGTATTTTTGGTGGTGAAATACGAAGTATCCCAATCTTCTTTCCAAAAATTTTCACAAATCCAACCCACCGCAAATGCATCTGCTGCCTTGGAGTAGAGGTGTGACCGTTGCATGACTTCAAGCGAGTTGATGGAGTCCCGCGGTCCAAAAACATAGAACAGTTCTGGTGCCACAAACCGTCGCCGCTCTCTCTCTTGTTGAACCTCCTCCTTGAATTCATAACCATACCTTGATCGCTCATTCACCACAACCCGACTAGAAAGCCCCCAATCGCAAATTCCGATGTACACCGTATCGAGTTTCCACTCATCAAAGTGGAGCAAAACATTCGATAGAGAGATGTCATTGTGTATATAATTCGCGTCGTGGCATTTCACCACAATGACAAGCAACGATAGCGCGAGGTTCACTCGATTTTGGCGGTAAGTTTTTACCCACCGAAGCTCTTGGATCGACAACCCGGTATTTGGATGCATCTCAATCCGTTCAAACGGCAATGCTTCGTCCACTTTCGAGTCAAACTTGGACCAAAAAGAAGCCAAAGATCCCCCATTCCACCAGAGCGTGTACCCTTCCATAGTTTTCGGGTGGATATACGTAAGTCTAATGACGCTTGGATGCACTACCGGACACCTTCCAGCCTCGTTGATGATGTCTCGGCGCTTCTCCCTCTCGTTGGTGTTGGTCAGAGTCTTTCCGGCAAAGTAAATCTAACTTGGAATGTTTTCCAATTTGGTTATCATCACCTTCCGTACAGCCCCATGGCCACCCACCGCTTTCTGTCCTGGCATTGGAATAACCTTAGCGCAACTTTCAAGCCACTTGAAAGTTCCACCGACGCAGTGAGCCAAAATTTGCTCCTCAATAGTCGCTTTTCAAGGAGCTAGTTTCTTCTTACGGGAAGAAGAGTACTGTTGAACGAAGCCCTGGATCATCCTCATCTTCGCCACTAGTGCGTGCTCCTCGAGGTTCCAGTTGCTTTCATCCTCCTTCTTCCCCGTGACGTAACACTAGTTCGCAACAATATTGGTGGTCAATGTGGTCATTTGTGTGTCCAACCACTCCGAATGCAACCAATAATCTAAGAAATTATTAAATTTCTCAGATTTATCAAGGTTTGACATTAATTCGTGTTGCATGTCAATCGTCAACTTGTGGTATTCCTCTTCGTTGTGGTTCATATAGCTCCTCGTCAACGCCCCTCTCGTCCGGCGGTTGTAAAACTCAACGGCAATCCCTCTACATTCAACCATGTATTCGTGCGGGGGCATGTCCGGATTTAGTGTCTTCTTCCGCCTCTTCCCGCTCGATGACGACAGATTCAATGATCCCGAAGTCAACTCCATGTTGGTGGACGGAAGCACCGTCTCACCAACGTCATCCAAATCCATAAATTGGGGGCGCTTCTCCATCGACCTACTTCCTTCTCCCGCCATATGTGATAGTCAATTCCCTACCGTGGTCGGAATTCCAAGTTGATGGTTTTAAAAAAAACCGCAAAGAGTCTGGGTACAATAAATGGGCCAAGTCCGACCACCGATCAAACTCACTTTCAGGCCGCAAAACGAACTGACACGTGAGGCCTAGGGAGTGGACTTGCCAGTGAATAAGGACAAAAGTCCTCTATTTATATGGTGTAGGGTTGATTTCACGAAGACATCCCCGCCCCACCCGGGCAGGGGCGGGGACGTCCCCGCCCCTGCCCGGGGACCCTAGACCAATGCTTCGTCTATCGGCTATATAATATCGTGCACACCCCTAATTGTCCCCGCCTCACATACTCCCTCTTCATCCACCTCTTAATTGAGTTGGTTGTGGGCGTCGTGTGAGGACTTCATCCATTCGCATAACATACATTATTTAGATTTTCTCCACCCATGGCTACGCCGGTAAAAATGAATAAAGAAGTACAAGACAAGAGTCGACTACGATCGAGAAACAAACAGCGGAAGAGGTTGCATGTGCTTTGAAACCCGGTTAAATTGGCTTTTAAAGGTTGGGAAGAAGTTCCGAGCCATGGAGTTTCGAAGATTGCGCAAACTTCATCAAGTGGTGCCGTATCGACAAGGCTTTCCCAGAGGAGCGACACAATTATCACCGACGCTTTTGCAAGGCAAATTTATGGAAGTGCACCGACGAGGCGTTCAAAAATCGGTGCATTGAAGTATACCAGGTCTTGTACGACATCCCTTATATCAAACGCAATGAAGTAAATCTCTTCCTTGGGCAAAGTGTCCACGCGGAGGTAAAGTTGGGCAAGAGGGTGGATTGGTCCACCTTGAAAGCCATGGGAGATAGCATAAAAGTTCCTTCTCCGGCGAATGGATTGATTCCAATGGGGAAACGGAGGTATTTAGAAGGCGGATTGGGCAAATTGATGGCGAAGACTGAACTGGTCGACACGTACGAGACCGATCCCTCAAACACGGATACAGACTCTGACGGATCCCACGTTTCAACCACAAGGAGCCAAAGGACACAAACGCGCACCAAACGAAGGAGGGCGGAACAGATCGTTAACGTAGTCGTTAACGATACCATTAATGAAGTTGTAGCTCAGATACAATCCCCCACGGTTGTTGATCGAACGTTAGAAGCCTCTACTGGTGCTATTTTTGCCAGCACTATCCAAACATTACTGAACCGATTGGAAGGGAAGACGACAAAACTATTGTCATTGCGCGATGAGGTTCGCAAGTTGAGAGTTGAAGTCAATGATAAAAACATTGTTATTGACCAGCAACGACGTGATATGGAGGAGCTCCGACTTGCCCTACAAGCTAGTACAATGACCACAGAAGATCGGAATCCACGACGGGAGGAGGAAGGGCTTGTACACGTGTCAATCCAAGACGATTCATTGTCGTTTGATGAGGCCCCTACTAACGCAGACAAAGCTATGGTCAACAAAGAAGAGGGTGCGGCGGGTGACGGCGACAAAGAGCTCGCTAAAGCGCTTGAAGAGAATTCAAGACTACAAAGTTGCTTGGATGTGTTGGTAGAACATTGCTATCAATGGAAGTTGGCATGTGTCTTCACGGTCGATCGGTCCCGACAATTGGTGCCGGAATTCCAAAAAATCGACAACAACTATACCAAAAACAACCAAGAGAGGGTGTTTGGTTTGACGTCGTGGGCCCTTGTAGATGATCTTTTCAAGATGGATGAAATGGCGATGGTGAAAACCGCCGGTGGGCAAACAACCATCGATTGGTCCCGTTACAAATGGGATTTCAAAAAGGATGTTTCATCCATCCTCGATCATCGGGGCAACCCCATGTTATTGTGGCCACAACCTTCGAGCTTCGTATCCGACAGTACGACTTGCTCAATTTGTATAAACCCATTTGGTCCTGAAGGTGGAATGCATCTAGGCACTTGTGAGCACTTGTACCATCCATTTTGCTTGATTAGCTTGATGGTTGTACACCGGCGGTGCTCATTGTGCAAGGCCCCTTTTCATGAGCGATTGTACAAACTTTTTGGATTAGTTCCATACATGCCCCCGCATTGGGAGTTCAATGTGACGAACACTCCTGATCAATCACAGATGTGGGGAAAGGATTTGGTGTAGAGCTGGAAACTGAAGATGCACTCGTTGGATAAGATGCACCTCTCAAACGAGTGGGGTTGAGAAAGGGACCCGGAGCAGATTGTCCGGGTGTGCAAGAATTTGATCCCGTTAAAGGACAAATACGGTCAAGGAAAACAAAATTTCTTCTACCAATGCTTTAATGGCCATTGGGACGAGAACGGGGAGCAATTTTGTTTCGGACCTCATCCACGGCAATGGTTGTGGGTCGTTGACGGAGTTCGCATCACAGACGACAACGGGGATCGCATTTCTCACGACGTTGACCAACCGGACCTGCAAGAACTAAGACAATTATCGGAATCAGAGTGGAAAGAAATTTTTCGAAATGACGGAATCGACTTCTTGCTCGATGTGCATAGTCCAGGGACACGGCAAGCGCCCGATCAACTCATGCAATCCCAAATCCTAAGAGCCGTGTTGGATGAAGATGGATCACCGAAGAAAACACGGTCGGCGTCTCGTAGACTTGTATTGGGCTCAGATGAAGACCTCCATATGCACGTAGGGCACACGACAACGAGGCAGGGGCGAGTGGCACTACTAATAGCCCAATGAATATTGACTAGGTGTATTTTTTGTTTTTGCGGTACCAAGAGACATTTTTCTTACAATGCTTCATCTTTTAGCGTTTAATGTATTTTCCCATTTTCGTACTACATTATGGATACTAAAAAATATGAATAGTAGTGTCTACATTCTACTTGATAATAGTGGTGTGATTATGGATGTACTTAAGCCTCATAAGGATTTGTGCGTTTGTATAAACAAAAATGATGTGGACTAAATTTTAAACCTCCAAACATTTGTAATACCTAAAGGACCAAGGCATTTTTGCACCAAAAACACTTTAAATTTGCCCGGCTATAGTATAATGCCTAAGAAAGTAGACAAAACCTTTTTATTTCTACATCTAACCGTAGGATCTCAATAAATACTTCTTTGTTAATGTCCCCACAAAATTTCATAAATTTTAACCGCACGGATTGAAAGGCTTGCATAGCTCCCATGCTATTCACTACTTGGTATCAAATTTTTGCACTAGATAAGGCCTAAATCCATTACTAATGGTAGTTTAGGATGATGTTAGTTCCTTATACACCAATTGTTAGAGGTAGAAAAAGGGTGTAGCTTATTCAAGTCAACTATGCTAGTAGTGGAAGCTCAAAAATGGGCAATTAATGTTTTAGTTTTTAGATACTTGATATGTTTTAGATTGATGATCCAAACGGTCAATATGAAGGTCTACACCACATATTGTTGTGGAAAAATCAAAAGTATAAAAAGTTAAAATCTCTAAGTTTTATGTGGTAAGACGTTTTTGTTTTTGATACCTTGCCCGTTTTATTTTTGGCAATATGTGAAAATCTTTGACTTGAGTTGAAGCGTTACTTTCCACTAAAGACAAGGAATTTTTTTTAAATTTGAAAGGAAATAATTTTCTACACTCTTATGTTTGCTCCAAAACTAATAGGGAGCTAATAAAGGTGTTCCTTATTGGAGAGCATACCGTCAAAGTACAAAAGTTGTACTTTCCATTTCGCTTTCCTTCCTAGAACTAGGGAAAGACATAATCTGCGTGTTATTTTAAGTGCATTAGGATCTTGTCGGAACCAATAATAATGCACCCCATATTTAATTGTGCACCCGCCTCATGGAGATGAGGAGTGCCTCGGCCAAGCAACAATGGCCTCAAACGCCTCCTCCAAGAGTTATGTGGGGACAACCCCCCCCCAACTTTCAAGCAAACGTCCCTGCCCTGCCCTGGAGGGGCGGAGACGTCTCCGCCCCTACCGGGTTACTATTTTAATGGAGAAACTCCTCATTTGTCCCTGCCTCGCATACTCCTATCCATCCATCTCTTCATTGAGCTGGATGTTGGCGTCGTGCGAGGTCTTCATTCATCCATCCACGCCATAGTTTTGCGAGAACACGTGCACACCATGTCTTCACCCGGACAATTGGCCAAGTAGGAGCGAGACAAGACCCGTGCATGAGCGGGGAACGCCCATCGGAAGCGGTTGCACGTTCTTCGTAATCCCGAGAAGTTGGCTTTTCGAGGTTGGGAGGACGTAGTGGAGCCATGGAGTTTTGATGATTGCGCGAACTACATCGAGTGGTGCCACATCGACAAGGCTTTTCCAGAGGCGCGACACAACTATCACCGGCGCTTCCACAAGGCAAACTTGAAACATTGCATCGACGAGGCGTTTAAAAACCGATGCATCAAAGTTTACCAAGTGTTGTATGACGTCCCATTCGTCAAACGCAACGAAGTAAATCTCTTCATTGCGGGGGGTGTTCATGCGGAGGTGAAGTTGGGCAAGAGAGTGGATTGGTCCACTTTGAAGTCGATGCCGGGGAAGGTAAAAATTCCTCGCCCAGAATATGGAATAATTCCAATGGGATGGCGCAAGTATCCGGAAGGTGAATTGGGCAAGTTCATGACTGTGATGGACGACACACCTAGCTACGATACTGACACGTCGAGTTCAGATGCTGACTCCGACAGAACCCACGTCCAAGTCGTGAGCGAAAAGGCACAAGCACGTGATAGGCTGAAGAGGACCGAACGAGCCCTTCACCAACGTTACTACTAACTAGGAGTATTTAAAGGTTTAGGACGTAGCAAGAATTTTTTGCGAACAATACTTTTGCTCTAAACATTATATGATTTTAAATATCCTTTTTGTTTGTAATGGTACAATTTATTTAGAGAACTTGCACATTACATTCTACTAGAAGCTTATACTACCCCTTATGGATGGGGACTTGCATAGCTCCCATGCTACTCACTACTTGATTTATTTTTTTCTTTAATGGTATGTGGTACATTCCTTTTCGTTTGTGGGGCAATTGTGTTTAAACTTTTTATTTAGAGAACTTGCACATTACATTCTACTAGAAGCTTATACTATCCCTTATGGATGGGGACTTGCATAGCTCCCATGCTATTCACTACTTGATCTATAAGGGAGCTAATAAAGGTGTTCATTATTGGAGAGCATGCGGTCAAAGGACGAAAGTAGTACTTTCCCGAAAGCCTTCCTTCGTAGACATAATCTGCTTCTTATTTTAAGTGCGTCGCAATCTTGTCGGAACCAAAAATAAGGCACCCTATATTAAAACCTCCACCCTCCTCATGGAGAGGAGGAGTGCCTAAGCATCCAAAATGCCCCAAATGTCCTCCTTCTTATGGGTTGGGGAGACGTCCCCGCCCCTGCCCGGGTAAGGGCGGGGACGTCTCCGCTCCTGCACGAAGACGTCCCCGCCCTTGGCGCGTCATGTCCCACCCATTCTTGGCTCGTGTATAAAAGGATCAAGGAGGGCCGGTTGTCCTCACGCTTGTCACCTTGGCCTCTATCCCTTGGACCTCAATTCAGTTTGAGCTCCTTGCGAGTCTACTTGGGTGGCACGCGGCACTGGTATGCGGCTGAGGTGATGTAAAAATTGGTTCAAGCAGTGCACCAGCGCTATCAAACCTCATATTTTCACCCGATTCTATACTATAACTAGCCTTGGCTTAGACGGGACTTGCACATTATTTGGCATAAGCCGTGAATGCAATGGAAAGTCAAAAGAAGCAAACAAAAAAATGAGAACCTTGGTACAATTTTGGTGACAACAGGGGCAAAGTGAGTTGTGTTTTCTGTAACTATACTTTTAGCTACAAACGTGAGCGTACATTCGCTCACTTTGGATATGGCGCCAAGTCAAAGAGGTCGATTTGTCGTAGCCTACCTCCCTATGTGCGAAGTCGATTTGCCAATTGTGGAACATTGTTCCGCAACGAATGACGAGCGGGGACATGTATGGCGGAGATTCAGGTCCGAGTGGTCCATCGAGGGCACCAACTATTGACACTTCAAGCCAATCCGTCGTTCAAAATAATGTGGCAGGTGGGGTAACAAGTGGGCCTCGGGAAGGAGTGCCTAATATCTCTGAAGGAAACGACCCTTCACATGTGTCGGGTGGTCTTACCGCCTCGATTTCCACTAGATTTGGGCAATTACATCAACAACGGATGCTTGATGTTTTTAACATTGGAAAGAGAAAGGAACTTGATGAGAAGTGGGCGACCTTTTTTTATGAGGCGAATGTGCCTTTTAATGTGGCGCGAAATCAGACGTTCATCGATGCAGTGAGGGCAACATCCGTGGCGAAGTTAGAGTACTCTCCTCCTACATATCACCAGTTGAGGACTAGATCGATTGAACCTAAGAGGTTGCAAATTGAGAAAGAGATTGAAGCCAAAGTTGGTTTTGCAATCAAGAATTATGGGGTGTCGATATGCACGGATGGTTGGGATGATGTCCATCGGAGGCCCCTCATGAATTTAATGATGTCGTGCCCCACTGGTGACGTATTCTTGGGGAGCATAGACACCAGTGGTGAGAAGAAGTCCATGCGGTACATAGCGGACCAAGTGAAAGTTTACATTGAGAAGGTGGGTTCCAAGAATGTGACACAGATTTGTACAGACAATGCTCCCAACATGCTTGGAGCGATGGATGATATTATTCTCACATACCCGCACATTCACAAGCAGGGGTGCATGGCACATGCATTGGATCTCATGTTGGAAGATTGGGCGAAGGTCCAAGAATTTAAAGATTTAATAGAGAGGGCAAAGAAATTGTGCAAATATATTAGAAACCATCATTCAACAATGGGGACACTTCGTGAGTTGAGTCCAAACTTGCATATTGTAGTGCCCACTGAAACCCGTGTTGCTTGTAATATCCTTATGTTGGATCAATTGGTGAGACTCAAAGGAGTGTTGGAGTAGTTGAAAGACCACCCCCGTGTTTGTAAACTACTTTGCAACCCTACGGAATAGACAGAATGGAGAGCAAGCAGCAACCGCAGCGCGTAATGTGGTAGTCAACATCGAAGATGTGGCCTTTTGGCAACGATGTCAGAATTACGTGCACATGACTGGAAATGTTTTGAAGGCATTGCGTGTGTTTGATGGCCGCGAACCAGCCATGGATTGTGCGTGGCTCGTGATGCATAATTTGCAAAAACACGTGTACTCTTTGAGAGAATCACCCTTTACTCTACGAGCTAATATAGCATCCACTCTTGAGCAATCTTTTGATGCCTGGTGGCAAATGGTTTTTACCAATGTTCACTACGCCGGGGCTCTTTTGAATCCGTACCTCAAGGATAATGTGGCGCTTAGGGCTGACGGAATCGCACAAAGAGCATTGAATCGGGTTGTTCGCAAAATGATGGAGGTATTGGAAATCTCTTATGACGACATCCAACATGAGTTAACACAGTACGAGGAGGGCACAGGACCATATGGCCCTACCAAGGCATCTAACATCCGCTAGACAAAGCTTCAACTCCACCAATGGTGGGCCATGATCGCAGACAAGGCATTGTCTAAAATAGCTGTTTGTATTCTAGCCCTTAGGTGTTCAGCTAGCTCTTGCAAACGAAACTGGAGTATGTACTCGTTTGTCCACAACAAGAGCCAAAATCGATTAGCGGCGGAAAAGGCTACATCATTGGTGTATATTTATACCAATAGTTGATGCCTTCAATAAAGACCATGGGCCGATCCCGTTCGATGGTACGATGCGAATATTCACTTGGAGGATTCCGACCCAGATGCCCTGGGGCCGGTCCCGGTGGGTGAACCTAATCGTGAATTTGATGTGTTGATAGCCGAGGAAGAGGAGGAGCACAATATGGCAGCTCCCCGCTCTCCGCTGGAGTACCGAGGAAACCCTAATATTTGGGCAGAAGGCACTGATCACCTCGAGGAAACGAGAAACTATTACGGAGATGATGACGATGTGGAAGAAGAATTGGCTCAAGGTTGTTGGGGACCTTGGAATCAAAGTCCTTGTCGCAGTCCTACGCCTCAACTTCTTCAAAATGAGGGCATTCATGAAGTGCAACCTTTGTCTACTTCCTCAGAGAGCGACAACCCAAATGTGACTAACCTTGAAGAGCCTGAAACGGGGGGGGGCAATGTCAGGAATGTTTGCGACGATGACAATTCCCCATCAGACTTTGGAGGTGGAAATGGAGATGCCGACAACAACGGAGTGGGAGAGAACGCGGTAAATACTGCAACTCGAAACAACCAAGGATCGGTTGAAAACCGGTATGGCCATGAGAGCCTTATTGGAATGGGTGCATCATTTCATAGCACTAGAGTCGTTCAAGGAGACTCTAACGCAAATGTTATAAACACAACAATTGTAGGGACGACTCGAAGAAATGAAAGGGTTGTTAATCAGCGTCTGCGTTTTGACCCGGAATATTTAGACCCCGATGATGCTTTTGCATTCACAGAGGACCTTGCACTACAACCATCTCCGGTTGTGGTGTTGCCTACTGTTATCAATGACCAGAATGTACCAACGCCGCCTTCCCGGAATTTCTCTTCTCCTAGAACGGCGAATGCCATGTATGGACCTTTCCAACCAAGTGTAGGCGTTGAGGGGATGGGTCTAAACACTTCCGCTACTACTACCAGAAATAGCAGACCCCCTTTGGCCGCTACAAGGATGCCTCTTTATCCAATGAGTCAATATATACAACCGAGTGGAAGGACTAATGCCCGTAGAGGGTCTAGAGGCCGTGAACGAAGAAACAACGGCGAAGCATCATCCTCAAGGCTTCGTAGACGTCCCCTCCTTGGAATAGGGGCACGAGATCCGAACGTGGTTGTACAACCATTTTTTGGACACGTATGTTCGAGGACGCTCTTCAACAACTCCGGCGTTTGTTGTTCCGAATCGAGCAGTTCGTCCTACCAGCGGCCCAACCATAAATTCCGACGGCGATGATCCTCACGCACATCGACAAGAGAGATTTAGACGCTCGCGTTGCGATGGTGAAACAATCGTAGAGCTTCGCAATGACAACTCTGAAATAGAGGGCTTTTGGACTACGGATGGTAGCAATGGAGAATTCGAAGATGAGAGCGATGAAGGAACTGATGATGACAATCGTACAGATTGCGATGAGGCACCAGATGATGATGATATCGTCCTTTGAGATGCGGTTATGGGTGGCCCGTCCACCAAAGGAGTGCGCAGATTGGGCCGTTTGAATAATTAAAGGACAAGAAAAGTAACTACGTATATGTATGCGAAATCAAGAGAGTTGTGATAATTCATAGAAGAAGCTAGGAGACAAAAAGGTTTCTTAGATAACTAGCGCCAATATTACTTGGTTTGGAAGTATGAGATTAGGGAATTGTTATTATATCGTGAAATGATTTAATGTAATAAATATATTTAGCTTCCAGACATTAAGGTCTCTCCGCTCAATGATGCAGGGGCGGGGATGCCTACATGAGGGGCGGAGACGTCCCCGCCCGAGTGCCACGGTGGTGTGACACGTCCGAATGTGAAGTGGCCATCACAGTAAAAATTTCTTACTTGCAAAAAATTACTGGGCGCACTTGAGGCAATCCGTCCGAACCGTCCGTCCGTCCGGTCCGGACCGCCCGATCACCTCAATCTGTCCGTTATGAGAACCCTGATTTCACATGCTTCTTGCCATTGAACTTGTGATAGCTGATTGTTATTTTCAAGAGTATTTATGAGGGAGTCTATTAGCATGGATTGTTCTTCAAAGAATTTTGTGTTGAATTTTTCTAAGTTGCCTTTTGGAATGGGGTTGAGTATGCGTATAGTGTCATTGTTTAGGATTGTGGGTGTTCTATTAATTAAGGTGTTATTTGGTATGTGTAAATGTATAGGTGTGTGGTCCAAGTTGAGCATCTTTGTTTGTTGTAGAGGTGTATTGTGTATTGTTGTTGGTATTTATATAAAATCCATCTATTAGACTCCAATCGCTATAGTTATAGCCGCCATGTCTAGAGAATTGTGTATCGGTTTTTATGTAAGTGAAGTTTAAGTTTTCTGTAAAGTGGCGCCACTGGTAGTCTATGGTTTGGGGCGGGGTGCTATGGTTTCCATTTTGGCGTCCAATTAATGCTATATCTCTATTAAAGTCTCCGCATAGTATATATGTGTGGTTGGGGTTGTTATTTATTTGAGTTGTGATAGTGTTTTGTATGTCATTAATGAATCTAGTATCTTGGAGGTGAGATGGCATATACATGTGGAGAACTAGCCATGGTTGTAGTGGGTAGTTAGTGATTTTGATTATTTGGAGGTAAGGGGATATGTGCATTGGGGTGGGGATTTTTTTGAAGTTGCCCAGGAAAGCATATTTTTTATGTATTAGTGTAAGGAGACCACCGCGTCCCGGTGTGTATGGTCTCCGTTGTTGAATACATCTTGTAACTGCATGTATATTGTTGAAAATGAGTTTATAGTCTTGAAATAAGTTTTGTATATATTTTGTGGATTTTGTGGCGGATAGTTTTGTTTCTTGTATAACTATAATGGCTGGCGGTGTGTTTGTATGTGTGACCAAAGTTTGTAAGCTAGGGAGGGCGGTGTTTAGAGAGGAGGCATTCCATGTGATTATATATGTATTTTCTTGATTTGGATTATTGTTTTGGTTTTGTGGACGTAAGTAAGGGGGTGGGGGGGGGGGTGGCTGGATATATTCTAGTATTTGGTCAAGGCATTTTAGTGATTCAGTAATTAGATTGTTGGGGAGGTATGGATTTTTTTTTAATAGTTTCTTGTGATGGTGGTATATGATGATTGTGTATAAAATCATATAGTTCTTTATGTATTGATATTTTATGGTTTATAATATTTTGGTTATTTTCAATGAATGATATATAAGGGTGTGGGGTGTTAATGTGTCTTTCGGGAGGGTTTTGTAGGTTAGCAAGGGAGTTTAGTAGTGCATTAGTCCATTGAGTTATGTTTGGGCTTTGTTGATTTAATAGGAGGTTACATTCGTCTACGTGTGGGTGGATTGTAGTTACTATGGCGTATATAATATGTGGTGCGGGGTGTTCGTTTTGTTGTTGTATTTATTGGATAATGTGTGGATGTATGTTGGTGTGTGATAGGTATAGTGTATGTGTGGGTTTTAGTGTAGGTGCAAATGATTGGGCAATAAAGAAAGAAGAACGCCAGTTCCCGGAGGGGGCCGGCGTGAATAAAGTGTCTATTTGCACCACCACTAAGACCGTGCCCACCGGGCAGGGAATTAGTAGTATGGAGCTACTTTCCCCTCTCGAGGGTAGACACTATGTAACAAGTAACCGAAAAGATGTAACCAAAACAAGAGAGAACCGCAATCAAAGTAAGGGGGTGGGGAGAAAGAGAAGAAGGGGGAGGGAAAGAGAAAAGACCAGGAGAACGGATGGACTAGAGGGGGGGGAAGAAGGCGAGGAGGTGAATGGGGCAATGGGAAAGTTGGGCTTTTTATGGTGTATCATGCGGGTCGGGGAGGGTTTGGTTATTCTTTATTTTCCGTTTATGTAGTAGTATGGACATAGCATGTTGAATTACGATGGTGTTTATATTATTAAAGGTATGTTTAATTGTGTTCATGGGTATTTTGAAAGTTTCTTCAAGGGTGTTCATGGGTGCGATATAGGTTGTGGTGCGGGCACCAACCGTGATGACAATAAGGGGGTCAATTCTCCATCCGAGGTTTTTTATGTCATCGATGAGAGGTTGATATTTATTTATTTTGTGTTCTATTGTTTCTGGTGAGAATCTATCGTTACAATACGGGAATTCTATAAATTGGATGGTATAGTTTGGGTCAACATGAGTGGGTGGTGGGTTGTTGTATGGTAGGCCTTTTACACAAAGTATGTAGGGTTTAAATCTAGCATTACAGTGACATCGTTGGGTCGCACATGTACATGGGAGTAGTCAGGATGGAACAATGTTTTCTTGAGGGTTATTATTGAAAGTGCCGGCATTCATGAGTATGAAGCATCGAGATTTGCTATGTAAGGTAATTTGTTTCCGGATTTTCCATACTGCTTTGTTGTGTCTTTTAACGATGAGGGAGTGTATGTGGTGGTTTTGGCATTTTAGAAGGACATGTAGCCATGTGTCGGGGTTTGTAGAGGTACATATGGGGCATGTTATGGATGGGAAGCGTTCTATTCCGAAGAAGAGTTGTTTATGGGCATTCCCCATATATTGACCAGTGCAGAATTTGATAAGGCATGTAATTTGTGAATCGGTAATGGTGGGATTTTTCCAGAAATTTGTAGATAGTTCATTGTCTATGTTATTATTGCCGGTCCATTTTTCTATGTTAGGGAAGTTTTCTGAGATCGTGTCGATGTCGTTGTATGTATCTTGTTTTTTGAGGTGTTTTCTCAAAAATCAGACCGGGCCTTTGTCCGGGGTGTCATTTTTGGAGGGCCAATCCTCTTTTTGGAAGTAGTATGGGGTGGCATGTGCGTGCTCATGTGGGTCTTTGGCATTTTTGTGTGATTTTTCTCTTCCTTCTTTGGCTAGTGCATCGGCTTGTTCATTACCTTTTATATTAGCGTGGGCTCTAACTTTATGGAATGTAGTGGGTTGTGTTCGATTTTGGAGCATTTGTACCATGGACAGTAGTGTTATTTTGTTGGGGTGACTATTATGGAGAGTAGGGTGAGTTATTTGTGTGTTTAGTAGATATAGAACATTGATGCAATCCATAAAGATATATGCGGGTTCGTTGGCATATTGTGTGTTGATGATTTGGAGTGTTTTGTGTATGGCCATCATCTCTGCTCTGAGGATGTTTTGGAGTCCGTGAAGTTTTTTGGCTAATTTAATTTCTTTGTTGGGATTATATATGCCATATCCGGCTTTTTCTCTATGCCAGTGTCTAGGGCTACTTTCTACTGGTTCTTTGAAGGATCCATCTGTGTAGTAACTATGTATGGGGTCATATTTTGGGTGAGTATTTGTGTGGTAATTAGGGAGGGGGGGGAGTTGTTATGGAGTAGTTTAGTGTGTTGTTATTGTATTCTAGTTTAGACCATTTTTTGCTACGGTTTACTGTGTATCCGATTTATGTATAGAGATTTGGCTATGGATGTGAGCGTGGCTAGTTGTTCTGAGGTTCTTATTGTGTTGTTTTGGTGATGGACACATAGTATTTGTAGAGTAGCTGGTTCAAGCCTAGGCTTTTTTTGTTCGGTTGGGATAGTGGGTTCTTCGTATGTTATTGAGTCCGCTTCGAATAGTGCTATGATGTGTGAGTCCGGGAAAGGGCCTGAGTGTGGATTAAGGTTTTGATACCAGTTTTTGTCTGGTGTTATGATGATGGTGGAGGTGTGGTTTGGATCATTTTTGGCCGCGAGGCGGGCCCAATGTAATGCTTGTAGTGTTTTCTCTTCATTGTGAGGGTGAGCTATGCCATTGCCTATCCATTTGTAGTCAAAGGTTTTTCCTAATGAACCGAATATTTTATCTCTTTCGAAGGGGGAGTAAAATTTGTTAAGTGTGGTGGGGCATGTGATGGGGGAGGAGAAGTATGAATGTTGGATGTTGAGTGCTGAAATTAATGAGTTTAGTATCGGTGTCGGTAGTGTATATTGTGTAAGTTTAAGGGGGTTATTATTTGGTATTTTATATTTATATCTTTGGTATAGCCAAATGATTTCGGTTTCAGTTATAGGTTCAATGCTCGTAGGGTTTTGTAGTTTAGGTTATATTGGTTCCATAACCATATGAGCCTAATGATGGGGATGGTAAAGAGGTGTCTTCCATCTTCTTCGTATAGGTGTGTTTGGTCTTTGTCTATTTTAATCGTATTAGATGAGGTGAGAATGTCTTTTTCGGGGTTACATTCTGTTGTATTTATGTTTAGTAGGGGGATTCTTATGGGTGGGATGACGGATCTTATATCTTGGGGTTGGCTTTGTGGGTGGTGAGCTAGGATAATTTTGGAGTAGAATTTATGTTGAGTTTTTTGGTAATATTGTGTCAATTTATTGATATTGTGTGTAATGGTGTTTTGGTTGTGTCTTGGGAAGAGGTTTCTTTGGGGGAGCCATTTTTTGTATTTGTTGTTATTGTGGTCCCATTGGCATAAATATCTCGCGTATTTGTTTTCAATTTGGTTAATATCTATTTTTTCTCTATGTTCGTGGTGTATGATGGTGTCTATGGGGTATGTGGTGGGATTTTTGAGGATGTAATTTGGGGGGCAAGGGTAGCGTGGGTGGGAGTTGGGAGGATGAGTCGATGGTGGGGGGGTATTTCTTGGGGTGATGTCATTGTTTATAGTGATGAATGGGTTTTTAAGTGTATGGGAGTATGTATGTGTGTTGTTATTATTGGTGTGTGGGGGGGGAGGTATATTGGGTGGCAAAAGAGTTGTCGTGCTATTTTGAGTGCACTTTTGATTAGTTTTGATGGGGTGAAGTGGTATGTTTTAAACTCTTCATTGTTCATGATGTGTGTTCCATTAGGTAGTGAGATTTGTTTTAGTTCATAGATGTTTTTTGATAGGAGTTTTTGTAATAATTTTTGAGATAGTTGTGTGTTGAGTGTATTATGGTTTTGTGTTTCGAGAGTCCAGGCTTTTTCTAGTGTTGTTGGTTCTGTGAGAAAGTTGGCTAGGTTACTTTTTAGGTGGACTTTTGCTACGTGTTTTAGTAAGAAGAAGGTACGTGTTATTGGTGATCTTGTACAATTCGTCTTTTTTATTCTAGGTATGTTTTCTGCCCCCCCATATTGGGCGAGGATGTGGTGTGTTAGTCCTCTGTATATTGTTCCAAGTCGTCCATTGTCATTTAGGGCGTTCTGTAGTTGTTCTCCTATGCATCTAAGGTATGCATTTTTTAGAGAAAAAGCTTCTAGTCCGAAGAGGTTGTGCGGTAATTGGATTATTATATTAGACATACATTTTGGCATGCCGCATACGGTTTTTTGTGTGGCCGTTATTTTTTGGTCCAGTTTTTTGATGGCGGGCATTGAGTATGGTACCGCATAGAAGTTGTATGCCACTCCCGGTCTTAGTACTGTGTCAATCATTTTTATTTTTTGCTTCATAGTGGCCGGGCAAGCTACTAATTCTTTACATTGTTTAATTAGTTTGTTGGTGGTGGTATGGATTTGGGTTTTCCATTTTAGGGAGGGGACGAGATTTATTCCTAAATATGTGTATGGTTCATTTTGGTGTAATACGGGTATTGGTTGGTTTCGGTAATTAATGTTAGAGGTTTGTATTAGAGCTTTGAATGTGGTGGGATTTATTTTTGATTTATTTGGGCATCCAGTGACTGCACATTTTGGGACACCAACATCCATTCCTGTCCATTTGCAGTATCTGTCTATTTTGTTAAGTTGTATTTTTATATCTTTGATTTTGTTGGTTATGGCCGCAACGTCGTTTGCGTATGCCGTGGAGTTGATGGTGGTTTGTGATGTCCCAAATGTGTATCCATTATTGCCTCTATCTAGCCATCTAAGTAGTGGTTCTAGGAATATGATGAATAAATATGGGCTTAGTGTATCACCTTGTATTGTTCCTCTTTGGATGGCTATGGATGTAGTTTTTCCAAAGTGTTCTCCTATGTAAGAGGTTGAGGATTCCGAGTATATATTTCCCTCTAGTGTGGTGGCGTCTTTGGGGTATCCAAGGTCCGTCATTATGGCTAAGAGTCTAGCATGATCAATAGATCCGAAGGCATTTTTAAAGTCTATGTATTATATGAATATGTCTTTATTTGTAAAGCGTGCATCTTCCAATGCGGTTATTAGTGTTTGGATTTGTCTAGCGGTATTCTTTCTGCGCGGAACCCCTCTTGGCTATCATGGAGTATTTTGTATTTTTTGCCATATGATGATAGTATTGATGTGAGTGTACTTGTGAATAGTTTATAGATGGTGTTGGCTAATGCAATGGGTCTATGATTTGGTAGTATGGATGGATCTCCTTTCTTGTATAGTAAGATTGTTGTACTTGTTTTCCATGAGGCAGGGATTTGTTTTTGTTTGTAGTAGTGAGAAAATAAGAGGTTTAGTAGTTTGTGGAACCCTGGGGGCATATTTTTTAGTATAGAGTTCGGTATGTGGTCCGGTCCGAGGGCCTTATTATTTCCTAGGTTTCGTAGGCAAGTGTCATATGTGGCTTGGGTAAAGTATGTGTGTAGTGGGGTATCTAGGTCTCCTTGTTTTTCTAATGTGAATCCATCAAGGTCATGCCATGGATATTGTCGTACTGCGCATGTGCATATTATGGGGTGGTCCGATTGATAGTAACATGTTTCTACTATAGGTCTATTGTTTTTTGTTTGTTGGTTGACTATTTCATTTGCAATGTCTTCTAGGTTGGTTAGTATGTTGTTGTATTGGTCTATGATGCAATCTAACGGTGGGGATTCCATAGTTTTGAATATTCTTCTGTTTATTTTCTTGGGGTTGGTTTCACATAGTTGTCTCTATTTTGAGATGGCTTTTCTAATGTTTTCTTGGATATATTTAGTGGTGATCTTTCGGGCTTGAGTGTTGGCATTTTTTGCAATTAGTGCTATATTACTTATCCATGTGTCGGGGGGTAGGTGTATGGGGGGTGGGTTTGGGATTTGTGTGTGTTGAGGGTTTTGTAGTTCGTTGAGGATAGGATGGCTTCGCCAATGGGGGTTGTTTTTTACGGATCTTGTGGTTTTCCATATAGTGTGGTAGGTGGTAAGGTGTTGTTTCCATGTTTTAGATAATTTGCGAGGTAAGTATCCACCTTGTTGTGATGTTCGATTTGTCATTTGTGGTATGGGTTGGGCTTTGCAGGTTTGTTCTATTATATTGGATATGTTGTTAATGAGTATGTCTAGAGTGTGGCAGGCTTCTTGCCATTGTGTTTGGGAAAGGTGGTTAGATTCTAATGTATTGATTAAGGAATCAATGTGAGTTGAGTTTTTCTCGAAGAATTTTGTGTTGAATAGTTCTATGTTGGTTTGTGGGATGGGGTTAAGGATGCATATGTGGTTATTGCTTGTTGTGGTGGTTGGTGTGCAATTTATGAGTGTGTTGTTTGGGATATGGAGTTGTATGGGTGAGTGATCTGAGTTTAGGTGGATGTCATTATTTGTTGTGGAAAAGAATGTATTGTGGTTTGTCGCACGGATGTAGAATCCATCAATTAGGCTCTAGTCACTGTAGTTGTGTCCTCCTTGTCTAGAGTATGTAGTGTTTGTGGGTATGTAATTAAAGTTTAGGTCTTCTGTAAATTGTTTCCATTGTAGGTCTATCATTTGTGGTGGTGTATGTTGGTTTCCATTTTGTCTTCCTATGAGTGCAATGTCTCTGTTGAAGTCACCACATAAAATGTGGTTGTGGTTGGGGTTGTTGGTAGTATTAGTGGTGATGTTAATTTTGATGTCTTCGATGAGTCTCATGTCTTCGGGGTGGGACGGCATGTATATATGGTGTATTAGCCAAGGTTGAAGTGGAAGGTTGGAAATTTCTATAACTTGTAAGTATGGGGATATGTTCATCGGGGTGGAGATTTTTTTGATATTTCCTGGAAATGAATAGTTTTTGTGTATGAGGATGAGGAGGCCCCCTCGACCTGGTGTATATGGTCTCCTTTGTTGTATACATCGTGTTAGAGCATGTGTGTTGTTATAGATGAGTTTGTAGTCTGGAAATAGTCGTCGTATATATTTTGTGGATTTTGTGGCCGAGATTTTTGTTTCTTGTATGACTATGAGTGCCGGTGGTGTGTTAGTGTGTATAACTATGTTTTGTAAGTTTGGGAGTGCGGTGTTGAGAGATGAGGCGTTCCATGTTATTATGCTTGTATTATTGTTGTTCGTTTGAGGGGTGTGGTTCTGTGATGGGATGTGGTTCGGCGGTGGGGGTGGATGAGTGTATTCCGGGAGGGGGTTTAGGCACTTTAATAATTTAGTTGTTATTGTGTTTGGGAGGTAGGGGAATTTTTGTTTTATCGTGGCATTTGATGGGGGCGTATTTTGGTTATGTATGAAGTCATATAATTCTTTGTTTATTGATGTGTTGTGGTTTATGATGTTTAGGTTGTTTTCCAAAAATGTTGTGTAAGGGTGTGGGATGATAATGTGTCTTTCGGGTGGATTTTGTAAATTTGATAGAGTTTGTAATAGTGTGTAAGTCCATGTGGTTATATTTGGGTTTGGTAGTTCCATAATTCTGTTACATTCGTAGGGATTAGGGTGGATGGTAATCACTAAGGCGTAGAGTATGTGTGTTGTTGGATGTGTATTTTTTTGTTGTATATATTGGGCAATACTTGGGTGTGTTGTGTTATGTAATTGGTGTAATGTGTGCGTGGTTTTTAGGAGGGGCGCAAATGTCCCTGCAATATGTTTGTATTCCGGTTGTAGGTTGATGGTGTTTGGTATAAAGTAGGTTTTGGCATTTTTTTTTATGTGTTGTGGGGTGTCTTTTTAGTACATTGGGCATGGGTCCGGGGTTGGTTTCTATATCTCCGCTTAGTATTATTAGGGTTATATAGTATAGGGGTTTGATATGTTGTTTTTGTTTTTGTATTATAGGTTTGTGTGTATATTTTGGGTATTTCTTTGTTTTTGTGTTTTCGGTTCTAGTGTTTTTGTTTGTGTATATGTATGAATTTTTATTTGTGGGGTTTGTTGGTGCTTTGTTCGTGTTTAACACGCAATTAAGCAATTATGCACTTGGCCATATAAAAGTGCACTTCGGTACAACGGCGGCCATTGCGAACAAAAGTGGCAAAATTGCAAAAAAAAAAAAAACAATGAAAAAAATTGATTTCCAAAGAAAAAAAATTGAGCTTCTACAACAATATTACGTACAATCATGGTTGTTCATATTGGAAGCGATTTTTTGGCATTTTCAAATAATTTTTGGTGGCCCCTCGTTAATACTAGATAAATGTGTATTTAATATAGTTTCACAATATTTCAAAGATAGATTTGAAGGATTGTAGTTTACAAACAGGCGTAATCACAGAAAAACATACTTTATGCAAGGATTGGCAGTTGATTAAAAGATATTCAACGTAGTATATAATGCATACAATGGTGGAAACTAAATATAGATTCTTCTACAAATGGACTTAGCACCGATAGTAAAATTACCTTTACTCTATAGGATTAATGACATAACGTTTTACATTACCCTCAGAATATACTACTCTTACAGATACACTATATATCAATTACCATACACAACTAGTATACTCTCATAAAGGCACACTATCTACTCCACAGAATTTAGGGGTGCTTGCAAACGGTCATCATCGATAGCTTCGGTTTGCATTGCAATATATTGTAGGATGTGAACCTTTGCCGATTGAAGAATGCGAATCCTGCTTTCAACCTACACTCCAAATACATTGCGCTTTCTCCATCCGCTGGCCCCGGACATGGTTCTTTCCGGTGTGTCTACCCATAAAAAAATGCATGCATCTTTCTCTACCCAACTATGGCTCTCTCCAGATGGCTCCCAGAATGAATCCATGCAATTTGTATACCGTTGTGCAGAAGACCCATGTCCATCAGCAACCCCCCTTTGGATGATGGGCCAATACTAACAAACCTTAATCTTAAGTCTCCATCGGTTTTTTCCTTCCTCAATCACTTTCCCCACATAGAATGGTACACCGCCTTCTATCTCTGCTCGATCAACACTCAAGGCTACAAACTGTCCACAACGGATATCAGATTGTGGATTAAATGGTGGAAATGGGTCGTGATTACCTTCATACATTGCTCTTTCTTCGGCGCGTCCCTCAACATAGTTACGCTCTGTTTGTTGTGTCCTATGCACTGCTTGATTAGAGGGTCTTCCTCTACGAGGACCAAAGTATCCTTTAGCCTCGGCATTTGGAAGCATGGCCACTACCTGCTCTACGACATTTACCTCGCGATTTTCTTCACTTGCACCATCCATTACATCCAAAGATGCGCTCCCTGTAGGTCCGGTGTAGGAGAACTCTGAAGGCCAAAACGGTCAGGTACGATGCTCTTTGTGTGGAAATTGAGCTAAATAGAGTTTCCATCTTTCAGCCTCTACATTTGCCTCACGATTCTTGTTCTCATGCTGCAATCTTTGAATGCACCTTTGTTTGTATGCAATGAAGTCATCCAACGCCTTCAACTCCCGTTCGTCTGTTGCAAATACTTCCGCAAATGATGGTCGTTCATCCCTATTTGGCAACGACCTCAAAGTTTTCGTCCCTGCCTCCGGTCCCCATGGATCCTTGCAATAATGCTTGTGTTGTACTCGAATCTCACGAGTCCCTGCTCGATTGTCCATATAGAATCGTATGTGGTGCGGAAATGTTATGCCCACCAATGAATCCTGACCTGTCAGTAAGTGAGGGGTTATGAACAATTTCCAATCCCATACATTCTCTAGCAGGCGGGCGCTAACAAATGCCTCCGTAGGAGATGTTCCTCGTTCTATAAGACTAATCATTTCCTTCAACGAATCTACGTCCGATCTCTTCAACGTATTTGATATACAGCTAAAGCGTTGATTAATATCTTCGTGTGTATGGCCCACTATAAGAAAAGATAGTTCCACCTCCTGAAAAAACCCCAATCCCACCAATGTAGCACATAGAGCAAACATATAAATGTTTTTGTTCTCACGTGTGCAGTTGTCCGCCTGAATTCGCAATGTTGGTGGCAAAAAGCCCCTCCTCCGCAGCACATCCCCTATCACGTACAACAATGTACTCACGACTTGGTTGCTATCGTGTTTGTGGTGAGCCCCAAACCACACGTCGCAATATAAACCAATCCCGTGTACAAGAGCACCACACAGATGGGTCTTCACAAATCGGTGTTCAATATTCTTCACAGTCTGATGCATCCTCGGTACCATGGTCGTGTTTTGGTCCATGCCATCCACCATGATGCACATGTACAACTCAGGGCTAATATAACACGACCTCTTGAATATCCAATAATGCCTACATTCTTCCATCTGGTTGCGCAGATGCAACATAAACAACTCTTTTATCTTTATCCTTGCATCTGCATTGGTGGTTCCCTCCATGGCACATCTATACTCCCAACAATGATAACACTTTGAGAATCTCGAGAATGAAGGTACCTGAACGTGAGGATACTTGATGCGCCACATCTTGAGAACGAACTCATAGAAATTGTTTTCCCAATACAAATTCTCTTCACCTCCTCCTTCACGTAATTGAATACATCAAATTTGGCCGTATTCATAGGAAGGAGAATGAGAGGCACTACTTTGTTGTCACTCTTATGACGAATACAGCGATGAGGTTGAGGACAACCAGCTTCATCAACAAACGATTTAAAGCAAGCCTCTACCGCAGACATTCTAGTGCTCTCTCTGATCGGATCTGAAAGGGTATTTCCGTGAATCGATGTCACTCTTCCATATATTAGACAGTCCTTCTTCAATTGCTTAAAGCGTCTCTGTGAATATCCAACCCCAACAGCGTAGCAAGCATTGCAAACATGTTTTCCATCTAACTTTGTTACAAACTTGTCTCGACGAGTTCCTTCCGTCCTTGTGTAAAAAGAAACGAGCATCTGTCTCATCCACGTACTTCGTACTGAAAACTCAGTACCCCATGCATTGTATCGCATGTCCAATAGATACCTTGCTGGAACGTCCCTCAAACAATTGCGTTTGCATCCTCCTTGTGCCATTGCAATTTGCACGCTTCTAAGCGTTACCTTCGATGGTGCAGCTTCTGTCAATGATGGCTCCCTTGAATCTCTCCTTCTCCTATTTTGCATAGAATATGGACAACGTGCCGGTCTAACATAAGCAAATCCATCTACATGGGGCAAATCTTGGATGTTTGAGGGAGTAGATTGAGAAAACGGCGAATTTTCATCTCTGCCGTTTGAAGCATGACTACTGCGTCGAGACCTCTGGGTGGATCTTGGTGTGTTGATGAACTCAGGAATATCAAATTCTGGGGCCATCACTTGTGTAGGCGCTATCTGTGATCCAATGTCACCATGGACACCTGTGATATCAGGTTCTACAGCCACTACACGTAGCAAAGACCGATGCCAACGAATGATCAAGCCCACACACATGCCAAGGCGTTCTCCTACAATCTCTGCGGTCCAATGCAATGCATCATCTACCCTAGTGATACGCACCGCCACCTCGAATGGGAACAACTTCGACCCATTCAACTCCATGCTACTTTTCAATACATGCTCCCTGGTTGCTAAGCCCACCACATCTCCTCTCTCAGAAAGCAATTCTACTACCGTTTCTAATTCAGATGTCATGATATCAACAGATCTCTGTTGAATTTGCCTTGCACGTGCTGCTCGTACTAATCGGGCCCCTACAGAGCTATTGGAAAGCATATTATGCCTTTGGATGTGTGGCCGTATCGAAGGAGTCTGAATCGTGCGGCTCTCCATTATCACTATTCAAAAAATAGGAACATTATGGCTGCACATTAGTCAAAATACATGTACTAATTGTTAACCTTTAAAGCACCATTCATCTGATAAAAGATATGTTTCTAAACACATATTTACAGTTCAAAATATGATGATGATATTGGACCTTTAGATAAAACAACTTTGAAATAAAAAAATTAAGAATTTGTAGAGCATGAACTCCTTGCACGGAGTCTTTAACCCTGAAGATACAATGACAGTTTTACACCAAAAACACTTCAAAATTGTTGGATTCTAGCGCAATGAACAAAAAAGGAAACAAAAACTTTTATCTCTATTTTTGACCGTAGGATCTCAATTAAGACTTATTCAATAACATACTAAAAAAATTCATAAACTTTAACCGCACGGAGTGAAAAATTATAGTGTTTGAAGTCAAGCAAATGGTTCATGTTGTTCCCTGCATGCACTGGATCAGCAGACTTTGACTTCACTTGGTGTCAATATTTTGCACTACAGAAGGTCTAAATCCATAACCATCTTGTTAAGCATAATGTTACTTCCTTGTACACCAATTTTCAGAGGTAGAGAATGGGTGTAGCATATTCAAAACAACTATGCAAGGAGTGGAAGTTTGGAAGTTGTTAATTCACAGTGTAATTTTTTGTGAACTTAATATGTTTTAGATTGGTAATCCAAATCGTCAATAAGAAGGTTTAGACCACATAATGTTGTGAAAAAAATAAAAAGGGAAATATAAAAAGATATCTAGGTTTTAATTGGAAAACAAGAGGTTTTTTTGGTACCTTGCCCAACACCGACTGACAATGTGTGAAATGTTTGACTTGTGTTGGTATGCTATTTTTTGCTAAAAACAAGAACTTATTTTGACAACATCAAGGGAAATTATATTACTTGCAAGTACTGAAAATCTCACATTCAATAGAGTGTCCTAGCAAAAGTTTTTGGACGTGCTCGACTTGCCTGCTCTCCCCATTTGTAATTCAAAACCCTAAATTGTTTTGATCAAATGTCCAATTTAGGTAAAAATTGTTTTCCCACTAAAGTCTTCGTAATGCCTTTCTATAGAAAAAATTTCAAAGATAAATGGTGGAAATTGACACCATAGGAACTTGACCGAACTTTCAAAAAGCCAATTTTGGACACTTGATCCTTTAGGGGTTAAATATGCTACACCTCTTCTGCATCCCTAAACATTGGTGTAAATCGAACTTATATCATTTCTGACATGATGATAACGAATCTAGATCATGTGTGATGCGATTTTTTGAAACCAAGTGAACTGAAACGAAGGGAATCCACTGAACTTAGGGAAGAAAATGAACCATGTTGTCTACTTGCTATTACCGACACCATTGGAACTTGTTACAATCGCTAATAAAAAAAAGTTTGTACATCCACATAAAGGTTATTCTACAAACAACATAGTATAGAAGATCAATCAACAATCAATCTTAAACTTGTATAAATATAAATGTTTACCTCAAGATACGTTGCAGGTGTTAGCGGTATATGCACTGATGCTTGATGGCGTTCAACATTTAATCACCATTCCGTCGTTGTTGAACATGTTTTCTAACCCTTCTCACTTTACCTGCACCACATGCATAAAATTTATACGGAAAACTATGCGATTAAACCTCCTAAGTATCATCGTATTACATATACCCCAAAATTTTAATATAATATGTAAAAAGTTTAAACATAAGGAGGAACAAAGCAAAAGGTCCAAAGTTCAAAAGTCAAACTTTGACTCGTAAACTTGAGGCACAAGGTTCCAACATGGATATAAGGTTTCTATGCAAATCTGGAGGTCATTTCTCTTCCCAGTTTCTAAGGTGAGCTCTCTTGCATTCGAAACCTTAAGGCCATGTGCATTGTTACTCCATTCACTAATTTCTGTCAACTTTGTGTACTATGTAGATTGAAGGAAATTTGCACATCGAGGAGATTATAGCAAATTTGGTAAGCTTCTAACTTTGTTTCAATTCTGCATAGAGGAAACTCAGGAATATGTACATGATGATTGAAGTTCAGTCAGAGTTACGATAGAGTTAGGAGAATACAAATATCTGAATACACAAATGAGGACACCAACTTCAGTATGTACAAAATTGCAAAGTTGAATGAATACACATATAGCAGTCAAGAACTAGTAAGTTCAACCTTCGTTCAACTGAAATAATTACACCAACACCACACAAATTGAAGTCAATGTGAAGTTAATAATATGGCACTAAATCCTCAGTACGGCACATCACCGCAAAACCTGAAACCCTAGCCGCCACACCCAGGCACCCAAATCCTAGCCGCCACACCCAAAACCTAGCCGCCGCAACTAAACCCTAGCCGCCGCAGCCAAACCATAGCCGCCGGTCCCACGGAGTTTGCGCGACACCTCATGGAGTAACCGTGGACTGGAGGTGTGCGCGTGCACACCCCCAACTGCTGCTGCTCCTGCATCCATCCAAAAACGCCCTCCCGCAGCGAGAGCTGCGATTCAAATCCATACTCCTCGCGGCGTGGCGCAAGCGCGGGCGCTCGCTACCCAGACTTCTCTCCTTCTCTCAAACTTCTCTCACCTCCCAAACTTCTCTCCTTCTCTCTCCCAAACCCTAGTCGCCCACTACTTTCTCCCTCACAACTCCCCTCCATTCCTCTCCCTCACAACTCTACTCTCCTCACCCTCACAAGCCCTTCTCTCAAACCCTCCTCCAAACCCTCTCTAACACTCACAGCCTCCCTCAAATTACTGCCAGGGGTGTGCGCGCGCACACCCCCTCGTAGGACTACCCAACTTTGCAAAGGATTGATATCCTCCATTGATACCCACATTTCCAAAACCCTAATATCAAACCCTAATTGATACCCGACTTAGATACCTAGGTTGATAACTTGGATTTGGTACCTACGAAATCATACCCTGGTGGTGATACCCTCGCTATTGATACCCAATGTACCTTGGTGCATAAATGATGTTGAGAACATCTCAACCAAAAATCTTTAAAAATGCTTGTTTTAGTGCATTTAGTAAGGAAGACAAAATATAGTTTTTTTGGTAGTTTTAACCGTAGGATCTTAATCCTTACCTATTAAATAATATGCTCGCAAAATTTCATAAATTTTCACCGCACGGATTGAAAGATTATAATGTTTGAAGTAGTGAAAAGGCTCATTTTCTTCACTGCGTTTTCTGGATCAGCAGACTTTGACTTCAATTGGTGTCACATTTTTGCACTATAAAAGGTCTCAAATTAGTTACATAATGTTAAGCATGATGTTACTTTGCTATATACCAATTTTTAGAGTTAGAAAAGGGGTGTAGCATATTCAAAAAAATTGTGCAATGAGTGGGGGTTCAAAAATTCTCAATTCACGTTATGTTTTTTTGTGAACTTGATATCGTTTGAAATGAGAATCCAAATGGTCAATACGAAGGTTTACATCACATAATGCCGTAGGAAAAATCAAAAGTGAATCATACAAAGATCTCAAAGTTTTATGTGGAAAGGTAGAAGTTTTTTGGTACTCTCCTCGAAAATGTGTGACAATGATTGAAAATAATTGACTTGGATTAATATGCTATTTCACCAAAGAACTAACAACATGCTTAACACGATAGTATTGGATTTAGATCTTATGTAGTTTAAAAGTTTTTAGAGGTAGACAAGGGGTGTAGCATATTAAAAAAAATGTGCAATGAGTGGAGGTTCAAAAATTCTCTATTCACGTTATGTTTTTTTTTGAACTTGATATAGTTTGAAATGAGAATCCAAATGGTCAATGAGAAGTTTTACATCGCATAATGTTGTAGGCAAAATCAAAAGTGAATCATACGAAGTTCTCAAAGTTTTATGTGGAAAAGTAGAAGTTTTTTGGTACTCTCCTCAAAAATGTGTGACAATGATTGAAAATAATTGACTTGGATTAATATGCTATTTCACCAAAGAACTAACAACATGCTTAACACGATGGTATTGGATTTAGATCTTGTGTAGTGCAAAAGTTTTTAGAGATAGACAAGGGGTGTAGCATATTTTTAAAAAAATGTGCAATGAGTGGTGGTTCAAAAATTCTTATTCCATACTAATAGTGACTATCGTTTTGTAATGATATACAGGTTTTTTGAGTGTTGCGTTATGGCACCACCAAATATTGATAGAATCTGGGAGAGCCACGGCTGGTGGATCGCGGAAGTGGATGAGTCGAGCGCCTTCTTATGGGTGATAGATTATCCCTTTGAGCTGGGGAAGCGTACATCGGCGTTGGGGTAGAGTTTTGGCAAAATCCAGTCGATCACTCTTCGACGTGATGATATGGTATACGTTACTTGCGCAGTGGGTCCAGGTCAATCGGAGGTGAAGACTTCTCTTTCGAAGAAGTTGCTTCTTGCACCTGTCCCTTTGAATCTTCTTCAAAATCCAGGTCAAGTGAAATTCCTCAAATCATTGTAGACATTTTGGTTGAACATCTCCCTTGCCGTACGTACTGCTAGACACAATAACGTCTTAGCCTGTTTAGCGTTATCACCGGAGATGGTGCTGAAGGCTAAGAAGATTATGGAGGAACATATCAGATATGAGGCATTTCGGGAGAGGGAGCCATCGCGTGCGACAACTTCAGCCCGACCAGTGGAACCAGATGAAACAGAAGTCTATCGAATTCTTACTGAGCCGTTGTAATTGGATTGGAGACCACTGGAGGGAGGGAGGGGAAGTAAAGGCCAACATCCCACCACAACTTCTGAGGTACAGACATTACCGAATCCGCCATTAACGAGTAGATGTCCTACGAAGAGGCCATGGCGTGTTGAGAGTGATGTAGCTTCTGGTTCAAGAGAAGGCCCATCAAATTTGGATCCAAGCAGGAAGACGTTGATTGGGAGAAGTGTAAGATCGGGTGACAGGGTTCCTAGGTCGGGGCTGAGGACGTCTGATGGTCATCGTAGGGCTCCTACATCTACAGCGGGAGATTTAGCTGATTTGTTAGCCATGGCGCCAGAGGAAGAAGCATTTCACAACCTATCTGACAGTGTTTCAGAGGATTTTGAAGACACTGCGGAGATACCGCAGGATGTTCCAACTTCAATGTATTTAAAAGCACCAGTGCTTACAGCAGAGGAGATTGCAAAAGGATCAGTGTGGGGGAATTTTGTGTTTAAGGCACACATAGACCGCATTGTCTCTATGGAGAATCCGGAAACAAACCAACGGGTTTTATCACAGAAGAGGGTCAGAGAAGTATTTAACCGTTTAAGAGACCCAGAATCCGCGAGTCGGGTGAGTAGATTGGTACTTCGACCGATCAGATACATCGTGCATACTACCATAGATGATGGTGTCGTTGAGAAGGAGGAACTGCCATTTTCGTTGGTCGGAACGGCACGAGAGTTTGAGCGCATGTTCATTGCATACGGGAGTGCTTCTGCATAGGATGCAATGGGATCCCAGTATTCTTGGCTTCAAGATCATATCATTTGGGAACCGGTGGATGGACAACACATAGTAGCAGCTTGTAAGTTTGCACAGCAGCAGTGGAAAGATGGTACCATGCCTTTAAATGAGTGCCTCGACACGTTCGAGCGGCGGGAGGCTTTTTTTGTGGTGTATAATGATTGCCGGTTCTACATTGAGAAGTCTGCACGGATCAACGTGGCGGAGTTTCAAAGACAATCATATTCTACCATGGAGGAGGATTTGAGGAAGCTCCGACAGATTTGGGATCTATACGGGAGGCCTGATAGCACTATACGTGCGGACGATGCACGCAGGGCTGTTGCTTTGGTGAGTGCGGCAAGTGCAGTGCATAAATTGTCCAAGCGGGATGGAGTTGTCACGGTGAAGAGGTTGGCCAAAAACATGGAGGATCTGACCAATCATGCGTGGAATCCGAGCAATGATTGCTTCGAAGCTATCATACAAGTATGCAAGGACTACGAAGCCGGCATTCTCTTTTACAGCAAGGAGGAAGAGGACAAGTGGAAGGACATGGCGAGGAAGAAAGAGCTGGATCCAAATGTGGATGTACGACCAACAAGAAAGGAGATGACCCAGAATTGGTTGAGGCCATTAGGTAGGGTTCCGAATCCATATTATCTTCGGTTGACAAAGTCTGCTACAGCGAAGCCGGTGGGGGAGGATGGAGCAAGACCACGTCAAGCATATTACTTCGACGGTGTAAAAGACAAGAATCCACATCCTCGTACGATTGCCGGTGTGGTTGACCGATATCAGAGACGAGAAGTTGTGATGAATTCCATCCGTTGGTTGATGGTGGAGAACTAGGAAAGTACACTTGATTCCATGGAGGAGTTCTTTCGTATCCGTGTAGGGAAGTATTTTCCAAGGAGTAACGCACAACTTGATACCTTTGGAAAGCTTTTGAATGCTACCACGAAAAAAGCTTGGGCTGCTCATGTACGGGGGAAGGTGTCTAAACTGGAAGACATAGGCTACCTCATCCCCCCTTTATCAGGTTTCATTATGGTGACGTTGCAGCGGGGGGGCGTGGATACATTGGACTGTCCGTGGATGTGGGAGGACATGCTACTGCTAATTGGGAATGGGAGATGGAAGACAAGAGGCTAGGCCAGAGCGACACAGAGAATCTTCTTCCGGTTTGGTGTAGAAGAGGGTTATTCCGCACCGACTACATAGAGTTGGAGAAACCATGTTCGTGGGTGATTGATTGTCAACGTGGCGGTGGGAGGCATGGAGATGGTCATTGGGGAGACGCCCACTTATCCGCAGCTTTTGCACAGTTGACATTATGGATGGCAAATATTGAACGATGGAACGTCATCTTCTTGTTACCAGCGCCCGTGTATGCCAACGAAGAGTTTTTCACGAAGGTGAAGCTTCCAGAGGGATGTACTATGCGACGTGGATGTTGGGCATTTGGTCCGAACTCGGTTAATCCCTATGCTCTCGATTTTACAGAGAATGGGCGTCTGGAGCAAGTAGTACAACCAATTGGCGATGTTGTGATTTGTATGCAGCACCCTGTGGGTACATCTCCTGGCCCGAACTATGTTTCTGGAGATGTTCCACTTCCACTTGTTTTCTTGGATCACTGGAGTGAGGCACGCCAACCCTCTGAAGTTGATTCACTTGAGAGATCTCCATTAGAGCTGGCAAGACTAGTGGGCTCATACTTGCCCCGTGGTTGGGGTTTAGTGGCGTGTAACATATCTACGGTCATTCCCACGATCCTTGAAGGAGATTTCCAGGGGTTTGAGATTTTCATCATTGACGATTGTACAGACAGAGTTTCATTCCTGTACAATGAGTTGTCCGACAATTTCCAAGGACAACTGTTGGTTAGGACTGGTGGAACAAGTACTGGTTGCAATATCGTACCTGAGACCGAAGAGGCGGTTGGTGGAGTGAGGAATGAAGACGACAATGAGGATGGAGGCGGTTTACACGAGAGATTGCCACGTTCAGGTACCGCTGAAGATTTCTCATTTTGCAATAGTTCAGACTGCGATGAAGATGGAGTGAACCAGTCTCCTTCAAGAGAGAGGATTCCATCAACGCAGCGGGCAGTGGGAGATACTTCTAGGGAGACGTCTGGAACACCTACAGAGAGGATGCAAGATACCGGTGTAGTAGATGTTAGATTGGCGGCAGGGGCAGGAGGGGGGCGTACATTTGATGGTCCTAGGCTGGAGATGGAGGAAGAAGAATTGGATTCATTGGAATTTTTTTCGGTGCAGAGGAGGATTCCATAGCCTTCGATGCCTTCTCAATCAGAGCCTGTATCGGAGACACAAGAGACGTTCGGAGGTACTCAGAGTGATATCAGACCAGGTTTGCCTTCCGTTCCAAGATCTAGCATATCCGAGGACATCATTGCATTTCAGGGGGCCTTCTCGTCAGAGCGAGAGATGTCCTTCAATCCAGAGGATGGCTTTTTCTACAATAATGATTGGGTAAGGCATACGCGGGAGGGTGTTCCTGGCAATTACCGGTATGTTGAGTGTGCGTCCATTGGTATCGAAGATGTGGGAGATCGTCCAGTGCAGGATCATGAACTGTCCGCTATGGTAGATAGCGCCATTGGACACATGGAGGGAGTCGTTCCGCCAGAAGATGAGCTCTGAGCCCTGGAGCTATATACTATAGTAGAGCATGCACGTAGTTTAGGTGGCAAATACGTTAGTATAATGCAGTTTGAGATGTGTCTATCGTTCGGTGGGTGGTATATATTTATATATTGGGTGGTCCACATGATATGTTTGATTTTAGAATTCCTCAGCAATAGTATGGAATTGCTTGATTATGTATGTTTTTGCATTATAAAATACAGTGAGGTACTTTACATTGTCATAGGAAATTGCATATATTTTTTTGTATCTCTTATACATTGTATTTGTAGTGCACTTCTCTAAAATTCTGTAATAAGTCAAAACACATTTATAATCTCTTTGGGCACATGATTATAATTTTGTAGCAAGATTTGTACACTAGATTAGAAATCATATATTTTCTAAAAAAAGGTAGCGAATGTAAAAAATATATTACTGATATGAACATGAAGATGCCAATGTATGACACGACAAACACAAAAAAAATTTGACAAAATACATACTAAACTTTTGCCAAATTTTGATTTAAAATAAAAGTTATGAGCAAATAACTTGCGGCTTTCTACGAGCAACCAGTGCACTTGGCTAAGTGCATAATTGCTTAATTGCGTGTTGTTTGTGGTTTTAATTGTTATGTTTGGATGTGCATTTCGTATGACTTTTTTTAGGGTTTGTGTATATATGTTTTTTTAGTAGTGCTTTGTTTGTGTCTTTGAAGTTGTATATGTGTGGGTTCTCGTTTGTGAGTATGGGTATGTAATTGTTTGTGTGTGTATGTGTGTATATATGTTATGTGTGAGTTTGGGCTTGTATATGTGTGTTTGGTTGTGTGGATATGTTTGTATGGATGAATGTTTATGTTTATTTGTGGGTTTGTTTTGTGTTTTTTAATATGAGTGAGGGTGTGTGAGTGTTTGTATATTTGTTTTGATGTATTTGAATGTGTAAATGTATGTGGATTTGTGTGTAGTTGTTTGTGTTGATTTATGTGAATGTGTGTGTAGGGGTGGAGTGTGTATTTGTATGTGTATTTGGTGTGTGTATGTGGTTGTGTCCTTGTATATGTTTGTGTGTTGTTTTTTATTTGTATTTATGTGAGTGTATGTATGTGTGGTTGTTTGTATGTATGTAAGTGTGTATGCCTGTATATTTATATGTGTGTGTATGATTATGTGTGTATATGTACGTGAGTATGTATGTGTGTATGTATATGTATGTGTATGTATGCTTGTATATATGTATGTGTATATACATGTATGTATGCTTGTGTGTATGTTTGTGTATATGTATGTATATATATATATATGTGTGTGTATGTATGTATTTATGTATGTCTTAGATCATGTGTGTAGTATACTGTGATTGTATTGAGTAAATATAGTAGTACAGTATTGGTATAGCGTATTTTTGTACTTGTGTAGTTCTAATAACCTATGGTATAAGGATTTGTCACTAGTATTATGGTAAGTATGTTTTACCTTGTGGTCTTTGGTCTTCACATGTTTGGCGGTGTGTATTCAATTTGTCTTGGTTTAACTCTCCCTTTGATGGCTCTCATAGCTTCGATGGTGGCTTGCATGGAGTTTTGTATGCTCTCCATTTGTGCAACAAGTTCTTCGTGGAGCTTATCTGTGTACTCTCTATTCTTTCTCCTCATCTTCTTGTTGTTTTCTTCCAATGCATCTTCTAGGTCTTTCTTTGTGACGTTGGTGTTGGTGGAGGTGGGGGTGTCTTGGATCTTGAATGTTGCAACGGTATTGACCATGGCGGTGTTGATGTCGTTGAACCCAAAGCCTTCAACTTGTTCTTGGGTTGGAGGTTCCACTCCTTCCAAGCTTCTTCGGTGTGGGGCAAAGTCCACGTGGTTATCTCCAATCTTGATTGTCTTCTTCACGAACTTCCTATACACGATAGGGTTAGTACATTCCACATTTGCACTCCCATTATGCCTTTCACCATTCTCCTTGTGAAATCATATGCTCTTAGTGTTATCAATTCCTAGGACTTTACAGATGGCATTAGTGGTATCAACAACACTCATGAGAATGGGCAAGGGAGATAGGGTGAGAGTGAGGGCATCCTTTTTTCCTTTGTTTCGGGTGTCATACGCCCCCCGGTGAAGGTTTTCTTCGCTTGAAGGACTTCGTGTTGGGTTGTAACGGGGAATGCTATTTTGTGAGGAGTGAGGGGTGAGCGGTGAGCAGTGAGCAGAAATAAAATGGATTTGAGCAGAAAAAAGTGAGTTTAGGGTTAAGTTTACGTGGTTAAGAAATAGTTTTTAGCTTGGGAGAGGATCTATGGCCGTGGATTATTATACACTATAATTGAAACATTGGTTTAAAACAAAAGGGTGAATCATTATAGTTTCATGAAATGCCCTATGGCCGTGGATTATTATACACTGTTGTAGTTGGATCTTGTTGTACATGCGTCTCCCCTACTATATTATTATCATCACCAATATTCTCTTACAAAGTATCATCCTTCTTATAAAAAAAACCAGGCATGATGTATGAATTAATTTCAAACCTAATTAGATAAATATTTCTTTTGTATCTACCATTGATGTCATTCTATATATTCCCAAATTCTAGTCTGCACTTCTAATACTATCCAAGGTAAGGGAGAATTAGGTTGTAAACAAAAAGTTAAGTTCATCATATATGCAATCTTCCCCGCATTGCATATTTCTACCTTGTAAGTGGGAACAACATGGCCAAACTTCAACT
Organism: Bryoerythrophyllum caledonicum; assembly: GCA_963971425.1. NCBI lineage: Eukaryota > Viridiplantae > Streptophyta > Bryopsida > Pottiales > Pottiaceae > Bryoerythrophyllum > Bryoerythrophyllum caledonicum. Next base: position 19,570,214 of record OZ020520.1, on the reverse strand, counting down.
TTATATTGGAACAATTATGTTTTTGATGGTACAATGTTAAATAAGATAGTCTTTAAGTATTTAAAACATGCATGATTTAAGTATATTCGGGCGGAATATATGAGATCTTTCATTCTATAGGTCTGTAACTGATTAAAAATATATTCATTTCCACGGTTATAGGCTCATCTATTCTTCCACAACATAAGGCCAAAGTTTTTACCAATCTCCTTTTTCACGGTTATAGGTTCATTCATTTTCCACGATACTGACCATATTATGAACTCAAAATAGTCAAACTTCTTATTTTAATGTACATCAGCAAATTCTTGAAACTAATATCCATGTATTTTAAGAAAAAACCTGCCAAAAATCCTAACTTTTCTGCTCACCGCTCACCGCTCACCGCTTTCTGCTCACAAAATAGCTTCGCTTGGGTTGTAACATGTTGTAGTTGGATCTTCAAGGCTTGTTGTGGAGTGGTGGTGGAGACGAAGGCATAAGGATCACTTGTGATCTTTTGCACTTCGGTGACCTCGAAGTCTTGGCCTTGGTTGAAACTATTGTAGAGGATGTCCATGAAGAGTTGGTGAGCCGGTATACCTATCAAGGAATCACTTCTAATGCGTACGGAGAGGTTAGTGGCGTTAGCCGTGTGGTGATAGGTCTTACATACTTTACCAATGGTCTTGTAATTATCTATCACTAGTATGAAAGGCCTTAGGCCTTTAAGTAGCATGAGACCATCCGTGTCGGGGTTAAGTAGGTGCAATTTAAACATCCCCGCCCATACCCCCTTTTGACCTCCTCTTTTGACACTATGATATTGGATGTAGATTGGATCAATCAAACTTGTGCCTAGTTTAATGTCCATTTCTTCTAATCTTCTAGTTATTATATTGTATACATCATCATGCAACATAACAATGGTGGGAGGTTTGAAAAAGATAGCAATGTGGAAGTCCAAGGCCAAACCTGTGGCCTCATTGATCTTGATGTCTTGTGGGACTTGGGTGATGTTGTAGTGTTGTTCTTGTGCTCCTCTTCTCTTGCAAGGGTACAGTAATTGGGGGATCCTTGGAAAGGCCTCTCTAGCCTCCATTACTTCTTCCGCTTCGTTGGCTTTGAAACCCCTGGCCATCTTGTCTTCTATGGTTTCGTCACTTGTGGGGGCTGCCATTCCTTCATCTATCGCGATGCGCTCCATGACTTCAAATCCTAGCCATAGATTTAGGTCTGAAGTTAGTGGTAGTGGTTTAGTGGACTTACATTTGTCTTCTTGGGCGTTCTTGCTCTTCTTACTGCTGCCGGTTACGTCCCTATTCTTCCTCGAACCCTTCTCTTTCGGGGCAGCCACTTTGTACGCCGTCACGTCATCAACTTCCATTGCTTCGTCAAATACTATGCCTCTTCTGCTACTCATGGTTAGCTTGTACTTTGAATGTGAAATAATTTGAATGAGTGTGAGGGGACTTACCTAGGATCCGGAAGGGGGATTGATGTGCACTTGAGATGGCTTGATATAGACTGCAGCTACTGAGGTCTGTTCGCCTTTGGCGGCCTTGTCTGCTGGCTTGAGTTGTCTTGTCCCCGTGAGAGGGGCGGCTTGGGATATAAGGTGAGGCATTGGGGCCTCACAGTAACGTCTCACTCTCCCCTCGAGGGCCTCGGCCTTTGCTGTCGGCTCCTGCCTCCCGGCTCTCTGCAGGGGTCTTGTGTTTCTTTTGGGGCCCTTCTCGGCACTCTTCAGTCTCTTTGTTCCTCTCTCTAGGCCCTCCCTCCCGGCTCTCTGCAAGAGACTTGCGTTTCTTCTGGGGCCCTCCTCGTCTCGCTTCAGTCTTCTTGCTCCTCTCTCCAGGGCCTCCTTGGAGTTGTGCGGAGACCTTGTTCTTCTCTGGGGAATCTCCCTCGTGCCTCCCTTCTGTGGTTGTGTGCTTGTCTGTGGGGCTCCCGTCTTGTCGTGCGCCTGACCTGGTCTCGAGCCTTTGCTCCTGAGTTCGCTACGCGCTTGCGATTCTGTGAGTGCTGGTCTTGTGGGGAAGTTGTTCCTGTTCCTGTTCTCGGTTTCTTGTGTATCTGTGCTCTGGAGGAATAGTTGGCTGTGGCCCTTGTCTGAGGGTTCTCTGTCTGCAGCTGCCCTTCAGATTGTTTCTCTCACCCCTGTAGGTTCATGATTAGTGTCGATGTGAGGTATATACTTACCGTTATGTTTTTGGATGCTCCAGTTGGGTCTCGCACTGTCGTCTTCTTGTGTTTCTTGCGATAGCTGATGTGGGACTAACTTATGTGCGTGATGTCGTTGGTGACGGACGGAGGTGTCTTGTTTGTGAGTGGTGAGCGGTGAGCGGTGAGCAGAAAATTCAGTTGTAGAGAGCAGAGAATATTCGAATATTCCACGAATATTTGTGCTATTTTGAATATTCTCAGAATATTTGATTTATTTTTAGAAACTTTTACATTTTTACTTTTGAAAGTAATATCTAGGACCTAAGACCGTGGAACCATTTTTGCTAGGATTTTTGAAGTTCCTAGTACTTCCTCCCCTGTTTGACTTAAATGTTTATTTTCGTAGGCATACATGACTACATTATTTGGATTTGAAAATCCATAATGATTGTCTCTTTCTGTCAATGATGCTTAGTTTTTAGAAATTGGAAAGATATTGGCTATTGTAATTGTCGGGATAGTAAACACTAGTGAAGATGAGATTGTGTCCTCAGAAAATGTCTACATACTATCAGGATTGATAGGGAAGAAGTGGTTGTTGTGCCTCCTGTAGACGACTCTCATGATACAGATTGTGGTACCTTAATCAAGCTTACGAGGGCATGAGCAGTGATGATTGATTTGAAAGACGCAGAGCCTATTGTGGAAGAAGGAGATGAGGATGTAGAAGTTCATCCCAAGATACTCAAGGCATACCATAGAGCTATTCTTCCTCCACCAAACATCGCTTAGTTGATGATTCCAATACAAGAGAGGAAGAGAGACTACTCATGCCCATATTCTACAATGTGTATTTCAGAATCACAGCATATTACTAGATAGTATGAAGAAACTCCCTCATAGTGTCCACATAAGGGCCTTGTGCCATCTAAAAAGAGGCCAAGGAAGTAGAAATAAAAAATAATCAAAATAAATGTTCCATACTAATGTAGCTCTCATCAAAATCCCACTTCACGATAATAATGTAACATCTACAAATAATTCTTCTTCTTCTTCTTCTTCATCTTCTTCTTCTTCATCTTCTTCTTCTTCATCTTCTTCTTCTTCATCTTCTTCTTCATCTTCTTCTTCATCTTCTTCTTCATCTTCTTCTTCATCTTCTTCTTCATCTTCTTCTTCATCTTCTTCTTCATCTTCTTCTCCATCTTCTTCTCCATCTTCTTCTTCTTCTTCATCTTCTTCTTCATCTTCTTCATCTTCTTCTTCTTCTTCTTCATCTTCTTCTTCTTCATCTTCTTCTTCTTCATCTTCTTCTTCTTCATCTTCTTCTTCATCTTCTCCTTCATCTTCTTCTTCCTCTTCTTCTTCATCTTCTTCTTCATCTTCTTCTCCATCTTCTTCTCCATCTTCTTCTCCATCTTCTTCTTCTTCTTCTTCATCTTCTTCTTCATCTTCTTCATCTTCTTCTTCTTCTTCTTCATCTTCTTCTTCTTCTTCTTCTCTTCTTCTTCTTCTTCTTCTTCTTCTTCTTCTTCATCTTCATCTTCTTCATCTTCTTCATCTTCTTCTTCTTCTTCTTCTTCTTCTTCTTCTTCTTCTTCTTCTTCTTCTTCTTCTTCTTCTTCTTCTTCTTCTTCTTCTTCTTCTTCTTCTTCTTCTTCTTCTTCTTCTTCTTCTTCTTCTTCTTCTTCTTCTTCCCTTCTTCTTCTTCTTCTTCTTCTTCTTCTTCTTCTTCTTCTTCTTCTTCTTCTTCTTCTTCTTCTTCTTCTTCTTCTTCTTCTTCTTCTTCTTCTTCTTCTTCTTCTTCTTCTTCTTCTTCTTCTTCTTCTCTTCTTCTTCTTCTTCTTCTTCTTCTTCTTCTTCTTCTTCTTCTTCTTCTTCTTCTTCTTCTTCTTCTTCTTCTTCTTCTTCTTCTTCTTCTTCTCTTCTTCTTCTTCTTCTTCTTCTTCTTCTTCTTCTTCTTCTTCTTCTTCTTCTTCTTCTTCTTCTTCTTCTTCTTCTTCTTCTTCTTCTTCTTCTTCTTCTTCTTCTTCTTCTTCTTCTTCTTCTTCTTCTTCTTCTTCTTCTTCATCTTCTTCTTCTTCTTCTTCTTCTTCTTCTTCTTCTTCTTCTTCTTCTTCTTCTTCTTCTTCTTCTTCTTCTTCTTCTTCTTCTTCTTCTTCATCTTCTTCATCTTCTTCTTCTTCTTCTTCTTCTTCTTCTTCTTCTTCTTCTTCTTCTTCTTCTTCTTCTTCTTCTTCTTCTTCTTCTCTTCTTCTTCTTCTTCTTCTTCTTCTTCTTCTTCTTCTTCTTCTTCTTCTTCTTCTTCTTCTTCTTCTTCTTCTTCTTCTTCTTCTTCTTCTTCTTCTTCTTCTTCATCTTCTTCATCTTCTTCATCTTCTTCATCTTCTTCATCTTCTTCATCATCTTCATCTTCTTCTTCTTCTTCTTCATCTTCTTCATCTTCTTCATCTTCTTCATCTTCTTCATCTTCTTCATCTTCTTCTTCTTCTTCTTCATCTTCTTCATCTTCTTCATCTTCTTCATCTTCTTCATCTTCTTCATCTTCTTCATCTTCTTCACTTCTTCTTCTTCTTCTTCATCTTCTTCATCTTCTTCATCTTCTTCATCTTCTTCATCTTCTTCATCTTCTTCATCTTCTTCAGCTTCTTCTTCTTCTTCTTCATCTTCTTCTTCTTATTCTTCTTCTTCTTCTTATTCTTCTTCTTCATCTTCTTCTTCTTCATCTTCTTCTTCTTCATCTTCTTCTTCATCTTCTTCTTCTTCTTCTTCTTCTTCTTCTTCTTCTTCTTCTTCTTCTTCATCTTCTTCTTCTTCATCTTCTTCTTCTTCATCTTCTTCTTCTTCTTCTTCATCTCTCTTCTTCTTCTTCTTCTTCTTCTTCATCTTCTTCTTCTTCTCCATCTTCTTCTCCATCTTCTTCTTCTTCTTCATCTTCTTCTTCATCTTCTTCATCTTCTTCTTCTTCTTCTTCTTCTTCTTCTTCTTCTTCTTCTTCTTCTTCTTCTCCTTCTCCATCTTCTTCTTCAACTTCTTCATCTTCTTCTTCTTCTTCTCCATCTTCTTCTCCATCTTCTTCTTCTTCTTCATCTTCTTCTTCATCTTCTTCATCTTCTTCTTCTTCTTCTTCTTCTTCTTCTTCTTCTTCTTCTTCTTCTTCTTCTTCTTCTTCTTCTTCTTCTTCTTCTTCTTCATCTTCTTCATCTTCTTCATCTTCTTCATCTTCTTCATCTTCTTCTTCTTCTTCTTCATCTTCTTCATCTTCTTCATCTTCTTCATCTTCTTCATCTTCTTCATCTTCTTCATCTTCTTCATCTTCTTCTTCTTCTTCATCTTCTTCTTCTTATTCTTCTTCTTCTTCTTATTCTTCTTCTTCATCTTCTTCTTCTTCATCTTCTTCTTCTTCATCTTCTTCTTCATCTTCTTCTTCTTCTTCTTCTTCTTCTTCTTCTTCTTCTTCTTCTTCTTCTTCTTCATCTTCTTCTTCTTCATCTTCTTCTTCTTCATCTTCTTCTTCTTCTTCTTCATCTTCTTCTTCATCTTCTTCTTAATCTTCTTCTTCATCTTCTTCTCCATCTTCTTCTCCATCTTCTTCTTCTTCTTCTTCTTCTTCTTCATCTTCTTCTTCTTCTTCTTCTTCTTCTTCATCTTCTTCTTCTTCTTCTTCTTCTTCATCTTCATCTTCTTCATCTTCTTCATCTTCTTCTTCTTCTTCTTCTTCTTCTTCTACATCTTCTTCTCCATCTTCTTCTTCTTCTCCATCTTCTTCTTCAACTTCTGCATCTTCTTCTTCTTCTTCTCCATCTTCTTCTCCATCTTCTTCTTCTTCTTCATCTTCTT
>OZ020520.1:19448029-19564029 GCA_963971425.1 Bryoerythrophyllum caledonicum | reverse complement strand
CCCATCTTCGTCTGCCCTAGCTTCTTGGGCACGGTCTTCACCCGATAATTCTACTATAGTATGGACTGCCGCTCCGTCGACATCATCAAACACAAAAGGATCCACTGGGTCACCGTGGACATTGTGAAAATGGTCATGTAGTGCATCTCCACCGTGCTCGTTGTTTGCAGAGTTGTCCCTAGGTGGGCTATAATCAGACACGGGGGTTGTTGTCACCGGCAAGGTCTTCCCAATCGCCGCCCATCCAGTTATAACCCTCATCATCCGACTCCAAACCCTTGTCCTCTGTGTTTGAAGGAAGTCCCCCATCTTGATCAGACTCCTCCGAATGTACATTCTCCTCATACCATCGAATCGGGTCTGGACGAGCACGTTCTCGGAGCAATCAACTATTCGTGTAGATGTAAACCAAATCTTCCGCTTTCTGCACTCCCAAGCGATTTCGGCTCTTACTATGCACGAACGAATACATGCTCCAATTATGCTCACATGACGAGGCCGAGCAGGTTTGTGCTAGTATACGCTTTGCAATGATAGGCAATGATTGCCTGCCCACGCGGTTCCACCATTGGTGAGGCAAAATGTTGTTGTTTTCAATTTCCCCAGCTTCCTCCGGTGAATATGGGCCTCACAATTCTTCATACTCCGTGATTTCGAGCATTACTGCCGAAAAAGACACTCCGAGTGGACCACAGAGCGTCATAACAACCTTGTTTATGGCCCTTTTGGCCTCACCATTGTTTTGAATTTGCAAGTTATTAGCTAGATAAGGATTCAATAAAGCCCCTGCATAATGAAGATCTGTTGTCATCATCTCCCAACGCCGTAGGAATGATCCTTCAAGGCGAGTTGCAATTCCGTCAAGCATGTTGAATGGCGCATTGCGCAGCTTGAACACGTGCTCCTTTAGCTCGTTCATGGTCACCCAAGCAATTCCCATTGCCGGAGTGTCACCATCAAAAGTCCGCAATGCCTTTAGTACTGGTGCCACTACAAATTCAAAGTTACTGCACCGATGCCAGAAAGTCTCGTCTAGAACGGTGGCTCGCACCTGCGATGCCTTCGCATGGGCACGGTGTCCGTTTTGCCTATCGAAAAGAGAGGATACGTAGGATATCCATGCTGGGTCTATCACAACCATCTCCAGGGCATTCTTCACTTCCAATAGACAATGGATCATTATATAATTGCATGCAAACCTTGTTGCTGCTGGCCACAACAGAGACAATTGTGGCGAAAATCGACGAAAAAGGGCCATGGGCACATGCTGGTTCCGGATATACAATGCAATCTGTTTCGCCTTCTGGACGAGGTCTGCAAACATGCCTTCCTTCCCCCAGTCCTCGAGGAGGAGGTCCAAAATATGTGCACGATACCCTTGAGTATATATGTGCGGGTACTCATCGTTGACCTTCTTCATTGCCCCCAACATATTTGAAGCATTATCGGTGCACACTTGGACCACATTCAATGGTCCAACCTTACGGATAAAACTTTTCAATTGGTCCCCTATATATGCCGTAGATTTCTTCATACCCGTGGTGTCTATAGACCCCAAGAAGATATCACCCATTGGACATACGAGCATGATATTCATGAGAGGGCGACGTGTAACATTGTCCCACCCGTCCGAGCATGTTGTTGCGCCATACTTGGCAATATCTACGCCGGTCTTCTTGTCCACAAGGTCTTTCACTTTTTTTTTAAAGGCTCAATGTATGTCGTCCTCATGGCATTGTACGATGGCGGTGTATAATTGAAACCCGCCTTTGGCGTTGCGAGGGTTGCCTTGATGAAGGCCGGATGTCTAACCACGTTGAATGCAACGTTGGCTTCATAAAAAAATTGTGCCCATAATTCGTCCAATTCTTTTTGTTTTTCTATTTGGTAAGCCTCTGGAAAGCTCCGTTGTCGTACAGATCTTGGTGTTGATGATGCTGCTTGGCTTAGAGGATTCGTGGACTCCGTGTTCTCCTCATTTCGAGTTTCCAAGAAACTACCTTGTTGGATGGATTGGCTAGAACAAGGTTCAGTGGAACATGTTGCTGGTGCGTTAGGAAGGCCAACGATCTCCGCCTCGGTCATCCTAGTAGGAATAATATTCCCGCAACTTTTAAAACGGGCCTTAATAGCTGCTGGGGCCTTAGTGCACGAAGTCTTCGTCCATTGTAGATACCCATAGTGTGACATGCACCTCCCACATTTGTATGCGAACGTGTAATTGCACCAAACACATGTCACTTGATCCTTCTTGTTAAATGTGTACCATGGAGCCCACTCCTTCGTTTGAGCCCTTTGTTGAGACGACATCACAATAAAATTGGCGCGCAATGTTGTGCCAAAGAGAATCCGCCAAAAGTAATAGGAAATTGTGTGTGCATAGAAAATAATGACCCAAAGGTCACTCACAAACTTGTAGATTCATGCAAGGAGCCCAATAAGGAGTTCCAGGACACGAAGCCAAGGATGTGAGGTGAGTCAAGCACATCGCATATAGTTCTTATATAGTGCTGGAGCAGGAGCATTTGGGGCCGGGCGCGCACAAGGGTGGCCGGGCGCATTCTCTATGTGGCCGGGCGCGCACGCTGTGGGCCAAACGCGCACGCTTCCAACCGAGCGCGCACGCTATGGGGCCGGGCACACGCTTTGGGGCCGGGCGCGTACAATGTTGGGGCGTGCGCACTAATTCCTACTATATATTGAAACATTGCAACACTTAACATTTTGATATGTAAAACATCTCATAAAAAACCACTAAATATACATGATGCCACTCAATTTACAAGGTTTTATTAAATATACAAAATATCGCTCAATATTAAATGGCAGTTATAAAATTGTAGAAAGCTCTTGTTCCAAAACAATTCAACATTGCTCTATGTACATTTCTCGCACTGTTGTAGTTCTAGAATTCCTTAAAGCCAGTAAAAAATGAAAGAAGATTGTCTTTCTCCTGAACTCGTGCCTTCAAGTCTTGAATTTCTTCAAGACATTTTGCAACTTCATTATCCTTCTCATCGAGCTCTTCTCCTAGATCCTCAATTACGTCCAAGCTTTCTTTTAGTCGCTTCACAACTCGAAGATAATCGTCACGACTCACCCAGTCACCCTCCGTAGACTTTTTTTTATTATCCACGCCCTCCTCAGGTACCGCATCCGTCTTCGTGGCATCTCCATCTTGTTGTGAAATCGACGGTTTAGGGTTCGACGCTGATATGATGGACAATTCTTGAAGCGTGCGCATAGACTGATGACATCCAATATCCGAGTCGGATGATGAAGACGCGGACCACTCGATTGTTTGATTCAAAGGTTCAACTTCCATGGTTTTCCCGAGACCTTCTCCTGGAAACTTCCGCACAAACGGTATTGTTAATCCAATGACTGGCGCCATCTTGGAGTGTGTTTGGATTTCCATTGTCTTCCAATCAACCGGTACGCCAAGTACCACCTCCGCGTAAACCATTCGTAAAATTGAAATGTTTACCGAGTTGCGGCTCAATTTTGCCTTGTCGTAAATGTACTGGTACGCTTGGATACAACGCTCCTTGAAGAACTCATTGGTGCAGTACCCCAATTTGGCCCTGTTTGTACGTCGCATTAGAAAATATCGCGAGTATGGCCAGAGGTGCCCCAAATGACACCATCCAATGTATTTTGCACATTGTGCAAATGTCCATGGGGTTGGAACTGACTCCCAACCAGAAAATGCCTTCATCTTCTCATCCATCAACACGTGAAGGGGCTTCTTCTGCTTTGAGCGTGCGTGACGAAAATCACGCTGTCGCTTTCCGTGGGGACTGCTAGTGGTAGATGGTTGTCCAGAATCCATGGTGACGAGGTGGAGGAATACGAAGGTGGCAAAATACAAAGGTGTCAATAGACACCGTAAAATACTTCCCAAAAGTGCCAAACAAGCAGCCGCCACGTGGCAGTTGCAGGCCAAAGCGCCTAGGAAGTGGGGTCCGTAACTTTGAAATCTCATATTTATAGTAAATTAGTGACCTATGGCGGGCGCATACGACCAAGAGGCGCGCGTACGCTGGAGGGCTGCGCGCGAGAGGGGTGTGCCTTGAACTTGTGCCTTGAACTTGACATACAATACTTCTACTTACTTATAACCTAGTGCCTTGAATTTATACTTACTTATACAATACTTATACTTTTATATACAATACTTACTTATACAATTCTGATACTTACTTAGGCACACCATACTTATGCTTACTTAATGATTTTTTTGGGGAGAGTTAGTACCTTCAATTAGCATGCTCAATGATTTGTTCCGCAAACTTATACTCATTTTAAGATATAATATGGATAATTTGTATGGTAGAATGCCATCTCTTACCATTTGGAAGGCCGTTGCAATTAGTTACATATAATTCAACCAAGAATAGTAATGTTGCATTAATATTGGGGATTTTGTTACATCCCAAATCATTTATTATGCAAGAAAGTAACATGATTTTTATTGTTTAGTCTTATGATTGACATGTTTGAGACAAAAATTTAAGTTTTATTCTTCAATACATGATATAAATTCCACTACAAAAAAATTCTCGATGATACTATAGACTATTGTAGTCGGTTATCAAATATTAGACAAAAGTAAATTTAATTTATTGACTAGGGTGCATGAAGTTGTACAATCATGGAAGATCATAACACATTCATCATATATATAATTTAAACGTATACAAGACTGTATAGAACATTCACTTTATTACATCTAGCCAAATTATAAAACATGTTGAACCATACAAACTTGATTAACGTCAGAGATAAACAATATTGTTTTGAACTAAAGCCATTTACAAATGAAGTGCAATTTACAAAATTCACAAGGTCTATGATTTCAAAATGTTACAAAATTGTCCGTTTATCATTCATGGCACTACTTCCATTGCTATCAAATTCTACGACTTTAAAGTAAACACCAACTTCGCGTATTCCTGGATTTGATTGTCCTTTTCTTGGAGTATAGCGCGTAATTTTTGAAGTTCTTCTTTGTTGCGGTTGGCTTCTTCAACCAGATTCTTGTTTTCCTGTAAACTCTACTCATATTTAGCAAGAAGTTGAAGATGAGCCTCTCGTCCAATTGGAACATCATCAGAAGACTCTAGGTTTTCATTGATGTTCTCATATGCAACCGCGTCCATCTCAATTTGATCTTCTTCCTTGCCGGAATCTTCTCCAATTGTCGGTGTTTCTTGGAGGGCAGAATCTAGCCAATGGCATTTAATAAAGCCCTCAATCTCCTTGCGAATAGATGGGTCGCATCCAGTGTCCGAGTCGTCACTGGAAGTGTCTGACCACACGACTTCCTCGTTTGGAACTTCAACTTCCTTCGCCTTTTTTCCTAGAGCTTCGCTCGGAAACTTGCGTTCTATTGGTAGTGACGCCGTGGATATTGGTGTCATCTTGGAGTTTGGTTGTAATTCCATCGTCCTCCAATCGACTACTCCGAGTATAATCTCAGCAATACAACCATACGTAAAAATGGATAGATTCACCTCGTTCCGGTGAACCTTTGCCGTGTTGTAGATGTGCTGGTACGCTTGGATGCACCGGTCTTTGAATTCTACATTGGTGCAGTAATTTAAATTACCCTTGTCGTATTTCCGAAGTTGCGAATACCCCGAATGCGGCCACATTCGTCCCAAATGACACAGGCAATGTACTTTGCACACTGTGTAAATGTCCACGGGTTTGGTACATCTCCCTAGCCTCGAAATGCCTTCAGCTCACCATCGATGAATATGTGAATGCGTTTCTTCTGCTTGTGGTTGCGTACTCGTCCCGCATCACGCTCTCGTTTCTTCATTTTCTTCTCGGAAGCCCGAATCTCAGAAGGCCCACTTGAGTCCATGCTTGAAACTAGCGTGAAGGGGCACCGGGAGTAAAAGGTGTCAATAGATACTGGGATGAAAAGGGAATGTCAATAGATACCGGGACCCACTTCTCAATAGTGCTTAGCAAGCAGCCGCCACGTAGCAGTTGCAGGCCAAAGCGCCTGGGAAGTGGGCCCATCGTGCCACGATTCCCAAACTTATAGCAAGGCGCGCATGCCCCCCATAGGCCGCGCGCGTACGAAATGGGACGGTCTCGCCCGTACCATCATGGTCTCGGTAGGAGGAACAAAATGGCCGGGCGCGTGCGATCCAGGGTCGGGGCGCGTGCGCTGTGAGGTCGGGCGCGCGCGAATAGGGGCCCGGCGCGTGCCTTTGAGGCCGGGCGCGCACTCTTTGGGGCCGGGCGCGCGCGAGTGGGGGCCTGCCGAGCACGAATAGTGACAGTGCGCGCGCGAATGGGGACCGGGCGCGCTTGAACAGTGGCCGGCACGTGCACTGTGGGGCCGGGCGCGCGTGAACAGGGACCATGGAAAGTTCCTATCTTGCAAATTGAATTATCTTAGATGTTTCAAATTAATTTCAATGTTTCAATGGAGATGCAAGAATTCGGTCAATGCTTTAAAGATGTCCTTATATTTATATTGCACATGGAAATTTCGCAACATACAAAATGGTTACAAATGCTACGCTTTCATCTTGCATTCTAATTGCATGTACTCCACTTCATCACGCATCGGCTCTACTTGGTTCACCACTTCCTGAGGCCCCATCATTCAGCAATTTACGAGCCGCTCGCGTCCTCCGGTGAGGCCCATCCGCGTTTACCAGAGCACGTAACATTTCGGAGTTCCGAAGTGCTTTGAGAGTCTTCATAGTCGCTGGACTATGTTCCTCAAGAAGGAAATCAATAGCTTCCTCCTTCCAAGTTTCCTTCCATTGCGATTCTTCCCATTGCAACGCATTGCGAAGGTCAAGATCAGTGGCCTCTCCCAATTCTGACACCAGACGTCCCTGGTGATTCCATAGTTTCCCATCTGGACGTCGCCCGAATTGAAATACCTTCCGCCTAACATCCCAATATCCGCCCATGACTTGGTAGAAGAAGTTCCGTTTACCAACATGGTCCGCGGTGGTTCCCGATATGAGCTTGTTGGCCACTCGTACAATTTCTTGGTGGTCATTTTCCCAACCAAATTGCGTGCTTATACTGGACCTATGTAGTTGGTGGCACTGCGCACGCCAATTCTACACCAAATCTTCTCTCCACTTTTGAGCATAGGCATCCCCAGGCGCATTCTCCGGGTTCAGCTCCCAACTAGGTGGCATGTAGGCGGTTAGGCCAAACGCTTCATACAAGCGCTTATGAAATGGTGCTCTACACTTTGCACAAAATCTACGTGTCAATATACCACCTAGCAGACACATCGGATGGTATAAACACCGACACGTGCCAAGAGTATATGGACCTTCTGGCCCGGAAGGATTTAAACAAACCGGGCAAGCATCTTCATTTTGCGTGAAGCTTGCTGGTGTTGGCCATAATTTGCGTGGTGCCACGTTTCCGCTTGGTTGAAGGGCATGAGAAGACATAGCCTCTGCGTGGTCCCACTCCAACTTTGCCCAGTCAATAGATTTACCATCTAGCTTTAGAGGCAATTCAGTTGGAAACAACTCGTCGATGTGAGCCCAAGATGTGAGTCCAAAGTCACGGTGTCCTGATGGAAATTCTTCCATCATGTAGATATTAATACCAGTGTGAATATGTTTTGATTACAGCTAGCGGTTAGATGAGGTAAAAAGGTTTGGTCGTGGTGAGAACCACGGTTTGAGGATTTGGGCAAGTGTTAGTATGTAGGTGCTGCACCGTTCTTGTCACTGCTCAGGGGGGTAGGTAGCGGGTTGACTGGTATTTTTCCTGCCTCGCTAGCGAGCCAAGCCGTGGGCCGCCCAACCACTCGACAGACTCGATCGGGTTCGAACCCGGACCGGTGGCGGCCACTGACCACGACATTTCCAGCCAACCAAGTCCACGACTTGGCGATCAGGTTGTGCGAATCAACACCTTTATACGTCCGTACCATCAGCTATCTTACGATAAGTTTCTTTTTATTTTGTTATTTTTTAATATTTTAATTATCTTGTTGGTTGGAAGGTCTAAGTTTTTAGTCTTCCAATAAATAAATGACTAGGGAATTTTGATGTGGTTGAAAGTGGAAAGGATAAGAAAGTAATGAAGTACCTTGTGGGATACTTTGGGTAGGGTGATATGGGCTGGAGTGCCCACGTCCACTTATGGTGGAAAAGTTGGAAAAAGAGATTCCTTAGTGAGTGTGTGTGTGTGTGCGGGAGAGAGAGCAAGGTTTTGGAGCAGAACTTTGACTGTGTGTAACTCGTTGAGCTTGAATGATATGGAATTGAAAATTTGTGATCTTGTTCCTTGTTTCAAGAGCTTTCCATACTCGTTTTGAAATTTGAATTCGGAGTTGTAAAGAAAAAGTTATTGAGGTTTTAATTCTATGAAAACCCGAGGCCATCCATTGAGGGGTAGAGGTTTCGAGGAGCCACAACTTTTTTTGTAGTTCTCAATTTGGTTTGAGATTTTGAGGGACTGTGCATCTCTATCTTAGCTTTTTAGAAAGATATTATAATTGAGATTTGAAGTTGTGAGCAAGAAGTTATAGAGATCTGAATGAATAGGGGTAGGCAGAACTTTGATTGTCCATAACTTTTGGACAGTAGTTTAGAATTGTTTGAGAATTAAAAGGTGCGTGAACAATGGTCATAGCTCTTCAAAACGTTATTACAATTGAGATTTGGAGTTTTGAAGAAGAAGTTATGAGCGATTGAATATCTAGAGGGGCAGAACTTTGAACTCGTATAACTTTCGGACAGTAGTTTAGATTGACTTGAAATTTGGAGGAGTGTTAGTTGTCTAAATTAGCTTTTCAGAGAGCTATTACACTTAGTATTTGAAATTTTGAGTCATCTGTGTCACTTGTTTGAAGGTTACAGCCTTGGTGAAACTTTTCCATTGTATTTTTGAACACTTCTTTTGAGTTTCTTAGTGTTTTTGAACACTTGAAGACTTTGGAGTTGAAGGATGGAGGAATTGAAGACTTGAGACTTGAAGAGAAGAGAAGATCGAGACAAGTGTGTTGTGGCTTGTGGTCCGATTTCTTTTTTTGTGATTCCAAGCCAGCTTTGGAGGCTAGTTGTATTTCAATTCTGTTCTTGTAAACTCTGTTGCGGCGAAGTGGGGTTAATTGCCCACACGGTCGTATTTATGTCGTTCCCATCGGTGAGGCACGTTTGCTCGTCACCGTGGGTTTGAATTTTAAGAGCCAATCTTTCGGACGGTTTCAGCTTGTGGTCTGGCCGTCCCGTTTTACCCGTCCGAGGCCGTGGTTTCTTATCACCCACCTTTACCTTTAACCCTTTAGAGCCACCACAGGATAGGCCAACGGGGAGGAGTTTGAAGACTGAAGACTGAAGACTGAAGACCGAAGACCACAAGATTTGACAGAACTCCGTAGCAGACTATACGAAGTCGCAGCCAGATACCTCGCGTATTCTCAAAGCGCTCCCCTCTCTACACGACAACGGCGCGTATTATTCGTCAGTTATTCGTTGTCAATCTTCTTGAATTCTATTGCCATTTGCCTCGCACGGTCAACATTCAAGATGCATGCCACCTTCCATTGATAGTACTGCTCGCCCACCGATCTAATCATTTTTCGAAGGCTGTCGTTTGCAGTGCCAAGCTGAACAAGTTCTGTGCTTAGATTAGCGGGGGAAAATGACAGAGAATCCTCGATGCCGATGGAATCTACGAATGGCTGTGCTGCTACAGTCGGCGGGGGTAGAAAAACCAACGGACGACTAGCGAAGCGGTGACGCGGTGGTCTTGTTGGGGTGTCTAGCAAGCAGCTAGTAATGTTGCCAATAACATTGGCGATCATTGTCTCGTCCACACCTCGAGCAACTTCGCCAATATTAGCTTGGCTGGAAACACGTTCTTGACGCAACTCTTCTATTTCGGCTGCTTGCTTGGTGATAATATCACCCTTTTCACTGGATTACAGCTTGAGGTTTTCAATCTCTTCTTGGAGACGTTGAATCATCTCATCCTTCAAGCTGATAGTGTCCAATAACTCCTGGTGAGCATCGACGGTCGTACTTCCGGACCCTGAGGCTACATGCCTGGTGTTGGAAGTGGTGACTACGACATCCATCATTGGCATTTCATCCACAACATGGATGGGTTCTTCATCTCCAACACCCTCAAGCCTCGCGGCGGGTTCATCATCGCCAACAAGATTTACGATTGATAAATCTACCTGGCCACCTCCTTGAATCAGTAGACGTCCTGCTTGATGGAGCTTCACTCGTTGGCGCTTTTTCCGTGACGCACACGCCACTAGAGAAGTCGATGAACGCCGACCTACACGTCCATCTGAGTCCGAATCCGGTGATGAATCTGACTCTACTGGAGCTACTTCTTCTGGGCCATCCGTTTTCTGTGGCCCTAGTGCCGTAAAAGGAAACACTGGATGTTGCTCCCTAGGCACATCGGCATGCATCCACACCCTCGGCATTTTGGGAGTTTTCCGCACAGTCCTCCAATCCACTCGCTTATTGAGAACGACCTCCGCATATACCATGCGAGCGAGATAGAGGGGACAATCATTGCGGGGCATGAATTCGAGCTCGTATAAGTATTGGTGAACTTAGAGGGCACGAGCTCAAAATGCCTCATTGATGCAATACTTCAAATTCGCCTTGTTTGCGCCACGATTTATTAAATGGCGATGTGGAGGAAACATCTTTGACAAATGGCACCACTCGATGTAATCCTCGCAAGTGACAGACGACCACGGCGATGGCTCATCTTGCCAACCCACGAATGCAATCTTCGCTGGATTGTTGAACACGTGCATCCGCTTCTTCAGGAGCTTCCCGTGCCTCGCCCTATCTCTGTCTTTCTCCCTCTTCCTCTGCGCGGTGGACATTGGTGGCTGTTCTTGGGCATCCGGCTCACTCTCACTCTCCATAGCCGAACACTGTAAAAAAAATCTACCAAAATGTTCGTTAACTATGCAAAGCTCTATCGAAAAAAAAAAACTAACAAAAATTATCACCTTTGATTTCAAAATAATCCAAGGTAGCAATGTTAATTAATTAGAACGGTGATCGATGCGGTGATGCAATACGTCGTATGGATGTGTGCAAATCTAGAGCCCCAATCGAAGATCACGCAATCACCCACCTTAAAAAGACAGTTGAAGGCCACGATTTCCAATTAGAGTTTGTGAGATGGGCTGGGCGCGCGCGACTATTTATACTAGTGGGCCGGGCGCGCACGCCGCATGGGGAACGCACGCATGCCGTATGGAGACCGGGCGCATACGCTGGGGTCTCGCACGTACGTTTCGGGGTCTCGGGCGTAGGGTTTGGGGCCTCGCTCGTAGGATCCACGGTCGGGCGCGTGGACATTGGGGTCGGGCGCGTGCGGGAACAGGCCGGGCACGAACGGGAACGGACTTGGCGCGTGCGGGAACGGGCTCTATCCGTGCGGGAACATGCTCTATTCGTGGGGGAACAGACTCTATTCGTGGGGAACATGCTCTATTCGGTTACGGGCCGGGCGCGTACGCTGGAGGGTCGGGCACGTTCTCTGGAGGGCCGGGCGCGTTCGCTGGAGGGCCGGGCGTGTACGCTGGAGGGCCGGGCGCGTTCTTTGGAGGGCCGGGCGCGTGGCGTCTTGGTCAGGCGCATGTAGACGCGCATGCAAGGCCAGGGTTTTCCATTTCACTATAAATGAAACAGATTCTAATATCAATCACATAGGCTCCTCTCAAGTGGCTCCTTGTCCTAGTACTATTCGTACTTTGCTAGGAACTAAGAGGGGGCCACCATACATTGAGTCCGGGGGAGGTTTTGATTTTTTTTATAAAATTATAGTTTGTGTAGGGTTGTGATTATTGCAATGGCCACTGATCGTAATACAGGAGAGCGGCCTGCGTATGTTGATTTAGATGCTCTAGATGCATCGGAGCTTCCACCTACTAGCGTTGCGGAGTCGAGCCGCAATCCTTCCGATGCACCGAAGGCACCGTCGAAGAGGGCGAAGCAAAAAATGTCTGCGCACGAGAAAGATGTCGGTTATCCACCAAAGGAGTATACCGCATTTCTTCCAGGTGTGGCAATACAATACTACCGTCGATGGTGTGAAACTGACGTGGTGCGATTCCGTCAAGTTTATTTGGAGAAGAGAGAGCCAGGAATCATGTGCTTACAGGCTGACCTCCAATCGAAATTCGAGTGCGCTCTGGAGAGTTCTGAATCGTTCAAGGATACATATGGCATGTATCACTATGCCTCATTCATGGAGAGAGTAATCACTCAATGTACGAGTAATGCATCGCATGTATTTGATTGTGAGGTGAAAAAACCTCACGGAGGCAGCATCAGCCACGAGACTTGGAACTCCGCAAGTTCCTCGAAGGTGTGAAGACCACCATCGGCAGGTTTTCAAGCTCTCGTACGAGAGCTACGCCTTGGAATGAACAAGCGATGAAGTCAGCCATGGAGGCGCATATGTTGCACAGCGTGCAATTTCTTCCAGAAGATATCGGAGTTTATGAACTTTCCGGATATGACGCCGTTGGTGGATACGGAAAGGTTCGGAAGGTCCGCATCGTGGGTGTGCGAGCCATTTCGGCATACATGGAGTTTGCCAGGAAAATGCCAACGGCGTCTCATCCGAAGGAGAAATTTAGACAACGGTCTCACGAGGCCATGATATGTCATGTTGCACACCCACGAGTTATAAAGTTTTGGGCGGTGAATACAAAGAATATGGAGGCGTACACATTGTGGTGGAATGGTGGTAGTTGGGCCCATTTTAAAACCGTCGATTCAAAGGCAAATCCGGCGGCTTCGAGCAACTCAATCCTTTCAGCTCCATATATTTCGGCGGAGGATACAACACAAATCTTAGCCTTCCGGAAGAATAGAGCAAGACTTGCCTGGGCTTTGATGTGCACCATGGCCCAAGTCGACAAGGCAAATGTCATTCACAATGACATTGCTCCCACAAACGTGCTTCTCCACTTTCCTCCAGAGAAACCAGGATCCGTCTTCATATGCGTTTGTGATTGGGAAATTGCGAGCCGAGTATCACACGAAGAGCCATCAAATTAAGGATTTTGGACAGACACGGAGTTGGACAATCAACGCCGTAGACGACATTGGGTAGCTCCAGAGTTGTTTTACAAATTCGGCCCACAAGATTCGGAAACGACATTGGATGTGATGCAGCGGCGTCACCAATACACCCAGCTCGCCGATTCGTACTCCATTGAGTGGATGGCTAGAGCAATTTGGGAGAAAGAATCTGACTCAACATTCTTCAAATCAACCGTCAACTACGCAGCTTTTCAAGTGAAGATCGAGAAATTACTGGAGCGAGATCCCCTCAAACGTCCAACACTCTACAAAGTGGTTGACGAGCTAATGGCTAAACCATTCAACTTTGAAGTTCCGGACGCTTGCTTCCGCTATGAGATATAGATATTTTGACTTAGCGTATTGATAGTGAAGGTTTCAATTGTTGATCATTTTGCAATACATACTAGCATTGTGATGTAACAGTGTTTTTTGCCCATCTCGTGATAAATAAAAGATTAACATTTTTCATACACATTGCGATATGAAGCTCATGCATGAAAAGAAGTGAGAGAGCGCGCGCGACCCCTAAATTCAATACCCGTACGCGCGCGACCCCAAAGGCCACGCGCCAGGCCCAGCCCCCTCCACGAACGCGCCCAGTCCTCCCCCACGAACGCGCACAGCCCCTCTACGAACGCGCACGACCTTGGCCGGACGCGCCAGCCCTTCCAAGTATGCGCCCGGCCCTTCACCGCGCGCGCCCGGACACTTGTGGTACGCGTGCGGTCGTCCCTGCACGTGCCCAGCCCCTCACAGTACGCGCCCGGTCCCTTCAGTGCGCGCCCGACCCATATCCGCACGTGCCCGGCCCCTTCAGTATGCGCCCGGCCCATCTCCGTATGCACCCGACCCCTTCATGCGCCCGCCCCCCTGTCCGCACGCGCGCGACGCTGTTGACGACGTGTCAGCCACGTAGTCGCCTTCGTGGTAGTGGGTAAATTGATTTACCTCGAGTCATGGTCAAACTAGGGTTGACCCTTATCGGACGGACAGCAGCCTCTACCGGACGGACACTACCGGACGGACGGACGGCCGAACAACCCTTTCTGATCCTCTGTTGTATAGTCCCGGTATCCTTGGAGTTGTGGCTGTCTTCTGTGTCGTTTTTGTATGTCGTTTTCTTGGATGTTGCGTTTACGTCTCTGGTGTAGTTGTAGCGACAATGTCGGGTGTCTTCTGTGTCGCAGTGTCTTGTGTGATTTTTGTGGATGTTCTACTAGAGTCGCTCCGCCTATTTAAATCTGTTGCACCTTCTCAGGTTGTCGATATATTCGCATGTAGTAATAAACTACTTGTGTCCTTCTATCTCGAGTGGCAGTTGATGTGATCTGTTCTTGAGATTCGGCCTTAGTCTTGTTCGTCTTCTGATGTTGTGTGTACCTTCTTGTGCAGGTGTGGTTTGGACTTGTTAGCTGATGTCTTCTTTCTGGCTCAAGGTCGATTCTGTTGCACATGTATCAAGGTCTGCCGCATGCAACATGAAAAAAATGATCAAGATTGGTGGGAGGATGTAAGAATCTTACCTGTATTTGGTCGCGGCAGATAGAGATGCTTGGTCTGCTTCGAGGGCTTTCACTTCTAGCTGCGACATGATTTTGCGAGCTTTGTTGTTGCTTTAGTGGCTTCAGGTCACGATCTTTCTTCCGCAGTTTGGGCCTCTTGATGTTCATGAGCTGCTTGTAGCTCTTTTGTTGTCCCTGTTGCTCCAGACCTTGTACGTCCCTAGTCTGTAGACATCTTATGGAACACGTGAAATACTTGTAATTTTTCCCCTCTAATTTACTACCATGGTGTTTAGTATTGTGCTGTTGGTTGTGAGTTTTTTGGAAACACTTCCGCATAGTTCTTTTAGATCTAGGTTTGTTAGTGTAATGTCTATAGGTGTGGTAGTACTTGTGTTGTCTTATTAACTTGTTAGCAGATCTATGTTGTTGACAACAATGGTTAGTTTGTGTACTATTAGGATCTGAAGTTTTGTGGCAATTTTGTGAGTGTAGTCTAGTTCTAAAGCCTAACTCAGTGTGTGTGCCTACTTTGGTGTAACTATTGATAAGGTGAGTAATAATAACGAAAAGGAAGAGCACAATAATGTAAGATTGAAGGAGAGGGTTAAGAGAAATTCGTAGCTTAGAGGTGGGCGATGGAGATGCTGGTGGCAGCTTGTGTTGATCTTCTTGCTCCAGCTTTGTGCGGTTGATGGATCTCGATCTGAGCTGCCTTGGGAGTTGATGTATGAGCTATGTACATGTGTTCTCCTAAGCTTGCAGATCTACCACATGATCTTTCGAAAGTGAGGCTTAAATCTAGTCACCCAACACGTCAAGTTCCAGCTTTTACAGATAACTCTCAACAAGGTCCAGCTTCTGAGCACCCACTCTTCCTCCAGAAAGTTGGCATGTGTAGATCTGTCTAGCATAACCCCTCTCCAACACTACACGTCTCTCCATAAGCTCATACACATCTAGATCTGGAGCAAGGTGGGGTATACAACAAGTCCAGCACCTCTTGTTGTCCCTCACTCTCAATCTGCGACTAACTTCCCAAGGCTGCCCTCACCAGAAAACTCGGAGCTCTAGTTCAACATGTTTCGCTCCCCTACCTTGATTGGGCAATATGTCTATATTCTGGTTGTAATTTTATTGTGTTTGGTATAAAATATATTTTGGCATTCTTTTTGTGTTGTGTTGGGTGTCTTTTTAGTACATTTGGCATAGGTCCTGGGTTGGTTTCTATGTCTCCTTCAAGTATTAGTAGTAGTTTGTAATGTGGTGGTTTGTTATTATGTTTAATGGTTATATGTTTTTTTGGTTTTCTAGTATATTTTTTTGTTTTGTTTTTTATTTTATCTTTGTATTGAAGGATGTGGGTGTTGTGTTTTCTTTCTTTTGAGTGGGTTTCCCTTGGCTTGATTTTCTTAGGTTTGTTATTTTGTTTTGGTTTATTGATTTGTATGTTGTTTTTGTTAATTAGTTTGGTGTTTGTTTTAGGACTTTGGTTTGTGTTAGTCTTAATGCGTAGATTTTGACTTGTATTTTTGCATCTTTTTTCATATGTGGTGGAGTATATGTGAATGTGTGTATTGTAGGTAGTATTTTTATTTGTATATGTATATGTATTTATATGTATTTTTTGAGGGTTTGTATTTGTATTAGTATATGTATTTGAGTATGTATATATATATTCTCCTTTGTATAGGATAGTGTATTTGTATTGAATATAAAGTCTAATACAATATTTATATGCCCCATATATGGGTGTATGTTTGTATACTACTACATACAATGTATTAGTATAGTATCCGTAATTTATACTAGGCTTTGATGTACGTATTTGGTATATTGTATAGTCCATGGTAGTTACCTTGTAGTCTTTGAAGTCTACAAGTTTGGCGGCTTGTCTTCAATCATAGGTGAAGCCATACTTCCCGTGATGGCTTGCATTGAAGCAAGTGCGGCGCTCATTGCTTGTTGGATGTTCATCATTTGAGTCTTCAATTCTTCATGTTTTTTATCAGCATACTCTAGCGTCTCATTCCTCATCTTCTTGTTGCTTTCTTCTATGACCGACTCCACGATTTCCAACACGTCTTGCTTGGAGATGTTGGAAGAGGGTTCTTGTATCTTGAAGGTCTCCACCGTGTTGACCATGGCGGCGTTGACATCATCAAACCCAAATGCCTTCACTTGTGCTTCGGAGGGAGGTTCCGTTCCTTCGAGGCTCCTCCGGTGTGGTGCAAACTCTACAAGGTATCCTCCCATGGCAAAGGTTTTGTTTACAAATTGCTTGTAAACAATTGGGTTAGCACAACGTACGTTAACACTTCCATTATGCCTAGTTCCACATTCTTTGTAGAACCAAATTGATCTAGTGTTAGCATCACCAATAATCTTGCGAATGACATCACTTGTATCATAAACACTCATAAGGATAGGTAGGGGAGAGAGGGTTAGGGTTAAGGCATCCTTTTTTGCCTTAGTCTCTTGTGATATCTTCCCTCCGGTGATGTGCTTGGCTTACATGACCTCGTGGTGTGTGGTGACTTGATGTAGTTGAATCTTCTTCGCTTGTTGTGGTGTGGTGGTTATGATGAATGCATGGGTGTCATCAATGCTCTTCTGGACTCCGGTAATCTCAAACTCTTACCCCCTTTGAAAGCTATTTAAGAGAACATCCTTGAAGAGAGTGTTGGCCAAAATACCCTTCAAGTTATCACTCTTCACTTTGACAGAGAGGTTAGAATGTCTAGCAATATTTTGATAACTCTTACAAACCTTTCCAATGATGTTGTGACCATCTAGTTTAAGGATGAAGAGTCTAAGCCCCTTAAGCATCATGATACCGTCAATTTCGGATTTTAGCAAGTGTAGTTTGATTATTCCCGCCCATACACCTTTCTTTCCCGCATTTTTGACACTCAAGCATTGGATTGAAATGGGGTCTATGAGATTATTGCCAAGTTCGATACCCATTACTTCTAGTCTTTTTATGACCATTATCTTGATTTCATCATGCATGAGTTGGGAGGAAGGGGGTTCGAAGTGAATTGCAATGTGGAAATCGAGAGCCAAACTTGTGGAGGTGTTGATGGTGATGTCGAAGGGAAGTTGGGTGATGTTGTAGTGTTGTCTCTCCACTCCATTTCTTGTGCTTGGATAGAGTAGTTGTGGGATGTGGGGAAAAGCCACCTTTGCTCCGCTTGCCTCCTCCGCCTCTTCCGCCTTCAATCCTCTTGTCATCATGTCTTCGGCGGTTTCTCTACTATAAAGCTCTTGAAGTCCTTCTTCAATTGCAAGCGCCTCCATGGTAGGATACCCCAGCCAAAACTTGAAGTTTATGCTTACCGGTTGGATGATGTGCGGTGGGTTTTCTTCACTCATGACATTCTTCATCTTCTTGCTTGTGCTATGGGTTTCTTCGGTTTGCCATGTTATCTTCTCAATCACCATTGTGTCCTCGTCCACCTTTTCCTTAAGGTTAAGAAGTCTTTTGATGCTGCCCATGTCGTTATTAGGATAGGGGAAGTCTCTAGTAGAGCTGAGAAGTTCACTGTCAAAAAAGAGGGGGTCACTATCTATGCTGGAAAGGTTGTTTTTTGAAAGGGGGGGGTCGATGTGGTGGAAGAGAGGGTTTAGACTAATAAATGGGGAATTTAGAGAGAGAGGGAGGTCGCAAGAGGGGGGAGCAGGTAGCAAAAGGGAGAAGGAGGTTGTTAATGGAGGATTAGGAAGGTCGTTGTTGGGGTTCAGGGGAGGGGGTTGTGATGGGAGAAGGGCCGTAGGAAGGAGGTCGCTATGGGGTGGTGGATCTCTACGGGTGGGGGGTCGTAGATGGGAGGTCGCTGGGGAGTCGATAGTGAGGGATCGCAGAACGTCTACTGGCAGTATGACCGTTGCAGGGTCATGGCACGATCGCGTGTACTTGCGCAGGGAGTTTTTAGAGTCATTGCCTGCTGTGCCTGTGAGGGGCTGGTTAGCCTGCGAGGATTTGTGTGATTTCCAGACAGGGTCTTGACGCGCAGACTCAAGCGGGGAGTCTGCGGAGGTATTGCCTATGCTGCCTGGGTAGGATTAGTCCGCCTGCGAGGGCAAGTGTTTTTATATATTGCAGTCAGTCTATGAGGCCAAGGGTTGTTGCTCGCCTGCTGGCGGTTGCGTTCCGCCTAACTTGATTCGAGGAGGTGGTCCGCCTACGGGGGGTCTTGCCTGCGTTTTGCTTGTTGGGTTCAGCCTGGTGTTTGTTGTTTTCCTGATTTGTTTCGTCTGGTTCCTGGGTGGCTTGTGTGGATTTGTTGTGACGCATTTGTGGGGTCTTGGTGCGGTGCGCTTGCGTCTTGTGTGCTCATGTTGCTCACAGCTTGTATTGTTGTGTTGTGTGCAGCCTTCGTCACTGGGATCGCTGCTCCAGTCGATCACTGGTCTTGATCATGTATGTTTGCTGCGTCGCCGGATTTGGTTGCGGGGGCTCCCTGTCCTAGCACTGCAAGCAGGAGTCGCGGGATTTGTTTCCAAATCTCTACCCCGGCAGGTTTGGGTGTGTGGGATCTCTGTAGTCGCATGGGCTGCGGGGGGGCTTGTTTCGGGTCAGTTTCTTGTGCCACGGGGTACTAGTGTTGTGTGAGGGGGGGAGAGTTACCGCATTGCCAAGATCCGTTCATGGAGAGGGGGCTGAAAGTTCGTGGGGTGGGGAGGGATTGTGAGTGAGTTGAGTGGTGTTACGGGCGGGTAGGGAGGGGGAGTGGTTGCTCGTGTAGTGAGTGGAGGGAGAGGGGAAGAGTGGGAGGGGGCAGAGAGGGAGGGGAGAGGTAGAGGGGAAGAGGAAGGGAGGGTGGGAGTGATGTGAGAGAGGGGGAACCTGTTGCGAGGGGGGGAGAAGCTGAGGGGGGGTGGAAGAAAAATGATGGTTTAGGTGATCGAGCTTACCTGATTTGTCTTGGTTTCGGTTGAAGTCGGATCTGCTGCTTCGAAGTGTGCTCCTCGTCTCTCCGTTCCGATTAAAGGCTGCTCTATTGCTTTGAATTGTACTCCACGTCTTTGTAGGGCTAATTGCTCCGTTTCGACTAAGGGCAACTTTGCTGCAGAATGTGTTCTTCTGTGCTATTGAAGTTGTTGTTGTTCCGGCCACTCTGAAGGCAACGTTGTTGCTGCTACACTTGTTAAATTTGATAAAGCATGCTAGTGTGTGTCCTCGGTTGCATATTACATAAATGAGATTTAATTCTACTAATGGAAATTTGCAATAAATGAAGAGGTAAGATATAGCCTGTGATGGCGATTTGGAGCTGCTTTGGAGCTGCATTGTAGCAATATTGGATGGTGTCTTTGCGCTATCTTGAACTTGGAATCCTGGGTTGGGGTAGGGGAGACTCGTTGGAGAGGTTTCCAGATCTAATCTCGGTACTCCAGATCTGGGGTGGATCGTCTTCTATGTGGTCTAAGTGTTAGCAAATCTGACCCCAATACTAAGTTCCCCGCTTTAGATAATATTTGTACCAATCTGCACCTTCTTAAGACAACCTCCAACTCCCCTCCTCAGATCTGGTGTTGAGCCATCGAACACGTCTACTATGCATCTCAAATTTCACCAAAACTACCACAGATCTGCATACTACGAGGGCTCACAATAGGGCCAGCCAACTCCTATCGCACGCAATTTGCATCTCACAGGCTAAGTCCCCCACCTCCCCTCACCAGGAAATACGGAGCTCACGCACTAGTTCTCATCTCAATCCCAATCACTTACAAGTAAAGGTAATCACTAAACACTCTCAAACTCACTCACAAAGCTTGACTTGACAAAAACCGTCTGGCATAGCATTACTAGTCCAACACTAGTTTACACACTCAATGAATTTGCATAAAAGAATAGGATGAAAAATGATTGTTTGGGTTGATCAACATCCTTGAAATCTCATGTAAGAAGCCATTTTTTGGTTGCTCCGACGTTGTAGGGAGAATAATTGAATGTGGAAAAGAGACCTCCTCAATAAAACTTTAACTTCTCATCCATAGACCATCTTGTGAGTGAGGTAAAGAATAGAATTGGTTCTACCTCTTTGTTCATCAATCAATTTGACATCCACTAATATAGGAAGTTTGAGACTTATCATGCACTCTTAATTCTTTAATATTTAAGTAGACCACAAGGGCCTAGGAGAACCTACGAGGATAATAGATTATCTAGAATATCATCTACACAATGGATAAAAAAATTCGCAATCCTAGTTGGCGGAAATCACTACAGTACTTCGCCAATGTCAACATCAATTGGAAATCATGAAGATCCACTAGAATGTCAAAAACTTGCACAAAGTGTGTTCTGAAGACCATGACAATAACAACCAATTATGGAAAAAGTCAAAACATCAAAAGAACCAAAATCAACCATCCTAGGGCCTGGTATGCGTTAAATGGTTTTATCCCCGAATCTCTCTTCTATCTCATATATAGAAGGTTTACCTTCATCTTCACTATCTTAGTCTTAGTGGCATAGGTTCACAACGATAAAAAAAGACCAACATAACACTTAGTAGTTGGATAAACCTGGTACTTCATGATGGTGGCAAATCTAGAGCATGAATTGAATTGTGTCAAGACTCATTCCTTGTTCCATGGACAAAAAAACAGTGACGGGAAAGAATAGTGACTTTATTCACGCCAACCTCCTTCGGAAGCCGGAGTTTTTACTATTGTTGAGACTCCATTTCTAACGTAATTCATAGGGTTGAAGACAAGAAAGATAGGTCAACAATACATTGACTCTTTGCTACGTCTCTACAACAAGGCAACGTGGAGGTTGTTTGGCATATTAATGCACAAAGGATCTTCAATAATCTAGCGTTGACAAGCTCATCCACCCAAATAAGAGCGTCTAATGTTTAATGCAAACAAAGATCAAGTCAAACATCGTTAATAGAGATCAATTCATTGAGTAAGGAAGACAACTCTGACAGAATGGTTTGAGGCAAATCGGACAATTTTGCTTGCCAAAGAGACGTACATAAAATTTTCTTCCTGCTTTACATGACACCCACCAAAACAATAGGCAATCTGAATGATCACACTTGCAAAAGGGCGTATCTACTTTGTTAATCCATCAGCGAGCAACATATACTTTCTCTAGAAACTTTTGATGTTGGTAAAAGGCCTACGTGCTTTCGAAGGCATTTTCTATGTTACTTCTACGGTTGCATGCGTTGCCATGGACTGTACAATAACGATGAAGAATGGAAGCACTGCCTCCTAGATGCTACAGTAATGCAATCACGCGGAGAACTTTGTTGCACCTAGACTGTTTGCAACATCTAAGAAGTTTGTTCAATTTCAATTTGTCACAACCTACATTTCTTATAGAGTATTTATGCAAATCAACTTATTTTGGAATAGCTCAGCAACAATGTTGTACAATTGAAGGACGAGGTTAAACACATCTTGAAACCTTGAATACCTAGGAGCAGAACATTTGCAAAAGAGCCATGCAAACGAGCACACTTGATATCTCAAACAATATTTATTTTCTATATGGAGCCGAAGATACATGAAATATGTACTTGGAGAATCTCATCATGAAGTCTGTGGGTGCGCAAAATCAAATTGCATTGGCAGTTGCTTTGTAAAAAGTTATTGCGTTGTTGGCACACAATAGTAGGAGAACCCTTTCAAGATTTAGAATTCTATTTCAATTGACCCGACTTCTGTGTGCAACATTAGCAAACAAAGCCAATGGGTGGAAAAATACAGCATACCAAGCTCATTCTTTGGGACAAGGCCCTCATGGTCAATAATTTTATTTTGAAGTTGTGGACCGTACACGCCGTAACATAAGTAGGCAGAATGTTCTTTATGAAGAAATCACTTTTGTGATGTGTGGCAATTTCAAACAAGTTCTACCTATTGTACTTAAGGGCTTGCAACTAAAGGGTAGAAGCACACTACGCCCTATGCAAATTTGGCAAAATCCGTTGTATGTCAAGTATTTTATTTCAACAACCCTTTGTAAAATATTTGATGAACCACAACTGTCCATTGAGAAAATTTGAAAAAATGGTGGCCATGGAAAAGTTAGGTGAACCTAAAATATTTTTGACTTAGTATTGATTTCTTGGATTTGGTGCTGATTTCTTGGCTTTTGTACTGATTTGTTGAATATTGTGCTAATTTGAGATGTAACAAATTTTTATTAGCCTGACACAATTTTGCTGGGTATATTTGGATACTATAGACAGTACCTATTATACTACATAGCATCTGTGGTATTACAGTGGCCAAAACATGAAAAATTAGGGTTTATGAATTTGAAGATAAAAAATGAATTTTAATGAACTTTTTAATTGGCCCATCTGGAGTTGTATAGGCTGCAAAACTTTGCATAAAAAATTCAAGGAAGAAACAACCTAAATCTTGGTCTTTTTGAACCCTCTAAAAACGGCCTATTTTTTATCATTACAAATGAATTGGAGTTGTTGATCTGACATTTTTTATTGGAATGTCCATCCACAACACCCTATCAATGTCTACCAAAAATTTCATCATCATATGTGGTCAAAATCATTCATAAGAAGTATATTTATACAAATTTCATCTTTTGTGACAAGTATACTTCTCCGACAAATATACCTCTACTAATCAAACCATGGAGTGGCGTTGTGAATTTTTTGCGCAAATGCAATGGTATAGAAGTCTACAACATTTCAAAGTCAAAATTCTAAAACCAAATCTCCATTGCATTTGTCACACAAAAGAATGGTCATGACTCGATAAAATACACCCTGTGACACGTTTTTTATATTGGCGTAGCTTGCTATTGCTCTAAACAATGTCACAACATCAATCAAGGACTCATACATGTGG
This sequence comes from Bryoerythrophyllum caledonicum, assembly GCA_963971425.1. Taxonomy (NCBI): domain Eukaryota; kingdom Viridiplantae; phylum Streptophyta; class Bryopsida; order Pottiales; family Pottiaceae; genus Bryoerythrophyllum; species Bryoerythrophyllum caledonicum. The sequence continues at coordinate 19,540,598 of OZ020520.1, read as the reverse complement.
TGCCACGTTGAAGTGTGTACCTTACGTCAAAATATGCATCTTGCTGCAACTTCTACAATGGTTGTTGACTTGGAGAATCAGACATTTGCAGATTGGCTTCTGGCGCTTAGAGAAGGCAAATTGAACATTGTTCAAGGAGAATATATCTATTGTTTGCCCAATATGCTATTGTCTCAACAAACTATGAAGGGCCTGGCTGACGCAATTTTCCTCAAAATTGCGACTATCAAAGGTATAATGGACTTTTACAATAGTTGCGGTAAAAATCAATTGCACCGCAGTGCTCTGCTTGACATGATGGCTGAGGGAAGTCAAATTCCTTCAGTGTTGACAAGGTGGACAATGAAGATGGCACCAATGTGATCCCATCTAAGTTTTTGAATACGTTGAAAGTCAGCGAGTGGCCATTGCATAAGCTTTTGCTTAAAGTTAGCACATTCTAAATGCTTTTGCTCAACTTAGATTCACCAAATGGACTATGCAATGACATCAAACTCATCATCCACCACTATTCCTTCCAAATAATTGAGGCGAAAATCCTCACAAGTGATCGTGGAAGGGACATAGCATTCATACCACAAATTCTTTTGTTATTGAGAGCACCAAACTTTCTTTTCTGATCTGCATTGCATATGCCATGATAACATGTGGCGAGGACAAACGCTTCCCAAAATTGGCATTTACTTGACAAAGAACATTTTGTTGCATGGACAATTGTATGTTGAACTCTTGTGTGCGACGACTCCCAAAAACATTGCCATGCTTTTAAAATGGATACCACATGAATATAACAACATAATGCACAATGAATATAACAACATAAATGCCCTTTCCTTCTTAGGGACCTTTGCAACAGGTCTCTACAATAGTATCATAGAGTTAAGTACAAGAAAAATGGGTGATTTTGTGGGGTCCAGAGTTTATTATTCCTAGTAGGACCCTTGTGTTTCATCTCCCTTTCCTAATTTGCTCCCCTCAACTAAGGTATAGCTTGTACCTAAACTAGAACTTTGGTCAATATTGGACCAAAATAAAAATACATTTCCAGATTGATGTCACTCAACACTTGTCCTCTTACACACCAGAAATATATTAGGCATTAACAAGAAAAGAGATTGGTTGCAAGTGTTCATGCTGAGTAATTAGTACTGCCGGTCTACAGTTATGAACCTTAACTATAAGTACACTTCTTTTCTATAAGTTAGTAACAAAAATGGGTTCCCTACCTGCTGGCTTCTTCTTCCTCCCGCCTCGTCCTCTCCGCCGCCTCCGCCGCTTCCCGGAGCTGCGTGGCAATGGCCTCCCCGCTCTGCGCCACGATGTCCGCAAACCCGTAGCTCCCCTCGCCACGGCCCGCGTCGTTCGAGGCTCGCCTCAGAAGATTCGCGGGGGTGTCGAACTCCACCAGGCGGCCTCCCTTCGCCAGCACCAGCACGCGGTGGCAGTCGATGACGGTGTCGATGCGGTGCGCGATGGTCAGCACCGTGCAGTTGCGGAACACGCTCCGCATCGTGGTCTGGATCAGCTGGTCCGTCTCCCCGTCCACCGCTGCCGTCGCCTCGTCCATCACTATCACGCGTGACCTGAAACGCGTGGGACAACTCGGTGGTGTGAGGCAGGTGAACCACCAAGCAATGAATGTGAGTTCAGAAACGGGAGTTGATTCTTCTAGATAGAGAACACGGTGAAATAATTTCATACAGTTTACACATGCAAGAAGCCAGTGAGTTGGTGTGAAGCTCCAAGAATTACACTCTGGTGGAAGTGCAGTGCTCCGCTAGAGGACGCCCACGGTTTTTGGTATATCTACCATGGTAGTCCCACTTTTTGACCCCGTTTTACCAACTCATGTGCCTAAGTTAGGTTATTTCTCAGCTGTGTAGATTGTGTGAGATTATCGAAATTGCAAGGACATGGACATAAGTACCTTCGGAGGAGTGACCGAGCAAGGCACAGAAGTTGGCGCTGCCCAACACTGAAATTCTCCCCATTCTCGGCGACAATACTGTCGATGCCTTTGTCTAGGGCTTCAATCTTCTTGCTGAGATGAACCCTGGCTATGGCCTCATTAATCTCAACATCGGTGTGCTGCTCGAATGGGTCGAGGTTTAACCGAACTGTCCCCCTGAACAGCACAGGATCCTGCAAACAAATAAAGAATTTCTTACGAACTCAAAACTACTGCCTTCACTCGCTTCAAAACATAACACAATGGACTGGAGAGACATTTTTGAATGGCCAACGAGGGAGGATAAAAGTGTCCATTGCCATAGCTCATTAAAACTCAAAATAGCTTCTGAAAAGGAGCCGGGTTGTACACCTATGGAGAGAAGAAAGTATTTCCTACAACATGGGATAGTTTGAGTGCACATACGACGCTTGTATTTTTGTCTATAAAGATTTTAAGTACCGTTTCAAATTTTAGATTGGGCACTGAAGACTTGTTTATTTACCTGAGGGATGATTGAAAGACGCCGTCGTAGATCATCAAGACCAACTTGCGCAATGTCGATCCCATCGATCAAGATGCTGCCAATGCAAGCCTTGTTCTCAACGAGCCGGAACATGGCAGCAGCGAGGCTGGACTTTCCAGCCCCAGTTCTGCCCATGATGCCCACCTTCTCCTGTGCTTTCACCTGATCAACCCAACCAAGCACTAACTTAACTGCAAGTACTTGATCCGGAGCACCTAAAACCGTCTATATGCACTTCGTCCACGTCAGCTGTGCACTATCACATGCAGTTAATACTAAGTTCATGAGCTTCACTGACCTTGAAGCATAGGTCGTTGAGCACTGCAGGAAGGTCCTCACGGTATGCCATGGTATAATGCACGAATTCTATCTCCCCGTTTTGAGGCCACTTTTCTGTAATGATTCCTGGTGCCGTGTGTGGATCAGCTTCAGTTGGCAAGTTGGAGTATGCCTGGAACCAAAAGAAATGACTTAATTGAAGATAACAGCGGCTAAAAAAGAAAACAACCAGTGTTCTTGTTGTTGCTGCTTCTCAAAATGGGATCAATCTGGAGACTATCTGGAGAGTTGAATCCCAATTATGTAGATTATGAGGAAGAAAAACCTGAATCCGCTCCACGCTGGTGAAATAGTTCTCTGTATCAGCTGCAAGACGCACGGCATACTGAAAGAATCCTGTGAGCTGCAAACTTTGCACCAGCACCACACCTGCAAAAATGGAACAATTCAGTTTGTGAAAAACGGTTCATTTTATTACTCGTTATTGTATTCAAACTGGAAAATATATTAGAATGAAAATTGAGATTTATTGTAATAAATATTTTATAACATAAACACTCTACTGGGTTAGAAATTCAACAGCAGGAACGACTGTAGGTGCCAAATCCAGAATTAAAGTTCAGAGTGGCAAACAGACGACCTGAACCAATAGACTGCAAGCATACGAATCATGCACGTCTGGGGTATCAGATGGGTTAGGCAAATTGCCTGCTAAACCAGGTGAAATACTATTTCGGAGGAGCACGACTAGAAGGGAGGCCACTGAGACGCAGATGGCAGCTGCAAAGTCGAGACGGATGCCAAGCCATCGAGATGCGTGGACGAACAAGATGAAAGCACGGTGGTTGGTATCAATCATGGCCAGAAATTGGTCATGCATCTTTTTTTCAGCCCCAAATGCTCTTACAGAAGCAATCCCCTGGTAAAACTCAATTTGCGGATGTACTCATTAGTACAGGATACTGCATTGACATATGGTTAATTCCGTGTTGAAGATCTTATAAGTGCTCTATACAGAAATGACTAGAAGCCATCCTATAAACCTCGTCATATTGGAAAATAAAGATAATGATGTTTGATAATGGCGAACTCCGCATGAAACTAGAGAACGGATTCAGATTATGAGAAATTACGGTTACCTGGAGAGTTTGAGAGAAGTGTGCGTACATTGGAGAGCGTGACACTCCATCCAACCGCTTCAATTCTCGAGAAACGGTGACATAACGCCTTTGAACGTACAGAAAGATGAGAACAAATGGCGGCAGGCATAACAGGAACCAAGGAATGAGGACAGCCATAATTGCTATGGATCCCAAAACACCAGTGAAATTCTCCAAGCAAGTCTGCGCAAGGACAAAGCTCACATTAGACCAAAATCACCCAACCTACGAAGAGTAGCTTCACAGATATGTCAAAACTCAGAGCTTCCAAGGAAACACACCTGTGCTGTTGAAGGCAGGAGTTCATCCACCAAAGACTGGTCTTTACTGAAGCGGTTTACTATCCTTCCCACAGGATTCTGTACGTCACAACCAAAATTGTAATCAAGCAAGACACAGTTGCTCCTGAATTCGGAACTGTAGATTGGAGGTACACTTTGAACTAGAGGTACAAAATCTTGCAAGGTACAACTACATGAAAAATTCAGATTAGGAACAGCAAGGACAATGAACAAATTGTGAACAAGAAGGGAAATGAACAGAACGGATCAAAGAACAGCAACGGTTGTGAACAGAAAAGATTATAAACGGCAAGGACTCTGAACAGCATTGACTCTGAACGGCAAGGACCCTGAACAGATTAAGGACAGATTATGAACAGATTATGAACTGATTATGAACAGAAAATACCTGGTCAAAAAATACTTGTGGAGATCGTAGCACTCTCTCTGCCATGCGCCCATGCATCTGCTTAGCCGATAGCATGGCCGCCTCGGTGAACAGCAGGCCCCGGCTAAGTGACAAGATGATAGCCCCCGCAGAAAAGCAAGCATACGAAATGACGTATACTTTAGTGCTGAGATGGTACCCGCGGTCGACCCAGATACTCAGCCAGTAGTCCACCATCACACGCACTGCTTGCGCAAACATAAACAGAACAGTCACCAGTGTGAAAAATGTCACCCTGCACACAAAGGAAATTAGCCAACATTAGCTCCAGAAGGACACTAATGGTTCCACTTTCAAACCAGTATTGCAACTCTTACCCGCCACCATCCTTAGCATACTGAACGTAAGTTGCCCAAGTCACCCCTCCTTCAACTCTATCTTCCTTCACAGTGAGCTGCCCGCCTTTATTCACATCGTTCTCACCAGATCGTCTGCCGCTGCTTGCAAGTTTTTTTCCATCAGCTGAACAAGATCTACCAATTTCCACATTCTCTGAAACAGGGTCGTTGCTGGCCCTGTGATCCTGTGAGCTTTCAGCCACTATCACTGCAGCAGCTCCATCAAGCACGTCAAACTCTTCTTCTCTTTCCGAGTTAAAACTCAGGCTGGTTTGATGGTTGCTATGATCAGTGACTTCGGCGTCATCCAGAATAACCGCATCCAGCTCGCCATCAAGCAACAAGTCCTTGGCAATTTCTTGCAGCTTGCCGTGCTCCATGAGATAGATTTTGTTGCAGAAACTCAGGGACGTTTTGTTGTGGGTCACCAAAATGACAGCCCTCTCTTTAAGAATTCCAGCCAACACATGTTCCATCAGGTGCCTGGCTGTTGGAACGTCCACAGCCGCTAATGGGTCGTCTAAAAGGAGAAGGGGACTTGCGTTGTAACATGCCCGAGCAAGGCTTATTCGTGCTTTCTGCCCTCCACTTAGATTCACTCCTCGTTCACCCTGACATCAATAAAAATAAATGAGTAAAACTACACAATCCAGCTTCTTAGCAAAGATGGAAAGATGATTCAGTACTTACAAAAAATATGAATTAAAATACATAAACAAGGAAATGAAGAGATGATTCAATACTTACAATCTCTGTATCATGTCCTGCAGGCAACTGCGCAATGTCGTGGTCCAGTGCGCATGCTGTAACGGTTTCATTGTACCGCGCTTCATCAAACTTGTTTCCAAATAAAATATTGGACCGTATTGTGTCATTCAGAATCCAAGGCTGTTGCGGTGCGTACGCTACTGGCCGGTCCGTCAGAGAAACCCCTTTCACACACTGTTCCACATAACCTCAGATCAGACTATGGAACGCCTACAATCACAGATGCTAAGATTACTTTCGTACCTCCATTTCTCCCAGAAGAGCCAAAAGAAGTGAGCTCTTCCCACTTCCAACAGCGCCAACAATTGCTACCAGTTCACCCCGCTGTACTCCAAATGTGATGTCTTTCAAAGTGGCCGCTTCTTCAAAGGCTTTGTCTGAATCTGTGCCCCCTGGCACACGTGACAGAATTTTGAGACCAGTGTCTTGCTTTTTCTTCTTCTTCTTCTTCTTCTTGTTTTCCTTCATCTCGTTCTCACTGGAGTACCAGCCTTTGAGGGTCCAAGAAAACACTCCATCGGAAACAGCTACAGCGTTCACCTGCCCCTCAAACGGTTAGTCAAAGCTTCATCCAAAATTGTCCAAAAACCCTGAACCCTAAACCCAAAAGCTTCTCGATCCAAGTACAGCATCAGATGCTAATTCGAATCCTCTGAACAAGCAACACTTGTAGATAGACAAGTTGTTACCTCATCTGTGTCGCTGGAGGTGCTGAGTCCATGTCCATTTGGAAGGTCAAGGAGCTGTTGCAGCCGTTGAACTGCCACCATGGCCTCCGAAAGATACTGCACCCCTGTCAACTCACGAACAGAATATGAGAACACTAACCTTGACTCTCAATAGAATTAGATTTGACCTCATCCTCAAATGCTTTGCATACAGTCAAGTTGTAGCAAAAGCGTGGAAAAAGGGAGAAACTGTACCTAAAGGAGCAATCGCGAATAATCGTACGAGTATGCTGAACAGCGCAAGGATGGTAAAAGCAAGAGTAGGTGTCAACGCTGCCCCACCATGAATAGCAACATACGTCCCAAAGGTTGCCAAAGATGCCAATGGCGTCACACCGTCCTGCCACGTATCAAGTTGTGAAACCAGACCATCAATATAAAAGGACAAAGAACATGTTGTCTACGCATTGGAGATTACGACAACATCATATAACCCGGAACCAGTATCTTGAAATGTAAAAATGCAACGTCACTATATATAGTATAGTATAATCAAATTGAAGGAGGGTAAGTATTATTACCCTGAGAGTGGACGTCGAAGCGCGAAGGAAATTAGCTCTTGTGATCCAATGCATTTCAGAGTTCCTCAAGTCTCCAATTCGCTTCAAAAATGCTGCTGTCCATCCGTTATACTTCACCACCCGGACTCCAGTCAGAACCTCATTCACAGAGCGCACTCTTGAATCCGTGTAGTCGATGGCTTTGCGGCGAAGCCGTCCCACTCGTTGCGCCAGTATCACCTGATGAACCAGTGGACCTTTGTCATGAGAAAAAACTTGGGCACAACTATGCAGTCCATGGGACTGGTCAATGACACATTAGGCTAAGAAACATTAGGCTAAGAAACATTAGGCTAAGAACATTAGGCTAATGTTCTTAGCCTAATGTTTCTTATCCACAGCTCACAAACACTACGAATGAAAAGCTGGTACATGGATGTAAACTGTAATTAAAAAAGGTATGAGCCCATGATAACAAAATTAAATCAGGAAATCATCAAGTTAGGTCAAGACATTGAGCACGAGTGTGCAGTGCATGTAATTTGTCAAAAATAGATTCTTTGCCTATTGCTTTTCGCTCACAAGTCACAGATCCTATGAACAAAACACTCAACGTTGATGTAAAGCTGGTACAATATTCTGCATCGATGTTGAGTGTCATTATAAAAGTATCAGATATTAGGTCATCATCTTTAATGATGTGATGAGAAAAACGGTGTGCCAAACCTGCAGGGGCTGCGTGAGGAAGATGAGCACAACGCCAGGAATGGCCGCAACTCCAGCTTCATAGAGCACAAGTCCGCCCACCACAGCAACCTCGATCAAAGCAAACCAAACTGCACCATGTACCAACCTCTCAGCATCAAGTGAAAGCATAGTCCTTCCTCAGTTGCCACCGTATTACGAAGAACCATTCTTCTCATATCATCACCACATCATATCATTTAAGAGAATGACCTAATTTCGATGGCTACACTTACCGTAGTGGAAATACGTAGCAGCTTCAACTATTTTCTGCGTGTCATTCGTGACCAAATTCAACATAATCCCAGTGTTTGTATTCACCAGCGACGCCAACCGCATCTCCTGGAGCTACCACAAGCAGCATAAACAAAATATATATACATGTATGAGAAATTACCTGAAGACTGAGAAAAAATAAACAAGAAAAATAATCTGAGACTGTAGTAGACCAATTGCATGCAAGAGATTCTCCGGATCACGAAACAGTAGAAAAAATAGAAGACCAATTGCACACACTTGCTTCAAGCAAACAGATTCTCCGGAGCACGAAGCACCGCAATAATTTCCTCCCTGATTTGCTCTCCAAACAGATCATTGGCAGTATAATACCTTGTTGAAGACGGCAATGGCGACAGTGGCGCGTGCCTTGACGCCCGTTCGCATGCCGATAGTGAAGCAATGATGCTGCATCATGCTCTGCGCCAGGCAAGTGACCAGCATCCCCACCACCAGAATGGCCGCCCACCACCAGTGCAAGTGCTCCTTGCTCTGCGCTATCTGCACCAACGCTCTCAAGATGTACACCTACAAAAAGAAAACTCCACCATGATTCTTGCCACAAGAGAACGAGACCTACAGCAAGAATCATGACCTCCTGCAAATTATGTTTCGGTCATCATTGTTAGTGAGGGTGACGTACCTGGAGGACGACGGCGATGAGCCAGCCGACCTTGAAGAGGCTGCTGAACATGAACTTGCGGCCCATGCTCTTGTAAAGGAGCTTCCACACAGAGACGGGTGAGCCGTGTGTCATGGCACGCTCCTCCGCCACGGCTTGGTTCCATGTTTGCTCGCACTGGCGTGAGGTCTCGTCCGGGATTAAATCGAACAGATCGTCTTCCTGCAAGCACATGAAATTAGAGAAGGTTTGAGGAAAGATTTGAGAGGTTGTGAGGGCGGTCAATGTGCGCACCTCGAGAGGTTTTTGGTTGCCGAGTGTGATGAGCGGTTGCACCCACTGCCAGGTGAGGAAGCTGAAGATGTTGGCCGTCGCCATCGGGCAGGGCTTCCCCGTCGACATCTTCCCCGTCTCGGAGTCGTCCTGGTCCCTCTGCCCTTGCGCCATTGCGCCTGCTCTTCAACCGCTTACTTAATTCTCCTGCATTTGACCGCCGAGAAACGCTTCGAAAATTCTTCTGCAACAGGGAAAGCGTATAAAGAATCTGTCACCTACAGAATTTGTTAATGCGTTCAATAAACCAAAAAGTTTGAGAAGCAAAAACTCAAACTCGTGCTACAAACTTCAATTAAACTCCGTGTTTTGCAGGAAGAAACTATTTTCCGCAACATAAACAAGCAACATTCGACAACCGCACCGGAAAACTGACAAGAATGTGACGATTCACACAACTTTTTCTGCACATACTTTTCTGCACATACTCTCCGAAACAGAAATCAAACAAGAATCCAAAAATCCTGTCCGCTCTACGCAACAGCAAGAACTTCTAACACCGTCGCGTTTTTATTCGCTTCAAGCTCCTCAATTACGCCATCAACTACCTCGTTCACATATCCTCACTCTGTGCACAAACTCGAAATCAAACAAAGAATCCAAAAAACCTTTCCTCTCTACTCCACAGTAAAAACGTCCTCAAACTATTCAAGCTGCCGAGGTTCCCTGGCTTCAAACGCCTCAAATATGCCATCAACTACCTCATTTTCACAAATCCTCACACCGCGCGCATATCCTTCCAAACAGAAAAAATAATTCAGCAATCCGTTCCTCTCTGCTACACCTGCTAATTCACCGCTGCAGTTTCCTCCCTCCACCACGAGCAAACTCTCTCTCTCTCTCTCTCTCACAGGCTCAAACTCACCACAAGCTATGGAAAAGGCAACAAGCTCTCCCGTGTCCCTTGGTGATGATCACGACTGCTCTCGTCACATCAACGTCGCGGCTCCTCCAGCTCCTCCTAATTCCTTGCCTAACACCACCAACCGCGACCCGGTCACCGTCACCAAACTAATGCCGAACTCCGGCTCGATTCCACTTTTCCCATGTAAAACAAGGTGAGCGGAAAAGCGGTGGCGGCGACCGAGAACACACCATCGCTCCATCGCTTCCCATCCTCCCCTCGCTTCGCCTCGCACACTTCGCTTTCTGATGCTGATAAAACAATATATGTATGCATGGACGTCGGCCAACAGATGAAATCCCAGCACAAGGACTCGCCTCCGAAGTGGTTTTGCACTGTGCACTTCCCGAACGATGTCCGGGCGATACTACTGCGATACCCGCGATACCCGGTGGTTATATGTATGATACTGTGATAGTGCCCGGAGATACCCGGTGGGTCGTGAGGCGCCCATGCTGTAAACGAGTGGACAGCGGAATGTGCTCCCCGCCTACATTCGCGGCTGGGAATCTACCTCGGTCGGTGTTTTTTTGGGGTCCACGCGCGCCTTTTGGGGTGTGTAATGGTCGTAGAGTTTTGGTGATTTCGTAGATGCGGTTGACGAAGGAAAGGGGCGCAATTCGGGGACAGGGGACATCTAGAAGGGGAGTAGATTTGAAGGGGTTGTACGTTTGTTCGTTCATTCTGAGGAAGGAATTCGTTCGTACCGGGGACGACCGTGGACGGAAAGCGTATCTTCGTTGGGGTTTGGGAGGTGCCGCTGACGACAAGTGGCGACGGCCACTGGACGAATAGGAAGGGAGTAGAGAAGGTTGAACATCATCTCTGTCCTGTGTACATTTTTTCTCTTTTGTCCTAAAGCCATTGTCTGGAGCTTGGCAAGTGTTGTGATAACTTCTTGAAAAGTTTCCATTTGTACTACGATACCCCAAGGTCTAGTTCAACAACCTTGTGTCGAATTAATTATTTTTTCCTCGCAAAGTGGTTTCGGACTTAATGGGTATCACCTAGATATTACACAAGTATCACATAGATATTATATGAGTATGACCTTGGCATCACATGGGTATCACCTTAGACAAAATGTGTATATATTTTCCAAGAAATTCGGACACCGGCCATTTTGAATTAATTATGTACGAAGTAGACCTCCATGTAGGGTACACCAACCACTGAATATAGGGTCAGGGCGAATTGACCCCCTCGCTAGGACTTACCCGAGGGGGCCACGAGGTGGTGGGGCCAAACTTGGACCCAATTTTGTTTTTGGATGGGGCCCTATTTATAGCAAGAGAGGGTCCTATGGAGTAAGCAATGGGTGTAGGCCCCAAATTTGTCGAAAAATTCCGAAAAAAGCCTCTGGACCCCCCAAAATAAGAGGGCCAGAAAAATGACCCCATGGAATTAAGACGGGGCCCACCTCGGGTAAGTCCCAGCGAGGGGGTCAATTTGCCTTGGCCCTGAATGTAGTGTGGATTCATTGGTTAATGTGGGTGAAAAGTGATGTGGACCGTGTCAATTTTGGTTTTGGAACATAAGGTAAACCCCCCCATAACCGTCAAGTTAAGCAGTTTGCATATATAGAGAACCTAGATAATAATTAAATTATTTTTCAGTGATAGCCAATAGAATTACAATTTCAACCCAAGTGATTTCATATTTTTCCGATGTGTTATGAATTAGTTATGAATTTTCAAAGGCACATGTGAAGAAAGTTGGGTGAGCGTCAGTAGGTGGGGGCCACGACCCTTCCACAAATGGCCTAAAACTGCATGCATAACAACCAAAAACCGGCAATGAGTCAACCTTAAACTAATTCTAGAAATATTCCATTTTCTCCACTCTTGCATGTACAATAAGTCTAGAAGATCCCATTCCCTTAAAACCACCAACTGTGCATCCAATTCATGCCACCCTTGCCTTTATCCCGCCATTAAAAATAGAGAGTTGGTTACATGTGCATGTAGTGGCGATTTTTAGTGAAAAAGTAGCTGTCGGCCATGGGATATTGGCGGTTTTAGGGTGACTTACCTTAATTGATGTGGACACATTTCAACATGTGTCATGCCATTCTTTACCATCACGTTGTCACTTCTCTTCTACTCCTCATCGCTTGCCGTCACCTCTGCATAATCCACATTGATTTTGTGTCAACAATTTTGAAACATCCCACACTATTTTTTGAGGAACACGATTTGATGTGGATTGAGAATTGAGGTGGACCACTGTAATTTGTGTGTACTAGAATTAATGTAGGTATTTTAAAATAGTTTGGTCCACACTATATGCAATGTTTAAGGTACATGTGGGGTTTAAATTAGTCGCTCGGGGTTGGTTCCGAAGCAAGCCCCGCCGCATTGCATTACATGGTTGCACAACATCACTGACTCGGGAATCGATAAAAAGAGTTACAGATGTCGTCGGCCTAGGTGAGACTGGGTTGAATGGCTCCCGGCGGCATCCTATGCAAGCGGCAAACCACATCATGTCCTACATGACAAAATCTAAGATTTTAAATAGAACACACTCTACATGTATTTATCATGTCAAATTGGTTATGGATGATGGAGAAGGAATGATGGAGAAGGAATGATGGAAATATCATTTTCTTTCCCTAAGTTGCATTAATAATCCATAGAAAATATTTCTGTTGATTTAAGTAGAATTTAGTGAAGCACCAATTTTTTTCAACACTCTTCTAGTAATACAACTAAGAGTTTTTTTGTGCGAGTAAACTAATATTTTGAAAAAGAATACCGTAGGTGAACCTCTAGTCTCGCATTTTTTAAATAAAAAAATGCTTGCCGAATTAAGTGGGAAAATATTTAATGAAATTGTCGAAACTAGAGAAACTATATATTTACAGATTTTATTACATTGGAAGATATCAAAGGGAAGTGGTGCTCGGAAGAGCCTCACTTAACTTTCGCGGCCTCACCGCCTTCGAGGTGTATGCGGTTGCCTCTACGCAACTCGATGGCAACGCCTGGGATTGCCACTTGCGCGACGGGCAACAATGCTTCTCCCTCGGCCCGCGACTTCCGGGCACTTGACCGTCTGCGCCTCCTCCAACTCTCCTGCTTCGACTTTGCTCCTTGTGTCGGGCTCCTCGTGGTCCAACCCTGTTTTTCTGGGTCGTGTATGTCTTCGTTTGTCCTGGTTAGGTTTGTCTTTGTGGGCCCTAGTTTGCAAGGCCCTTATGGCCTGGTCCGGACCTCGGGGACCTCGGCCCTGGTCCTCTTCCGTATCCAGGTCATGCTTCTGCCAACCTCTGTACGTTTCCCGCTTTAAACCCTGGTGGGGTCTTCTTCGGTGCTTGGAAGAGCCTCCATTCGAGGTTGTACATGCATGGAGGCTTTGGTCTAGAACCCCAAGGTCTTGGATTTAAGCCCCGTGGTCGTCAAGTGTGCTAAATACAGTAAAATGTGATTTCTTGCCAAAAATTAAGTTATTTTGATTTTGGATGCCGAATGGCCTTTTCTCACTTTAATCAATTATTTGGCATGGAGGTGCCAAACTGGAGGTTCACCTACAGTACTCCCAATGAATCTCTTGAAGAACTCAACAACCACATGATGTGCAAAAAGAAAAAAAGAAAAAATCAAAATTTTTAAGAGCCATGATTCAAAATGCATGTAGTATACATCATGTAAATAATGATAATTTAGGAATGATTTTTATGTCCTATCCTATACTAGCAACCGAATGTTGAACAATTAATGCAGATTTAAGAGATGCAAATTGTTGATGAACCCATTCAAGAACTGCTGTTTCTGCTCCGGTAACTCTTCTTTCTGTGTCAAATTTCCTCCTTTCTTGTTCACTTTGAATTTCTTTTACGTGCAAATGAACAACCTCGAGTTGTCGGCGCATAGCCAATATTTCAATTTCCAAACTTTTCCTATCTTCTAGATGCTGCATTTGTGAGTTTATATATTTAGATTAGTTTTTAGGTAAATACTACCATCATTTAATCTATTGATTTCATTTTAAATCACAAAAGAAAAAATTATTACCGGTTTTTTTAGCTATAAATAACTTGGGTTGTTATCAAAATAACTATGATACCTTAGCAGCTTCATGTGCAAGAGCTTGAGCATGTTTTATACGATTGGATTCTATCTTTGATTCCATTTCTCTAAGTTTGGCATCTCCATTTTTAATCCTCTCATTCAATTTATTCTATTGCTAGCAAAAAAAAATTAGTTAGTAAATCAAGTTTACAATAGATTTTGTCTCATGATCTTGCTTGAAAGGAACATCACAATATAATTTAAAGTGATTAAAAAAAAATGGTTAGTTTTTAAGCCAAGTATATATAATTATTTGTTGATTAACAATAAAATTTCACTATGATAATTATAAGTGAATTATAACTTAAATCATGTTAGTATATAACAGATGAAACTCTTAGAACTACAGTATTTATGAGTAGACCTGTTCAACAGTCATTAACATCATTTCTTCTTCAATTCCGGATTTGTTGACTTCTATCTTAGTTATGGACGATGTTAAATGGGTTATTTGATTTTCATAATCTTCTACAATTGATGCATGCTTCTACAATAGGATGACAAATAACAAAATTTTCATTTATGATAAATTTCCATTCATAGTAGACATACAAAATCAATTAAAATTAATATATAACTACATCATAATAGTTGATTCCACAAGTAAAACCATGCTACTTGCCTTCTTTAACTTTTGTTGCTCAAGATTATTGCTCTCCATTTGATCTTTCAATGTTGTTATTTCAAGATTCATTGAATTCAATTTTCCATCAAATAGTCTTCGAGCTACTTCCTACATGTATATCCATATTATCTAACAAGTTGAGTCATTATTGATTTAAACATAACTATTTGAATACTTCCTTCAAATATATCTACAATATATAATCAAAATAGTTATTACAAATTCAAAATCTTTAATCTTTACAAAATTGGATTCAAACAAAATTTGAAACCATGTATGCCATGCCTTGTCATTTTGAAAGCATTGTTCTTTAGTTGCCAATTGTGCTTCATATTGCAATATTACACATTTTTGCTTCTCAAGTTCCTAAAAATGAAAAATAAAGTAATATAATTAGCATAAATTAATTAGCATCTAACCAAAATAAATTGTAGTGAGCTTTGGAATTATGATTAAAGAAGAAGAAGAACTCCAGTTCCCGAAGGAAACCGGCGTGAATAAAGTGTATGTTCATGCCACCACTAAGACCGTGCCCACCAAGTAAGGAATTAGTAGTATGGGGCTACTTCCCCCTCTTTTATGATTAAACACATAAATCAATGGCATCTTATAATCTCTTTTAAAAATAAAAATAAACCACTCCACAATAATAATAGTAGTATTATTATTTAATGTTATTTTCACTTACCCGAGCAGCATTTTCCTTTGCAATTTCAAGATTTTTTATTTGGGTCATAAATTTAGAGTCCACTTCCTCTTTGTGCTTCAGCTTTTGTTGTGTCATTTCTGCTTCTAATCTACTGATAATTGATGACCTGTCATTTATATCATTTCTTGCTCTTTCTGCATTTAAATTACAGAAATCATAACATCTTAATCATTTTTAACAAAATGCTTAAAACCATACATAATTATTAAAAAAATTCAAATTCTAATTGATTGTTCTTTATTATTTCAATCTCTATTTAACATTAAGAAACTTGAACCTTGTATTGCATCTACTCGAGCTTTGTTTTCTGCTTGAACTCTTGCCATCTATTGCATTAAAAAAATAAAATCCTTTTAATATTTATAAAATAAAAATCCACCATTTAAACTTTTAGCTATTTCACAGAATTTTTTTAAATTCAATTTTATTTGATTTTTTTACATTTTCCTTTAGATGTTTGATTTCTTTTCTGGCTTCAGCTTCAGCAATTTGTGCTTTATGTGCCATTTCCCTCGCTTCCATCACTTCTGACTATTCAATAATTGATGTATAATATAAAAATTCACTCTATCAATGTGAGAATGTGTATAGTATTTTATAATGATTTTATTCTATAATATGGTAATAAAGTGTTTTAATAGAGTGTGTATTATTATTATTAGCATTCATATTATATGGTATTATGGATAAATAAATGGTTGTTGAAAATTTAATTTAGTGAATGTCTTTCTATATATTAACATACATTTTTTATAATAGCCATTTGTTCATTCTGCTTCATCTTGTCTTCTATGTCTTGAAGTTGCTGAAATTTTGAGAACATTCCCTTTTTACATTCTTTTTCAAAAAATTATTCAAAAAATAAGAATACTATCATTGACTAATACACTATATTTTATATGGTTGATTGGGCTCATACTTGTTTAGAAGAATCCATGTGTGACTTCAATTCAAAAGCTTCTTTTTCAATGAATTTCCGCAATAGTTTTTCTTCCTTAAGTTCCACTTGGATAGTCTAATGTTCAATACAAGGAGAAGTTATCGATATAATTATAGGAGCAAATATCTCAATTGAATTGAAATTTTGTGTTTTTGAAGGCCTTATCAAATATATGATATAATCTAATGTAATTGTGAGAGTTTATTAATGATTATCATGGTGGTTACATACTTCGAGTTGAGTATCTGAAGCAACTTTTTGTAGTTGAACTTCACAAAATTCTGCCTTACATGATTCCTAAAAGATATCAAGATATATGTTTTACATTACTTATATTTATAACACTTAAATTTTCAGACATCACAAATTATTTACAAAGCATTTGGAGCTTGTAATAAGAATTTTGCATATGGTGAAAATTTAGAATAATCAGCATGGTTTTTGTATTTCCATAACCACTTTTATGACTTAATACTAAATTTAAACTATCTAGGGTTTAAAATTTTAAGCAAGAGTTGAAAGCAATATAAGATTTCACTTTAATAACCTTGTTGACAATGGTTTGATTATTGAATGCCTATATTGTGCTTTTAGTTGCTTATGTTGTTTTTTTTACTCATGAATCAAGTTATTTAATCATTATATCCTAGTAAGATTTTCAGTTGCATATGAAATATAAAAGTAACTCACCAAGCTTTGACGAAGACTACCAATCTCTTTTTGAAGAGAAGAAATGCGGTCAAGGTTGATGTCGCCAATCTTTTTAGAATTCAGACCACTTGCTAAGAAAAAGTTAGAATATTGAGACAATTGTTTCTATGCTTGTAGGAAAGAAAGTAATAAGGGGATAAAGTTCTAGTAAGCATATCTTACAAATCCAATATTAGATTTATTATCATCCAAAAGAGGGCCGTTTGGTTCTAATAACTTGCGAGTACGATTTTTCTCAATCAACTCATCAATTTGTGCTTGTGTAGAGAGAGGGATGCCATTGCCAACAAGGCGAATATCGGTGAGGCAGTGATTCCGTTGTAGCATTGTAACAATGCTTGCTGCACCCCCGGGCCCGATTTCATTCCATCGTAAATCTACATTAGTCCCACATAAAATTACTACATGTGCAAGTTAGTGCCGAAATACTTACATATGCATGACGAAGGCATTCAACACATGGGCATTACCTTGACATTATATGGGTATCACCTAGACAAATATCTTGAATTTTCCAATTTTTTTAGATATTCTCCGTTGTGAATCAATTATGACGAAAGTGACCCACAAGCAAAGTAGTTCAAAAAAATAAATTCTTGTAAGAGTTAATGTTATTAACTTAAGAATATCATTATCTAGATGATAAACGAATAATGATAAAGTAATTATAATAAGATTCTTATATTTACTAAGTACCAAGACATGCAAGAGAATAGTTGCTTTGAAGTGCATGTGCCAAAGCAGCTATCGTTGATGGACCAATTCGATTGCTTCGCAAGTCCACCTAACAAGGTTCATAGCTTCCAACAACTTATCACAAAATATAAAGAATGCATTCGAGTCATTTGTAAAGTCACCCAAAGATTCAATAACATGACTTTTCTCTCCTCACTCTAAATAGTTCGTAGATTAATAGAACAACTCAACCTTTCATATTACATCCTTCAATAAAGAAGGAAAGTGCCTACCAATCTCTAAATCTCAAATCAAAGAAGTGTAGGTCACCTTTGAGAATGAAGAAAGAGCAAATATTAGCCACCTTCAAGAGGGGGTTCAATGTGACACACCTCTTTGAGAGAATGATTAGAGGCTATTGCTGAAGAAAGAGCTGCTATTCCTGTGCGAGCCAATCCCAAACTATTCCATTCCAATGACAACCTACAAACATTCACAAATATTCAACAATCAATTGAAGTTTCACAAGTTTGCCATTGTTTTTCAGACAAAGATAGACGCTCAGGCCTTCAAGTGTTGATTATCCAATAAACTTGCAACCATAACAGAAACCTCTTGAGTGACGTGGCACTACGAACAATTTGAGCCAAATCGTCTCCTCTGTATATATTGCACCCTGCCAAAACACCACAGCAAAAAACATACTCCATTCAGAATGTGCAGCTCCAAAAAACAACACAAAACCTTGTGGATCATACCACTCAGATCCAGCTCCACAAGCTTGTCATTGTTCTTGATGACGCGCAACAAAGCTTCACAACCTGCAACGCAGCAAAACATCGCAAGTCATCAATCTCAAAACCATCCCAGATCTCGCAAACCTTCTCCAAACACCCGGAAACCCTATTACTTTTCGGAAAAAAAGGATCAAAAAATGAGAAAACCCTCTCCAAAACCTAAGTCAACCCTAGTTGCACGGTTTCAGTTTAGTCCCTCATATGTTCAAAGGAAAAAAACCTGAAAATAATAAAATAAAAACTGAGAAAAAGCCTTCCAAAAAATGGAAGCTCAGTCCCACTTTTCACTTGCAGATTCTCAAAGGCGGCTAACACCAAAAATACCAAATTCAACCCTATTTGCATAGTTTCAGTTGACGCATCCCTGGTTTCACAACAAAAAGCTGAAAAAAACAGGAGAAGCTCGCCAAAAGTACCAAATTCAACCTTATTTGCATAGTTTCAGTTGATGCGTCCAAACAAAAAGCTGAAAAAAACACGTGAAGCTCACCGTTTTGGCAGAAGGACCGGTCAGAAACTTTGAGCACGCCGTCATGCTTCAGATCCATGGACTCAGAGCCAGCAGCTCCTTTGAACCTTTCCCTCCGATCCTGAATCCGATCCTGAATCCGACCCTGAATTCGATCCTGAATTCGATCCTGCAGCCTCTTCACCCGGTCCTTGGCCTTCCTGGTGTCGATCAACCGCTCCTTGTACAACATAGTAGAGGCTCCATAGTCCACCACGCTACTAGGGTGAGGCTCATAAGCTCTTCCAGGGTGAAGGGAAGCGTTTTTGAGGGCGAATACTCCGTCTCTGCCTGGAGGAGACTTGCCCTTGATCTCGATCATCACGGTTTTCTTCGCATGGTTGGTTTGCACGTCTTCTTCCAGGTTGAAGGGTGTGTCTGAGTTTGGGGAGGCGCTCCCATTCGCTTGCGTTTCCTCTGAAGAGTCTGAGGTTTGGACCTTTTGGTACAAGCTTGGCTTCATGGTTTCAGAGATGGGGTTATCATGTGCTTGAAGGTGGTTATTAAACCCTAATTTTTGTTGTTGATATATTGGGTGACTACTGGTTTGAGTCGACTTGGGTGGCCGTTTGTTGGTTGGGATAGCGAAGGAGAGGATCAGGTGATTTACTCGGGAAGACTTGAGCCCTGGAGCACGGGATTATGGTTCTTGAAGACGGTTATTACATAGCTCCGAACCCTAATTTGCCTGTCAATGTACCGACTACTGGTTTATTGGTCAACTTGGGTGGGCGTTTGTTGGTTGAGATAGGTATGAAGAGGACCGGACCAAAACTTGACCAGTCAAGAATTGTAAGCAGGTGGACCTTGCAAGAAAGGCTTGGGCTGAAGGTGCTGATTACAAAAGCTCCAAACCGTAATTCACCAGTCGAGAGACCAACTACCGGTATATTGATCAACTTTGTGTCAAAAGACAATAGGAAAGAAACGGGTGATCGACTTACCAAAATGCTTGGGCCTTGTCTGGACTGACAGGTTAATTGGGTTGTGGATCGGTTGCCCTGGTAACGTGGAGGTTTTCCGAAGCTTTTCCCTTGCAAAACGGTCATGTCATCTTTTAGGGAGGACACCTTGGCCATAGAGTAACCTTACCCCAATTGGACCACAGTCTACTTCTTGGCCGATTACAAATCATGTCTAGAATTCTTTAACTGGTGTAGTATTCTCCATGTAGACCTGAGATTCAGAGCACACTATTTTTCGTTAAAATTGTATTAAAATTCATTACTTACTGCACTCAACACACATAGTAGCACATCGGTAACATTAATGAACCACTGAAGTTGTTTTAAAAAAAAGAACATTGAATATCCAAATATGAAACATCCGATTACATGAAAAGATTGAAAATAAGATTTGTTTTCCTCCTCTACTGCCAAAAACAGAACGGTGGCTCACCTCCTAGAAGGGCATGATAATGGATCTCTCGCCGCTGGTTTGTATCCTGATGTTCCGTGACTGGCTGTTGGAAGGAGCGCTTTGCATAACACGCATGGCCTGAAGAGCCATCTCGGAATATAACTGAACACACGCCATCGCCAACTGCCACCAAAAAAGGTGCCAAAACTTTAACCACTGCAACCTCAAGCAACTTAATATAATAGCGGTATTCGTACTAGAAATGGACTCTTTAAAAGGCTCCATTGAATGGATATTCTTATCATGAAAGAAAGCAGGAAGTGTGGGGACCCCCACAGCTTCACCATTTTGGCATGGCAAGAAAAGATTGGACACAAGAGCCACTTCAAAACAATCAAGGAGGGGGGTCCCTCCTTGATCGTTCTGAAGTGGCTTTCTAATCTAATCTTTTCTTGCCATGTCAAAATGGTGAAGCGGTGGGGTCCCCACACTTCCTGCTTTCTTTCATGATAAAAAGATCCTTTCAATGGAGCCTTTTAGAGAGTCCATTTATGAATAGAGGGAACTTACTGATGC
Source organism: Bryoerythrophyllum caledonicum (assembly GCA_963971425.1). Lineage (NCBI taxonomy): Eukaryota > Viridiplantae > Streptophyta > Bryopsida > Pottiales > Pottiaceae > Bryoerythrophyllum > Bryoerythrophyllum caledonicum. Next base: position 19,519,770 of record OZ020520.1, on the reverse strand, counting down.
GCAGTCAGAGTCAGGGTCGTTGTTAGCGAGGCCAAGAGCCCATTCACGGACCCACTCCAGCCCTGAGGCCATACTCGAGTCTAGTCCAGTGATGGCCGCCACTACTTGCGAAGGGTGAAGCGCTACCATGACGCGTGATGCTGCGTAAAGCGCTGCCCTCCTCACATACGCTTCCGGATGAGCCGCAACCGCCCTGCATATCAATGGTGTAAGACAACTCTACACAAAGAGAAGGCCCAGTATCTGGTGTGCAAGCACCAAACAGGGTTCTCTCTAGAGTCACCTGATGAGTTTTCATGAAATGACCCCTCCTTTAAAGTGATGAGTGAAAGAGTACCTCGACCTCAGCAACTCCAGCAGATGAGCTCCCAAAACAACCGCCTCCGGCTGCCCACTGATGCACTCCATGCACACGCCAAGAGTGTACAAAATCTTCCCAAGCACCACAAACCCTGACTCTAGAAAGTCCACACCATGCGCTTTCTTGTCATAATCACGCATGATCGGAAGCATAAACGCAGAAGCAAGAGGCGCAAATGTATTGTGTTTCGGTGATGATGAAGATGGCCCTCTTTCCTGTCGCAGTTGCATGGAGCGAGGGGCCAACTTCCGAGACGTCCCTACTCTTCTGTCGCTTTTTCTCAAAGGGATCTCACGCTCGTAGCGCTGCGCCCAACTCATTTGAGCGTTTCCTGGCATGAGAGCAGGCACTTCAGACCATGGACCCTGGCTTGGTAGCTCCTTAATGACTTTAGCACTTGTGGATTTTCCAGCCAGTTCCTGAGCAGCGTCTGAAAGATCAATCAAAGCAAGTCCGAAGGTGTAAGAGCGGAGAAACAATAGTATGAAGAGAAGGTATAACTTCAGGTGACTTTACAAATAAGAGATAGATCCAGAAACTGTACCCGCCATTGCGTCAAGGAGTAGGAGGCGCTGGCTGATGTCCAGATGCGAAGAGAAGATTTCCTGAGTGACAATGACGATGGAGCTCAACGGAGCGCAAACAAGGAGAGCCACCAGAGCGCCGTGCCTCTGATGCTCAAGCTTCTCCTCTTCGCCTTCCACCGCGTTGGGCCCGGATCGGACGTGCACAAGCGCCTGTGCAAGCTCGTCTGCTACATTGTCAAGCTCCACGGGCGTCGCTCGGATCAATTGCTCCACAACTTGCAAGGATTTCTCAACCTGCAGAAGAGAAGACGTTATAGTCCTTTCTGAAGTTAACTTCTCTTTCGACTACTCTTTCCTCACTCTAAACTAGATCAACAGGAAGAGCTTGGTGGTCTCCAAACTCAAGCCAAAGTAGTTCTAGAGGGTGAAGAATGAGGTCAGCCCTGATGAGTATTAGCTACCTTTCTCTCATTCAGAGCTATCTGGAGCAGGCTATCTTACTTAAACTTTACAAGCAACTCTATAATAGAGGAAAAACTATTCACGCCAGATCTGATGGCACAAGAGGAGAAACGTTTCAAGGGAGAATACACAAACACATGTTTCAAGAGCACTTACAGCATCAGGGTCGTCTGATTTTCGCAAGTTTGCTGCGCACTCCCTCAACTGAGAGGGGAGCTTGCGTTGCTCCAGCTCTGCTTCATCGTCTGACATGTCGTATGGCTGGAGAGAGCCCTCAGAGTCTGAATCGGTGTCTGAGTCTGAAGCAGCACTTCCCTCCTCCTCCTCATCCGCCAACCACGAAGAGCTCTCTTCGCCAAGGTTGACGACCTCGTCCGGGTCGTCTTCTTCGAGGGCCAGCTTTTCACGTCGGTCTCTTCTTCTTCGCCTCCGCTTCTCATGCTGGTCTGTGTCTGAACATAGCACCGTATGTGAATGATGAGAGAACAGCACCGTCAGGGTTAAACATGCCATAACTTCTAAACACATCGTCTACCATGTCATATGACATCCTCTGACATGCCATATGAAGGAGGCCTAGGTTTTAGAGTTAAGGATCTAAACATGCCATACACCAAAGACCCTAATCCCTACACTTGACGAGACCTGCAAAGCTTGAAAGAGAGAGAATCAACGTACCGGCACTAGACCCTGTCGGACCACCATCCGCAACCCCCTTCGCTTCACCATCACCCCTCTCTTCTTTACCTCCACTTGCCTTAAGTCTCAAACAATCCCAGTCATCCAGATCCCCAACTTGATCTCCCTCATCCAGAAGCAACGGCTTCGCAGGGTTAACAGCCAAAGAAAAAGCCAACGCCATGCGCTTGGCCATTTCTCGAACCAAGGGAAGAGGACTCTCTAACCTATCTGCACCAAACGTAACACAACACCGTAATCAGAAATGAACAGGTTTAGTGAACAAAGTATAATTGGTTGCAGAGCATACTTGTAACTCCTTGTAAAATGGAGCGCATCAGGTCACCGCATTTGTCCAGGTCTTCTTTGGTCATTCTTCTCACGCACATCCCAACAGCTGCTGTCAAATCTGTCTCTCTTGTCAAGGCCTCCAAGAAAAGAAGACACTCCTTGAATCTGGTTTTTAAAGTGAAAATGTGAGGATACATGCTTGTTTTGGTAATGAAGCTGAGCGTATGAAGTCGTTGGATGACCAAACTTGCGCCAGTCGCCTCACAACTTCTGTGTCCATGTGCGACTTGTGTAGCACTGCAAACCCTAGGATCCACCTTAAGCAGCGGATGGGCAAGACCTTGACGAACAAACACTTGTCCAAGAACACCATCCTGTGATTCACATGAGAAAACACTTGTCAATCATCAACAAAAAAATGATCATGGGAAACAGTTGATGCCAAAAGCTTTCATAAGGAGTGACATTTAAATTCATATAGTAGCCTGAGTAATCTAATAATCCTGATCGTCACAAACTAACCTAGACACTAAACTAAAAACCCTAAGCCCTGAAGTCATCATCACAACCACATACCTGATCAGATTATGCTTGGAGAGAAGGGATCCAAATACCATCCACAACATGCAGCATGCCATCACATCCGCTTCAATTCGAGCTGCCATTTCTCTCAGTATCGCCTCTACCAACTTTTCCATGGCGTGCGAGTCCTTGATAGATGCAAACATCCATGTCCAAAGATTCCTCTCCTTCAAAGCTTCTGTCATCTCTAGATCTGGTTCTACTCCCACTTTAGCCATGACTTGTTGCATAAGCACAGGTACATAAACCCTCGATATCACATCTGCATTAAAAAAAACAATGCATCAGAAAGCGTGCATAAAACCATACATTACAGTATCAACAACACACCATGCATTAGAACATGGCCTTTTCAGAAATCTTGCTACTTTGACAAGCATGTGCAACTTGTGTGGAAGAAGATTACAGACCTGCTTGGCCTCGGCGGCAAAGTCTGCTAATGACTTCACCAATGAACACAAAGGTTCCATCATCTGTGCTCGGTTGGCTTGTTTCTACTTCCCAACGCTTCTCAGCTGCTGACAACAGCTGCCTCGCCACAGCCTCGTGGTAAAGTCTGGTAAAAGTGAAGGACCTCATGATTCTATAAGAGAAAAATGCCAAGGATATCGAACAATTGCAAACTTAATATTGCTAAAACCCTAAATCCTGAACAGAAGCCTAACCTTAAACCTTAAATCCTGAACACCCTGGGATGTCGCATGAGACCACAGATAGGGACCCTAACCCTACACGATGTAGAAGATCACGAGGAGGAAAACAGTGAGCTGAAAGTAGCAAGAGAAGAGAGATTAACACAGAATTCATGGTGGATACGGTGATTGCAGGGCCTTTGGGGCATCAATTCCAGCTTTGTCAGGGATTGTTGCAATGAGCTGGGAGGCTTGGAGGATATCTTGTAACCAGCTCATGTTGCGCAACCCACTTTCCTGCACTTGAGAGCAATGACGGCCGAAGAACATAGCGATCCCTTTGACGCCGTCCTGCTGCAGTAACCAGATCTGCAACAACCTGAAGTAAAATTCACATGGTTAGGTTATGAAACCTTAACCCTAGATTAGGGCAAACCACATGATTAGGTCAAGTCCTCAACATGCATGATCTAGGAGAGAGACATGCCTTCGAGCTTGAGCACTGACTGCAGCGCCATCGTCGGATGAAGTTTCATGTGCGCCAAGCAAGGGAGATAAGCGCAGCAAGGGTTCGGTGGGGGGAGATTCTTGGAAGAACTCGAGGAAAATCTTCCCGAGGCTCTTACCATCGTCAGGTGCATCTAAGAGAGCTTCCTCCAGTTTCGCACCCATCGCTCACAACCTGGAACCCCATACCATCTTGTTAGAGCAATGGATGTCCACATCAAACCCTCACGGAAACCTCGACTCGCTGTCTTGCAAAGAAAACCTAAAGCTGATCCAGAACACGAGCCTCACGAGTATAACCTAAACCTAACCTTCACACAATAGCGCATTCTAATCCAACGAATCCAAACCTCTCCACTTCAAACACATCATCAGAGAAGAAGACATCCGAGGAAACCCTAAACCCTAGACCTGACGCGGAACACAAACCCTATTAGCAAAAACCTTAACCTAGCCTTCCAATGGCGACCGCGCATCTTCATCCTACCACCAACTATCTCTCATACCTCTCCAATGCAGAGGAGAAGACTCCCATCAGAGAAAACCCTAAACCCTAAGGTTAACCTTCACAAAGTTACAAACCTTGTCTAAAACTCAGGATCTTTTTCTTCCACCGACAACCCACACTCTTTAAAAAGCAATTGAGGTCATGAGGATGAAGGCTTTGGGGTCATGCTTGCGCAGGAAGCAACTGACGCTCTCAATGTCCACCCCGTAGTAGGTTGAAGGCCTTGGAAACTTAAGGAGTGAATGATGGTGGTGGTGCTTTTTTTGCATGGACCGGAGGAGTCTGAGGCTGTGGAACTCGTCGCAGAAGCTCACCGCGTTGCCCAGATCACTCCGGAGTGTGAGTTTGAGGGCGCCGCGGCTCTTCCTTGTGCACTTGCAAGAGGTTGAGATGGAGGAGCAGTCGATTCAAGCTGTCAAGAAGGAGGCGTCATCCCAGACCGAGAGATGGATAAGGTAACAGCCCCTACCTTCGTTCTCTCGCTTTCAGGAATTGCAGTTGTAGGGTTTGAAGAAGAGGTTGTTGATGAATTCTTGGGTCATCATCCTGTTGTTTTAGCTTTGATCAGGGAGCAAGATGGGTTGAAGGAGAAGTTGGTGACGTTTGATGATTTTCCATGGCGCCTTTCGGTGGCTGCTTCTTCCGAGGACTCCTCCTCGCTCTCTGCTGATGGCAAGCAGCTGCTGCGATACGTGGGAGGAGTGGATCTGAGCTTCGCCAAGGAGGACAGTTCGTTTGCGTGCGGCGCGTTGGTGGTGATGGATCTGGAGAGCATGCAGGTTGTGTACGAGGATTTCGACGTGGTGCACCTCACCATGCCCTACGTCGCTGGATTCCTCGCCTTCCGTGAGGTATTCTTGAGTTCGCAAACTCACGTGACTGATTCATCATGCGTTGGATTCCTCTACTGATTGGGGTGATGAAATTGAGCTGCCGCAGACCCCAGTGCTCCTTGGCCTCCTTCAGAAAATGGCAGCAAAGGCGCCTCTTCTTTACCCTCAGGTGCTCAAACTTCCAGTCACAAACCTTTATCTCATACAAACTCCTTCTCTCACTCTCAAAGACGGCTAAGACTACTTTGACTTGAAGGATACTATCGATTTCTGTAGAGTGAGCCTGGATGAGGAGCATCTAATTGACTTTACAAATTGGCTGCTGCAGTTGTTGATGGTGGACGGAAACGGCATTCTCCATCCCAGAGGTGATTACTCTGCCCTTTTCTTAGTAGTTATAGTTGATCTGTACACTTGTTGACCAGAAATCAGCTTACAAGAATGTTGCCTTTTCAGGGTTTGGACTGGCGAGCCACTTGGGCGTGCTGGCGGACATTCCTACCATCGGCATTGGCAAAAACGTATGGGTTTCAGGTGTCCATCTACCATGTCGAGCTTTGTTTGTTGCGACCTCTTGTAAATCATTGGCTGATACTTTGACGTGTTGCAGCTGCACCACATTGATGGCTTGACGAATCTGGAAGTGAGGCATGTGATGTCGGAGAGCAACTTGCAAGCCGGTGGAGGAATGCCCCTCGTCGGAAGCACAGGTCAAATCTGGGGAATGGTAAGCAATCACTTCTCATCAACCTAAAACTCTCATGGTGGAGTGTGTTGAAGTCTAGGAAGGGCCAAATCCATTGATCTTATGACGTCCATCTCTTGCAAGTTTTAACAAAAATGATGTACATCGTTAGAGGTATCCGTGAAGTCACCTTCTTTTTCACCTCTGACGTTAGCTAGAATCAGCTCAAAGGAGAGAAAGGTTGCTAGTATTCATCAGGGTAGATCTCCACTGTCTCAAACTACTTCGCCTTGAGTTTCGAGAACACCAAGCTCTTTCATTGATCTAGTATGTGAGGAAAGAGTAAACAAAACAGGGGGTAGCTCATCAAACCTTCATCCGGAGAATTTTTGACCTTTTTTTAATGTTTGATTGGCAGGCTTTCCGAAGCCACAATGGATGTTCAAAACCAGTGTTCATTTCTGTGGGACATCGCATATCATTGGACACGGCTGTTGAAGTCGTTCGCCGCTGCTGCGTGCATCGAGTTCCTGAGCCTGTTCGTCAGGTTAATTTCCCGTTCCACTTCCCATTTTTCATATTTATTCTAATCTGTTGATCTTGCAGATATCTTCCCAAAAATTCACGAGTTTTTTATTAGTCTCTCTTTTTCTTTCTTTTTAAGGATGTGGTGATATGTTGCATTTGGTGATATTTTGTATTTGTGATGGAGCAGGCTGATTTAAGGTCTCGAGAGCATCTACGAAAACATCCTATATCAATGCCAGAGCCTACTTCATGACTTGTAATTTAGTTGGTGATATTTTTTCTCTTTAAGTTATGCACTTGAAGTGTCTCTCCATTTGTTGTTTTGAGAGAGATTCATTGTGCCCAGCCTTGACTTTTTGTACCAATAGAACGGTGGTCTTGACTGAAGAATTTGTAATTATTCTGATGAGCAAAGAACATTGTATTTGTGCTTTCGTCTCTTCTACTTTATACAAGTACAGGGAAATTTTGCAACACCGATTCATTTTATCAACCGTTGGATGTTACACAGAATCTTTTCACGAGTGGATCCAAATTTGTATAACCAAACTATTGAATTTTCATCAACAAACAGGGTCCCATCACATATTTTTGGGAGGTAGTTAGGGTTTCAGGAGCAGTTGTCGTCACCGATGAGCACAACACAAGAATCCTCTCCGCACTCACAGACACACCGGCATTCTCAACCTCGCAGATCTCTCATTTAGCACGTGAATTCAACATGACACCATCGTGATCCATGACCACCTCGCAACCGAGAGCAAGATGACGACCACAACAGACGTGAAAGTGTCCGAGGTCAAAGACCTCACCCGCATCGAACGCATCGGCGCCCACTCCCACATCCGCGGCCTCGGCCTCGACGACGCCTTCGAGGCCCGCAATGTCTCCCAGGTCACACACAACTTCCCATCCCACTCCGTTGTTCTCTCCACAAGTGAAATGCAGCTCCAGTTCAAGGCTGCACTGAAACAGACTCTTCCTGGCGCGACCGTCGCAAGCGCGGAGACCTTCGCCGCTTCACCATTTCGACATGGCAAGCGAAGATCATACAACAGGGAGTAATTATGATCCAGGAGGGGCACCCTCCTCGATCATATTCATGTGGCTCTCATACATGATCTTCGTTTGCCATGTCGAAACGGTGAAGCGGCGAAGGTCTCCGCACTTGCGGCGGTCGCGCCAGGAAAATTCTGTTTCAGTGCAGCCTTGAACTGGAGCTGCATTTCACGTAAGGAGAGAAAAATGTCAGAGAGTATACTAACCATCCAAGTTGCGACACACAGGGGATGGTGGGGCAGAAAGCGGCCCGGCGCGCCGCGGGTGTGATCCTGGAGCTGATCCGTCAGGGCAAGATCGCCGGGCGTGCGGTCCTGCTCGCGGGCCAGCCTGGCACGGGCAAGACGGCGATCGCGATGGGGATGGCGAAGGCGCTCGGCGAGGAGACGCCGTTCGCCATGATGGCGGGCAGCGAGATCTACTCCCTTGAGATGTCCAAGACCGAGGCCCTCACGCAGGCCTTCCGCAAAGCCATCGGCGTGCGCATCAAGGAGGAGACGGAGATGATCGAGGGCGAGGTCGTGGAGGTCCACATCGACAAGCCGCCGCCGGACGGGGTGTCCAAGACGGGCAAGCTCACCCTCAAGACCACGGAGATGGAGACGGTGTTCGACTTGGGGCAGAAGATGATCGAGTCGCTCGTGAAGCAGAAGGTGCAATGCGGGGACGTCATTGCCATCGACAAAGCGTCCGGGAAGGTGACCAAGCTGGGCAAGTCGTTCGCGCGCAGCCAGGACTTCGATGCCATGGGGCCGGCCACCAAGTTCGTGCAGTGTCCCGACGGCGAGTTGCAGAAGAAGAAGGAGCTCGTGCATGTCGTCACGTTGCATGAAATCGACGTGATCAACAGCAGGTAAACTTCCTTCCCTCTCGAAGTCTTCGGAAGGGTTGATTCAGAGCTAGACGTGCATGTAGTCACGTTGCATGGAATCGGAATTGTCTCATCGTGTGCTTTCCCACAGATCACAAGGCTTCCTCGCCCTCTTCTCCGGCGACACCGGCGAGATCCGCTCCGAGGTCCGCGAGCAGATCGACGCCAAGGTCGCCGGCTGGCGCGAGGAAGGGAAAGCCGAAATCGTCCCCGGCGTGCTCTTCATCGACGAGGTGCACATGCTGGACATCGAATGCTTCTCCTGGCTGAACCGCGCCTTGGAGAACGAGAACGCGCCGATCCTTGTCGTCGCCACCAACCGCGGCATCACTCGCATCCGCGGGACAAACTACAAGTCGCCGCATGGGATACCCATCGATTTGCTCGACCGGTTGCTGATCATCTCCACGGCGCCGTACACGGAGGGCGAGATCCGGAAGATCCTGGACATTCGGTGCGAGGAGGAGGATGTGGAGATGAGCGAGGAAGCGCGGGAGCTCCTCACGAAAATCGGGTACGGTTTTCTTCATTGAAATCGGAGTTTCTCTTCTGGTCACCTGAAGTTTCTACACGAGGTTGCATTCAAAAGGATGGAAAACGGAGGGGTACCTCAGTCTGAGAGGATCATGTGGTGATGCGCAGGCACGAGACGTCCCTCCGATACGCAATCCACTTGATCAATGCTGCAGCTCTTGCCTGCCAGAAGCGCAAAGGCAAAGAGGTCGAAATTGAGGACATCAGCCGCGTGTACTCCCTCTTCGTTGACGTGAAGCGCTCCACACAGTTCTTGATGGAGTATCAAGAGCAGTTCATGTTCAACGAAATGCCTCGAGATGAAGAAACAGAAGACGACGCACAAATGCAGTAAAAAAGACCACCAAAACTAAACTAAACCAAAGAAAACAGAGAAAAAACTCTGCATCGACACGAACAATCACGAGGTAATATCCTTTAAAAAGAATTGGGACATAGGAAAATACTTCAGAAAACCCCTTTCACTGCATATTACATGTCACTGATTGATGTACATCAATGGGAAGCTCCCACAAGAAAAAGTAGCGGAGCAGAGAGAACTGAAACTAACCATCCCTTCGCTATGTCGTCCTACTTTGGCATGCCCTACGTCTGGATTGTTGTCTGGAGCCTCGACCTGCTCCTTGAGAGAAAAAGCAATATTCCGAAAAAAAACTGTGCTGGTGTAACGATCTCCTTCGGAAACCATCGAATAAAAGTTATATTACTCTGTGTCCGAAAACAGATGAATCTTCTCCACCTCGAACCAGAAGCATGTTAATATTGGTAAATAAAATTCAACGCAGCCCTGTCCCAATACTCAGTGCAGCTGCAACCCAATCCCTAGACTCGGTACATGACCTTCAGCGCAAAACGCAGGAGGCAATAGAAAGAGACGCAAAGTTTTCCAATCCACGCATGCAGAAGCTGAATCTCGGCGATGATAGAGCCTCAACATGCAACCAGAAGTTCGTCTAACAAACTTCAGCTTCGTCGTAGAAGCTTCGACTGCACAAGAAGCCGACACAGGAAGCACTGCGATGTTACAAGCTTCCAGCGATGTGGCGCTTCAGCACGGGGATGACGACGTCGGGCGAGCTGAGCTGCGGCAAATGGCCTTCCGTCTGCAGCACCTCGACGATCGTCGGCCCGCCGAGCGTGTGATGAAGGTAATTCGCCACCACGACCGGCACCGCGAGGTCCTTGTTGCTCTGCAAGATGTGGCACGGCACCGTCACCTTGGGCAGCATCGAGCGCAAGTCGCTTTGGAAGATGGTCTTGGCCACGCTGAACGCGATGTCCGGCCGGATGTTGAACAGCGTCCGTCCGAACTCCTGCACCGCCAGCGAGTCGATGTCCGCTCCCACCGCCATCGGCGCAAACCCCGACACCCACGCCTTGTAGTTCGACTGCATCGCCTCGAACAGCTGGTTCAAATCCTCCTGCTCAAACCCTCCGAAGTAATCGACATCGTTGAGATACCTTCAAACACCGCTACAATTCAGTTCAAAATCCCGCAAGAACAATCCACAAGAGTCACAAGAAGTTTCGCGAGGCAACATAAAAGATGCCGTGAGATGACGAGATAGTTCTCAAGATCCTTCGTGAGATGCCGTACCTCGGCGAAGCGGAAATCGTGATAATCTTCGTGAAAAGGTCCGGCCGCTCAAGAGACGCAAGACACGCGACCATTCCCGCCACCGAGTGTCCGACGAAGATACAGCTCTCGACCTCGAGCTCCTCCAAGATCGACAACAGGTCATCAGCGTACCCGTGCAAAGTAGAGTACCGGGAGAAGCTGAAGTAATCCGGATCCGTGGTCCCGGCTCCCATGTTATCAAACAGAACGACGCGGTAGTCGTCCAGCAGGTGCGGGATGAAGTGCTGCCACACGCTCTGGTCCGTCCCGAACCCGTGCCCGAGCACTACAATCTCCTCTCCCACCCCCACCACTCGCACGTTGTGCACCTCGAGCAGCGTCGGCAGCTCCGCCATCGCAACGGAATCACTGTCTCTACCCCCAAAAAAAAAAAAAACTCTACAAAATCCACCACAAGAACAACAATTAAGCGAAGCGAAACCCTAACCCGAAGCTGCGATCCCACATCTCCTTCATCTACTACTCAAAAACCACAAATCTGTCTGATCACAGATTTCCACGAAGAAGACGAAGCTTTTAGTAAGTGCTCTTCCTCATTACTAAGTTACTAGTAAGTGACTAGTAAGTCCACAAAACGATTACGAGATCCAGTCCAATGCAGAAGTCAAAGTAGCGAGTTACTAGTGAGTGCGTGAGATCCAGGACACGGACGCAATGAGATACTAGTAAGTGAGGATACGCGAGATGAGTTAGTCGGTTGCCAATACACACAGAGACGGGTGGTGAGTTACTAGTAAGTGGGGATACAGGAGCATACCAAGAGGAGGCTGATTTTTTGTGGAAGGTGATGAGGTTTCTGGAAGATGATAAAGTGCAGGGCCTGGGAGTGGGGGCGAAGATGGGGCAAAAAAACCGAGGGTGCCCCGGAAATGGATGGAATCACAGTGCACCACATAGGCTGCTTTTTTAACTGTCCCAAGTGGGCTCCCAGCTTGGATGATGCTTTTCCTGCAAGTGGAAGATATTGCTGTGAATGTGAACGGGGTTGTACCACAGGGGAATCGACCCTTACCACCTTCCATTGACTTTGCAATGAGGTTATCACTGATCATATTTTCTGCTTCTGTTCCACTTTAGAATGGGTCTTGGACTGGAGATGCTCACTTTGTGCATGCATGCATGAGAGAAGTTGTGGTGGACGGAAGAGAATTATCCAGGAGTGAAAAATATTAACTTACGTCATTTGCCAAGGCGCTGTGGATTACCCCAGGGCGAATTGACCCTCTCGTTGGGAGTTACCCGTGGTGGTGGGGCCAAACCTGGCCCTTATTTTGTTTTGGATGGGGCCCTACTTATAGCAAGGAAGGGACCTCTAGGATAAACAATGACCGGAGGCCCCAAATTTGTCCAAAAAATCCCCAAAAAGCCTTTGGACCCCCAAAATAAGAGGGCCAGAAAAATGACCCCATGCAATGAAGACAGGGCCCACCTCGGGTAAGGACAAGTGAGGGGGTCAATTCTCCATGGCCGGGCATGACCCTCACTGCCAACTTGGAACCGAAGAGGCTCAAAGCTACCAAACATCTCGAAACCTAGTGGGGTCCACATGAGGCGTTGTGTAGGAGGTAAGGCACCCATGTAGTTCGGGTTAGAAAGTTCCACTAGACTTTTGCCCCTTCACTACCGGCTATAGCGCGTTGTGTTTTGTTCTGGTTTTTCCTACAATCAAACTTTGTTTTGTTTTGTATAAACTTAGACGCAGTTCCAAAAATTAGTTTTTGGGAAAATACTACAATTTTCACTTTGAAGGAGTCCCATATGCTACTCAAGCACATAACACGTGGAGATCAACCTAGGTGATACTCTAAATGTGACATCATATCCAAATGTGGCTAAATACTTATATTGTTGGCTGAATTTTTTTTAAAAAAAATTTCAAAATCTCGCAGTGTATTGGTGGCAGCCAGGAGGTTCTTGTAGCTTTTGGACTAGTTTCAGCCAGTTTAGGATGTATACCGCATTGGATTTTGTCTGGTTGCTGGTGTTCTGTTGTGGGGGGTGTGGGAGTTTAAGTTGTTGTGGCGGTTCCATGGAATGAGTTGCGGATCTAAACTCTTGTTGTGTGTACGACATGGAGCAAAGGGGGATACGATTCAATGAGCTCGTGTGCAACGGAATTGCACAGTGCGGGTCAGTACAGTAAAATCAGCAGAATGTCAATCAGAACTTCTGGCCTGACATCTGCAGGTTCCGAGGATAAAATAGTTTAACAGAAAGTCCTCCTTGGAGCGGAAAGAGAGGAGGAAGAGATCTAAGTACGGAAAGAATTAAGTTAGAGCATGAGAGATTTCATGTTCTCTTTCTCTGCACCAATAAATGCGTGAGCTGTAACAATGAATGTATGAGTTGTAAGAGCAATCAATGTTCTTGGGATCTACCAGACGATGCAAGCCCAAGCCCCTCCAGAGTCCACAGTATCCTGAGTTCTTGTAGAATTGACCCATAGTTTGGGAATTGCCTAAATAAGGGCGAATCCCCATGTAATGCCCGACCCGAATTATTACTGTAGCTTCCCTACTTGCAAAATGTAGGGAAGAATATGTAGGGCCACTTCCAGGCATCACACCCGTCAACTATTTTAATCAACCCAAGGTTTTAGATGCTTCCAAGTAGTACCCCAATTACCTTTATTAACCCCTAAAGTCGAAAGCCCTCAAAACTGCCAAAAACCCTCAAAATTGCCCTCTTTCAATGCAGGGTGAAAATTTTTAACTTTTGACAAATTTTCGAGTATGTAACCATATGATCTAGGACCTAACTTGTACATGTACATGCATTCCGAATCTTAGATTCAAATTCCTCACCATTTGTGAGATCGTAATGTTCAAAGTTGAAAAAAAAGATTTTTTCCTTGTTGTAGAATGGAAAACTAATGTTTTGGGGGCCAAAAAAACCATTTTTGAAAGGAAATTTGACATGAGGCTCTTCAAATTCTTGTTCCTATGTGAGTAAGGAATATGTCCATATAATTTTTACCCTCAGAGGACCGATAAAACCTAAAGAAATGCTTAATTTTTCACATGGAGGTATGCTGAAATACAAATACAAATGCCCATTTTCAACAATTAAAAAGGCATGTAAAAAATTATTGGATTGAAAATCCAAACGGTGAGATCATGCTTTACTACCTCTTTTACATGTACGAAAAACAAAATTAGGAAAAAAGTAAAATCTCAATTTTTGGTGAATTTTTGAAGTTACTGCGATCTAATTGATTTTGGGCAGATTTTGAGAATGAATGAGCATATACCGCAGTTTTGGGCAGATTTCAGCATGCCCTAACAGTGTTTTCAAACTTTGACCGTGAATATCTCCTAAAGTATGAGGAATTTTGAAGCATGAATGGTGTCGTTTTAAAGGTATGGGAAAACTCTACAACCTGCAAAAAGTTGTAACTTCATACGATCTAAATTTAGTAACTGAGAGCCTGACCAGAGTCACATCGACCACATTCTGGTCGATTTCGACTTTAGGGGTTAAGAGATTCTGACAGGTCCTTCCTTGAAGTTCTTCATGCGTCATTGCTCTAATTAGTATGTTGGGAGGAAGGGGAGGTTGACGGGCTTGTAAAGATGCTCCACCATGCCCGAGATATTTAGCTACACCTGATGGTTCTTTTTTGGGTAGGGTGAATAGCTGGCTACATTGAAGTGACCCGACCCCGTCAAAGATGACGGATCGGGCACTACGTGGAACCAGGCTCTAAGAGCATCTCCACTCCTGGCGTGGAATTTCCACGCTAGAACGGAAAAAAAATTTCATGCCAGAGTAGTTTAGGGTTTGGTGCGTGCTTGGCTCCACCCCAAGCTCCAAAAAAATTTACCCAAAAAAATGCTTTGACCTTTTACCTCCCGCCACCAATGACACGGCGCCACGTGTCAACATCAATGACATGGCGCCACGTGTCGTGAGGGTATGGGTGTGTCACCAACATCAAAAAATGGCGCACTCCCCCCATCCAAGGAGATTTTGGTGTGCCATGCACCAAAACTTCTAAATTTTTATAAAGTTTCCCCGTTTTGAGGTGATGGGTGCAACTTTTTGACCTCACAAAACTCCAATTTGGTGGTTATCCGTCTTGGGGTGGAGATGCTCTAACCTGGTTGACGGTTGGAACAAGCCTCAGGCTTGGGAGAATGGGGGAGGGTAGGGACAAAACCGGCCCGTATTTTTATGTTGGAGGGGGGCCCTAACTGATCAGAGGGGAGGCCTCGGAGGGTAATTTAGAGCCAGAGGCCCCATATTTGGCCGAAAAAAATCCAAAAAAGCCTTCGAAGCCCATAAAGTGAAAAGGCGAGAAAAATGGACCCACCCACGGCTAAGGCTTGGTGCAACGCTCGACCAGGGCAAAATAGGGAGATCCGATAGTTTGCCCCTCTTTCATCAAGGCAAGTCAAGTCAAGTCACCCTCTCCAGGTGGTCCCAGTCACTAAGAGCATGCCCACTCTTGGACAATAACTTAAGTTGTGAAGAGCTCATTCTGTGGGCATGTTGGTTATCTCCGGCCTAGCTCTAGCTGTTTGGGCCACGGCACCTATACATCTTGGTCCCGAGTGAGCTCCATTGCTAGAGTCCCTTTCCTTCATATTACTTTATTTTAAGCTCCACATGAAAGCAATTGTGGTATTGCACGATGCCCAATGATGTCACAACAATCAAAATACCCTAGTAAATATGGTCTCCGGCAAAAAGATGATTTTTCCAAGGCATTCTTCTTCATTTGACGCCCTCGGCATCCATTCGACAATTGGTGGCCCAGTAGTGGCCCAGTTTGTCGAGCTTGGGCCTACAAAGATATTACCGGCCCACTTTACAAGACAATGGTGCAAACACTTAACCCCTAAGATATTACCGGCCCACTTTACAGGACAAACACTTAACCCCTTAAGGACCAAGGCATTTTAGATGAATCTCTACTCTATCGATTAAAGTAAACCCCCAAGATGATCTTTTTGAGAATCTAACCATAGGATCCATTTTTAGACTTATATGAGATAACGTGGTAGAGATTTTCTAAGTTTTGACCATACAAATTGAAAGATAATTGCACTCAAATTTTGTCCCTTGAACACACATTTGGTCCTTTAGGAGTGAATTGCATCAGTCCCGAATATTTCATGATCTTCTTCATCGTTGTCGTCATTTGAGAATGCTTAAGGTATACCTCCCTCATGACCGCCACCTTCCTCTCATTGCTACTCTATATTTGGTCCCAATTCCACCCTATGTCCGCCCCATTTCCACCCATTCACTCTATGTCAGCTCCAAATTAAGGCTTACTATTGGTCAAGACCCCTAACTTTTGGTCGGTGCTAATACCAGGTACCTAGTGATAGAAATAGGCTAAACATGGCATCACACTTTAAAAGTCATAACTAATTCATTTTTCATCGAAAAAACATGAAACCACTTGGGTTGAGATTGTTATTCTATTGGCTTTGACTAAAAAATAAATGTATTATTATTTGGATTCTCATCATATGCACATTGCTTAACCCCTAAAAGGACCAAGGCATTTAAGAGGGAAAAACCAGTCCAAAACTACCACTACCATAAAGAGGCATGAGAATCACATTTTTGAGTAAAATTTTGCACTTTTAGATGTAAGATCTTAAATAGACTTCTACATGAACATATAATAGTTTTTTTTGTTGCAACCCAACACACAGACTTGAAGATTATAGCGTTCAAAGTGCAAGAAAAAGTTTTTCCCCCCCCCTTGCCCAACAATAAGTGAAAATGTTTAACTTGGGTTAGTATGCTCTTTTCCACTAAAGACAAGAATTTTTTTTTGGAAATATGAAAGGAAATAATATTACTTGACAATATTGAAAATCTCACATTCGATAGAGTGTCCTAGCAAAAGTTTTTGGAGGTGCCCGACTTGCCTGCTCTCCCCATTTGAAATTGAAAACCCTGTAACTTTTTAATTAAATGTCGGATTTAGAAAAAAAATTGTTCTCCCACTGAGGTTTTAGTAATGCCTTTCTACAGTAAAAATTTCAGAAAGGAATGTTGGAAATTGACATCATAGGAACCTGACCGAACCTTCAAATTGCCATTTCTGGACACTTAAACTGTCGGTCATGGGGTACAGTTTAACCTTGATAATATCACACTTGTTAATAGAACACCTTGATATTGTCACCCAAAACCTTGAAACGGATTTTCGTAGTGTAAAACTCCCTTGTTAATATCACTATCACCCTTGATAATATCACATTTTTTTTTCAAAATCTATAGTGTAAGTGTGACAATATCAAAAATGGATGGATGAATAAGCATAGATGATGTCCTATCTCGTCGGAATGTTGTACTGTATGTACAAGTGAGGGTGATTTGTGGATGAAGAATGTGGGCAAATCATAGATATTGGTGAGGACGAGAGTTCTTGGAAGTGCGAGGGTTTCGAGCTCGAACCAGCATGACTCTGGAGAATATGAGGGTTTCCTTGCGGCGGCCGTTTTCCTAAGAGTTTCCTTGCCGTGGCGTTGTCCCGAGGGTATTTGCAAGCTGTGCCAGATTGTAAAGGTGGGGTCGTGATAAGTTCGCAGGTTGGGTCGCACGTCGTTGGAGTGTGGAGGATGCGATCAAGTCGTTGGGTCGCAGGTTGCAAGTCGTTGGGTTGAATCATCATCTCAATCATGGCTTCTGGCAACGCGTAGCAATCAAAGTAAATCTCAATGTCGTTCTGGGACCTACAGATGTCTTTCTTCAGAGAATCCAGAACCTTCTTTCGTCTGGTTTCCGAGGTGCCTTTGTTGT
Organism: Bryoerythrophyllum caledonicum; assembly: GCA_963971425.1. Classification (NCBI taxonomy): domain Eukaryota; kingdom Viridiplantae; phylum Streptophyta; class Bryopsida; order Pottiales; family Pottiaceae; genus Bryoerythrophyllum; species Bryoerythrophyllum caledonicum. Next base: position 19,502,308 of record OZ020520.1, on the reverse strand, counting down.
AAAGCCCCTAAATCACTGCGAACCGATTGTTGGTTTTCCGAAACAAAGCAGCGACCCATTTGCTGCAGCGACCTGCTGCACACCCCAACGACTTGAGTTACAATTCAGCTCAGCTCATGTGGGAGTAGCGATTTTTTCCTGGTACTACAGTAGCCCCTGAATTTGTAAATTGCTAACAAATTGTTACTAGGTGTAGGAATCATGTGTGATCTTTGAGATGGTACAGTACTACAGTGGTGGATTGATTAGCTCGGGTTGTGATTGTGGATTGCTATGAAGGCCTTTGAGGTAGAAATGGGCCTGAACGGTGGGTCACCATGAAGAATTATATGCGTTGTTGGCTTAGGCTGTGATCCGGAATTTCCTACAGAGTTTTAACTTTTAACAAACAAAAATTCAGATGAAGAAGAAGTCGCTCCTTCTAGAGTGTACCATATTTTTATAATTGAGACTTGCTGGAGGAGCGAGTGCTAAACCTAAGACCTCACATAATTTATATACGTTACACCTTGTCACCTGCTATGTCTCAATGATTATTTCACATGAGGTGAGATAAATAATTTATGTTAGGTCTCAATGAATTTAATAGCTTGTTATGTCCTAATATGGATGTCACTAACTAAAAGTGATTCATTTCTTTGGTTTTTGTGAGTTATGGCATCTATTGGTGATTTATTCAAGTTGGATAACCAAGTGAATGATAGTTTGTTGTTTTATTTAATTTTCTAATTTTTTTTTGGATTTTTTTGGGATTTTGTTGATAATATCACATTTTGCCTAAAATTTCCAAATGTGATATTATCAAAATTGTCACACCTTGATAATATCACACTTTTGGGTGAAATGGAGGGTGTGATATTAACAAGGTTAGACTGTACACCTTATCTGCGAATATAAACTTGTCCGGTGGACAGAGATTGGTCATCTCTCTGCATTCCCACCTTTCCAAAAATACTCCACGTCAGAAAACTCACCCCATTTGCTCACTGTATCCCTGTTAGCCGGCCAAATAATATTTTATCCCAAGTCACTATTCTATATCATCACTTTTGGTTTTTCACAGATTTGTATTTTATTTCATTCTACTTTGGGCACACAACTTGCAAGTACGGTAACAGTACAACATCATTCTACAGAGACCAGGCCATTCGAAATGGTCGGTGGTAGATTATTATTAATGTATTTATTAATAATAATAATAAGAATACTATTAAAAATTATTTTTATTGTTTCAAAAGCTCAAATGGGCAAAAATGAAGAACCAAAAGTAGGACTAGGGTGGACTTCCGTTTGAAATTTTGTGAGGAGGATTATTTTGTAAATCGGCATAGAACCATTTGAATCAAATTGGAAGCCTAGTCTACCAAAAATGAAGCAAGTGGTCATGGAAAGGAGTTGTTAGATGTGTTAGAGCATTCCCAATAGTTACGGCAATCGTCACTGCAACGGAAAAAATAGCGCCAAGGTGTCCGAAGAATAGAAAACGACTCGTCACCAACAACGCTCCAAAAATCTATAAGCGCCATGCATCAGTCCGAAGGTAGAATCACACGCACATGCAAGGCCATATTGCCTACTATTTATTGTCCTACTCTATCTTGGTCAATGTAATCATGGCCACATGTCCTCAAATCTCAATGACGTTGCCGTCCTTGGAATCACATCTTTCATGTGAGCTAGAGCGGACAACCTGCCCTGATAGTGACCCCCAATTACTTTTTCAGTCGCCACATGTCGTGACATTGACCCCCAATTACTTTTTCAGCCCCCACATTTGATATTACTGATGGCGGTGCTCTCATCAATAAATTGGCTTAACCCCTAAATTTTTGTGACGATTTTCCACCTAAAACACTTTAAAATTGTTGATTCTAGTGCAATGAGTGTGGAAGGCAACATAATATTTTATTTCTAATTTTAACCATCTGATCTCAATAACAATGTACTTGGTAACATTCTCACAAATTTTCATAAGCTTTGACCGCACAAATTGTAAGATTATAGTGTTTGAGGAAGAGAAGACAATTACTCTCTTCCATGCGTAGAGCGTATCAACAACCTTTGACTTCACTTGGTATCAAATTCTTGCACTACACAAGGTCTAAATTCATTACCGTCATGTTAAGCATGATGTTAGTTCCTTGTACACCAATTTTTAGAGGTAGAAAAGAGTGCAACATATTCAAAATAATTGTACAATAGGGTGACATTCAAATTGGCCGTTTAGTAGTTCCAGGGATAGTGTCCTACATTGCTGCCAACTTTGACACCCTCCCCAAAGCTGAGAAATTGTTATTTTACCATGAAAATTTGGGGACAACATCATCTTTATGTTGAAAACATGCATACCAAATTTCAAGTCCAGGAGACTTATACAAAAAAACTTATGCAAGATCTACCAACATGGGATAGCTGTGAGAAAAGTGTCACAGCTGCCAACTTTGACACCCTCCCAAGAATTGAGGAAATTTTTTTTGCCCATGAAATTTTTGGAGCAAAAACATTATTATGTTGTTTCCATGTGTGGAGAATTTCAAGTCCAAAAGACCCATACAAAAAATAATATTCCAAATCTACCAACATGTGTAGTTTTGAGAAACAAAGGGGAAAACCATTTTACTACTTCCAACTTTGACGCCCTCCTTAGGATTGAGTTTTTGTTGATACATAATGAAATTTTTGGCACAAGATCACCTCTACGCTGGTAAAATGTGGGATAAATTTCAAAGCCAGAAGACACACATAAAAAAAGTTATTCCATATCTATCAACATGTGTAACTATGATAAACAATTTGAAGGTCATATTGAAAATGTCAAAATATCTTTGACACCTCATGCTTTTTCATTGAACTCAATCATGTGAGTAAGCCACCAAACAGAAATGCTTCTAAAAAAGATCAATAACATCTAAATGAAGAAGTGAAGAGGTGTTCCATGCAGAAGAATCCACTTGGCCATAAAGTGTGCATTAGACACATGACAAATTTTTTCTTCTAAATATCTATTGAACACTATGTAAAGGGAATGGTGTGTGTGATTTGTGATAGACTGAATGTTGAGACAATCCTCAAAACAGAGAGTGTTGTATTGTGGGATGCATGAGTGTTGATTCACATTGGGCATATATGATGAGTGATTAAGAGCAAAACGATTTTTCATGTATGCATATGGGCTTGTGTTTTGGCGACCCTTCTCTCTCCTCTCTGCTCTAGCGCCTTGGCTCCCTTCTCTCCCCCTTGCTCTCTTCCAGCCCTGTTCTCCTTCCTCTGCCAATTGTCACGTGTCAATCTTGCAACCCCCTTTGCTCTGCTCTAGCCCCTTGGCCCCCTTCTCTCCCCCTTGCTCTGCTCTAACCCCTACTCTACTGCTATAGCTAGCATCACGCACTCTATAAGTTTATGATGGCAATTTCAGATGAAATTTGTGCTCGCATCATAGGTTTGAGTGAGGGAGGATTTACAGGAGTTCGAATTGCAACTACTATTGGAGTTCCTGTTAGAACAGTTACAAGGTTAGTAAAAACATTTAGAGAAGATGGAACCTACAAGCGCAAACCTTGCGGTGGAAGTCACGCTAAAAAGCTTAGTGATAGAGATGTTTGTAGTATTGTGCATTACTCAAAAATTCATCGTTGCTCTTCACTCTCAGAGATTACCAATGCATGTCCTACTCAAGTGTGTAGACGTACTATTCAAAGGGTCTTACATAAAATGGCATTTTTAGTCGAATTGCAGTCAAAAAACCTTTTTTGACACCTCTTCACATGTCTCAACGATTAGCTTTTGCTCAGAAGTACCGTGGATGGAGTGCAAAAGAGTGGGAGCGTGTTGTTTGGACAGATGAATCTACTTTTGAAATTGGAAAAAATTCTCGGCAAATTCATGTTTAGAGAAGTGCATACGAGCGTTATTCATCAAGTTGTCTAGCTCCTACTTTTAAAAGTGGAAGGACTTCTTTAATGATTTGGGGCGCATTTGCCGGAGGACAAAAGTCAGAACTTGTCTTTATGCCTAAAGGTCAACGTTCTACTAAGGATTTTATAGAAGTGGTTTACGATGCCAAATTGGTTCATTTCATGGGTCAAATTCCACAAGGAGTGCTTATGGAAGATGGGGCACCCGTCCATAGGAGCAAAATATGTGAAGAATGGAGACAAAGCCACCTTCTCGAAAAGCTCAACTGGCCTGCAAACTCTCCCGATCTCAATCCAATCGAGAATGTTTGGAGGATGTTAAAAGATGTTGTGCAACATGGCAAACAATGCCCTAGAAGCTTAGATGTGTTGAAGGTAGTTCTTGAAAGAGAGTGGAAGTTAGTCAATGGTACAAAGCTCCTTCAACTATGTCATTCTATGCCCTCTAGGTTACTAGCAGTGATTGATGCTAATGGAGGACATACTCGTTGGTAGATATGGAATAACTTTTTTTTGTACATCTCTTGGCTTTGAAATTTATCTCACATGTTACCAGCGTAGAGGTGATCTTGTGCCAAAAATTTCACTATGTATCAACAAAAACTCAATCCTAAGGAGGGCGTCAAAGTTGGAAGTAGTAAAATGGTTTTCCCCTTTGTTTCTCAAAACTACACATGTTGGTAGATTTGGAATATTATTTTTTGTATGGGTCTTTTGGACTTGAAATTCTCCACACATGGAAACAACATAATAATGTTTTTGCTCCAAAAATTTCATGGGCAAAAAAAATTTCCTCAATTCTTGGGAGGGTGTCAAAGTTGGCAGCTGTGACACTTTTCTCACAGCTATCCCATGTTGGTAGATCTTGCATAAGTTTTTTTGTATAAGTCTCCTGGACTTGAAATTTGGTATGCATGTTTTCAACATAAAGATGATGTTGTCCCCAAATTTTCATGGTAAAATAACAATTTCTCAGCTTTGGGGAGGGTGTCAAAGTTGTCAGCAGTGTAGGACACTATCCCTGGAACTACTAACGGCCAATTTGAATGTCACCCTATTGTACAGTACAAGGAGTGGAGGTTCAAAGCTTGCGAATTCATGTTTTTAAAAAAAAAATCTATTGTATTTTTTTTAGAATGAGAATTGAAACGGTTCATATGAAGGTTTACACCTCATCTTATAGTCGAAAAAAATTTAATTTTTTTTTGATCTCTTGTTCTTATGTAAAAAAGAAGTTTTTTTGTTACCTTGCCCAACAATGTATGACAGTGTGTGAATTTTTTTGACTTGGATAAACATGCTATTTTTCACCAAAGAGAATTCTTCTTTTAGATAATATGGAACCAAATAATTGCTAGTATTTAATATCTCACATTCAATAGATTGTCTTAACGCAAGTGTTTGGAGTTGCCCGATGTGCAGGCTCTCAAGAAGTTTTGCTTTAAGATGGCATACCTTTGGCATTAAATGTCTGATTTAGGAAAAAAATTACTCACAAAAAGCTTTTGATAATGTCCATCTATAGAATAAATTTCTAATAATGATGTTCTGAATTGACACCATAGGATCTTACCCAAACCTTCAAGAGTCCTCCAAGGGGACTCTTGAAAATTTAGGGATTAAATGAGCACTTTTCATTAATCCCTAAAGGAACAAAAGTCACAAGGTGGGCTTTTGCAAACATTGGGCAAGCTCCCACTTTTGCAATTTATCTTTTTAATTCTTGGAATTTAATTTGAAGATGCAAGAAGATAAGAGCTACATAGAAATATTTTTTTTATTCTTATTGGACATATCAAATAAGAAATGCCGTCTTAAGTTATTTTTATGAGAATGGATATGTTGGGTAGTTCCATCATATTTTTCTATAATATTACACCATTCACACCTAAAATGGTGAAACTTAAGTACGGAAGTTTCTAATTACTATGCCTCATGGCAAATATGATAGCACAACCCACAATTAACATATGATCTGATATTGCCTACCTCTACATCCTTCCTATATTTATGGAAAGAAGTCTAGGTCGTCTTTACATGGCTTATGCAATGATTAATAAATCCACAAGTGATGTAATGACAAGCTACCGTTCCTCTTTGAAATTTAAGAAGGATATAACAGTAGGGCAGTATTGGGTCACTAGTTTGTTAGGTTGTCCCCCTTATTGTAAAGCAACCATGAGTAAAGGATAGAGAGAATTAATCCCTCTCTTGTCCCCTCTTGGATAGGTGCATTTCTTATCTTGCCTAAAGCCTTTAACACCTAATGTCCATCTAGCCTTAACCCTTTAAGGTCTGATCTCCGCTTTGGTTGAAAGAGGTGGCGTCAAGCAAGCCATATGCCATCCACGCAAGCAAGGGTTACAAAGTAACATGATAGCCATGCCCTTTTTTTCACCGCACGCAAAATACAAAAGGCCGTCAGGCATCCAACCTTGACGTCCAACGTCGTAGGCGCCTCACGTTGCAGATAAATGGAATACCTTATGAAGAAACGTCGCAAGTGAGGTCGATAGGCACTGCTACAAATACAAGCTTACCATAAAGTCTCTTAGTGCAGAGGGATGGATAAGTTCTCCATGGCCACATGCATGGCTTGCTTAAAGAACTCCACTCAATCCCATAGACAGTGGGTCCACGCCTCTAGATTGTCCAAATCCACAATTGGAGCCAACTTTTTTCAAACGGAACTCGATAAAATTGGCTTCCGCCCACACAACAACTAATACAGATTGAAAGCAGCCGGTCAAGCATGCCGTGTAAATTAGTACCCCATGGCGATCCATGGTATCATCAAATCCCAATCGCAATGGCCAACTTGAAGTAAGCCATACTTCCGTAGGCCCTATTTCACGGTTTAAACCACACGCCCCGCCAAACCGTCCGCTTTCGGGTGATCCCGAGAAGTGGTACGGTGGTCAATTAAAGCCTTGGTACACAAAGCTTCGAAAGCCCCAAGAAACTCACGCCTCTAATAAGTCAAAACCTCAGCTAGGGCTCCAAAACGAGCGAACACCCGGTCAAGGAATGTTGTGGCCGCCAATTCCGAAGAGTTCTACGGAAGAGCCACGAGCTTGATCCACTTGCTGTAATGCCCCACCATCACCAACATGTATTTGGCTCCAAGTGGGGTAATAACAGATGGTTGACAAAATCCAAGGACCACCAGTAGCCCAACTCCATAATGGTCAAAGGTTGCACTTGTGGTGATAAGGTCTTATAGCTAGATATAACCCAATCACAAACTTCACGCCGAGAAGTATATGCGGCGACCTGTTGATACATGCCAGTCCACCAATACTGGTTGCGCAACATCAAATGAGTCCATCGCACACCAAAATGTCCTAGGTCTTTGTGTACTTGCCAACCAACAAAGCCCTCTGATCTAGCCTCAGAAATATGCGCCTAGTCCCACCCGGCCACACCCGAAATAAAAGGCCATTTTTCAACAGAACCTTGCTATTTGGTGTCCAACTATATCACGTTCCACAACACAAAGAGCTGGGAGAAGTGTCCCATGTTGTAGCTTGTGCAAGATAGGGCCGTCTTCTCACACATCTCTAACAACTTGGACCTTATCTGGTTCCTCATCCGTTGCCAAATCAGGCAACGTAGATGTGGTAGCAGACATCAACGTAAGGTAAGACGTTGCATGCTACCCCGAGACTAATTGGCACTTGTCATATCCTCTTCCGAAGGAGTTATGTTGTGAAATAGACCATTTACATCCAAGTTCGTGATGCCCGCCCGATGTACAACCTCAAAATCATACTCATGAAGCAACAAAGCCCACCTGGCGAGGTTGCCTATAAGCTTGTCAGACTCATGAGTTACTTCAAAGGCTGATGGTCAGTCACCAACGTAAAATGTTGCCCATACAAATAGGGCCTAAAATGGGCTATGGCCCAAACCACGGCCAAAGCCTCTCCCTCATAGGATGAATAGTTGGCCTCCGCATTGTTGTTGCTCCTCGAAACAAACGCCACAACGTACTCCCGTCCCTCATCATCCTTCTGAGTCAACACAGCCCCCAATTCCACAACACTCCAGTCTGTGTGCAACTAATAAAAGGTCATGTAGCATCTGAATCCGTAGCTCAGGCGCTGAACCGAGCTTCAGCTTCACAGTAACAAATACGTATTGTTGTTTCCGTCCTCAAGTCCATGGTTGATCCTTCCCCGTGAGGATAGTCAACGGCTTTGCAATCAAGCTAAAGTTCTTGACAAACCCGCAACAGTAATTTGCCAAGCCAAAAAAAGCTCAAAGCCGTGACACGTTGGTTGGGACAAAAATCTTCTACAACGCATCCACTTTGGTTTGCTGCATGCTAAGATCCTCTTGAACAATCATATGTCCCAAATATGACAACCGATCATTGAAGAACTTGCACTTGCCATGGTACAAGCGCAATCTCCACTGCCGTAACCTCTTGAACACTGCCTGAAGATGCCTCACATGCTCATGTGGGCTGCTACCAAAAATGATAACATCGTCAATGCAACATTGAGCAAACGGTAAACCGATCAACACCGGGTCCATCACACTGTGAAACTTAGCGGGTGTGTTCTTAAGGCCAAATGGGAGAAACTTCCAATGATAGAGTTGATTTTTCCCATCCTGATCAACTCCCTAAAATGCAGTCTTTACCTGGTCATCCACCATCAATGGTAAGTGGTAGTAACCACACCGTAAATCTAGAGTATTAAATACTCTAGCGTGGCTCACCGCATCAAACAACTCCTCCGGCGTGGGCATGGAATACCGGTCTGACTTGGTCTTGCAATAGACCGGCCTAAAATCCCGACACATATGTTTTTCCGTCTAGTTGCCAAAGATATCTTTCTTCAATGGCATAACCGTGGCCGAAGCGTACTTGCTGTTGGAGAGCTCATTAACTCGCGGCCAAAAACTCCTGGCAATAAGTTCCAACCCCAAGTTTCTCTGAAAGATTAAGTTTGTATGCTCGTCGGAAGATTGGGTAGTTTTCCTCCTCTTCAATGTAAATGAGCTTGCCTCCGTAGCTCTCCAAGTCATGAAGACTAATGGCCAAACAACTATAATACGAACGTACAAATGCTTCTACTCCTCGTGCTCTGGCACTAGTAAGATGTGGCTCAAAATCTAAAAGCCAGTCATCAAACTCCGAGGTCTCCTTTTCCACCGTAGATGACTCACCACGTACCGGCACAGTCGGTGATTGCTACATAGTAGCAGAGGGGGCATTCATGCCTTCAGACTCCTCACTCATGGGATCCACAAAAATATCATGTCGTAATGATAAAATCGCGCAAAGGTATCCTGGGCATCTTCTTGATCAAAGTCCTCGGCCAAGGCTGCAAAGACACGCTGAGCACTAAGCTCCTTAGTTGCATGTCTCTTCAACAAAAAAAAAACTCTGCTTCCTCAATCTCTGTGAGATGTAGCACCGCTGCCCCCTGACCATCAGAGTGTGCCTCCAATGCAGGTGGATGGTCACTCAAACAACGTTGAGCTGCAAAATAGAGGCCACAAACCCAAACGAGGGTGTTCAAGTCAATGGCATGACCCAACAAATAACTACGTTGGCCCTTACAGAGATCCGGTGCGACGGTGGTGCCTGTCAAAAAGCCCATTGCCCACTCTCTCTCATGGATAGAAGGATTCTTGTAACTTTGGAAAGTAGAATCCCAAACCATGTTTGGACCGCGTGTACTAAAGGCAAACGACCTTGGATAGCACATCAATGTAGGAAATGCCCTTCCAGTGAAACTAACTCCGTTTACCACGGACAATGGTGACTCATTCTTTTTGGTGACTTTTGTGGAAGCACAATGATCATCTAAGATGTCACCAAGTCAGGCCATTTGGGAATCACCAAGTTCACTTGACCTATTTAGCGGAGATCATCCTCACTGATCACCGTCACATCACGTGGCAACCTGCCAAAACACTTGTGGATAGCAGAAGACGATAACTACTCTGGATACAATGCTAGAAGACGCTGAATGTGATGGTGAGCGACACGGTTGGCGGCAAAGCCACTATTCACATAGATGTATTGGCGTACCTTAAGGCCGGCCTCCAACACAACTGCGAGCCGTGTACCGATATTGGCAAAAAACTCAATGAAGGTAATATCCTCATGCAGTGGTCGTCATTGACTAGTGCGAGCCAACAACGGAGTGGAAGAGTCCACTGAAAGCTGTAGAGCATGAATAGCGTCCCCAATCACCCGAGTGCAATGAGTGAGCTCCAACTCGGTCTTTTGAGAAGGAAATAGATCCTTGCAATGATGTGCAGGAATCTCCACTGATATGTACTTAAGTGAATCTGCTACCCTGGACATAACAGCTTATGTATTCTCCAAAAGCGTAAAAACACATGGAAAATCAGATGCCAAGGCACTACATCCAAACATAGCATCTGCTGTAAAAGTCACCATGCTAGCTGCAAAGACAACCAGAATGAGCTCCTTTTTTCCATCACCGGCACACTACCTAGGCCTAATCGAGGCCTCCTCCATCCATTTATCCTCCTAAAATCAAGTGAATAAAGCGCCTACTGACCTATCAAAATGTTAATACTACCTCTGGACCCTCACTACGTAGCTCCCATACCGACCGGGCCCCAAAGACAAACAAATAAACCACTCTAGAGATCTATGATTGATCCTGAGAGGACTGCTCCATAGGTGTAGAAGTGACATTGGCCTCAAACGCGAAAATAGCCTCCGCAGCCAACTTTGCCCATATTGGCACCAATTCCTCCTCAGTGGGTGGAGCCGTCACTGCGTGCAACACCTCCAAAGATGGCATGGGCATTTTTCCCTCCAATACACTACCCGCCAAATGGAATACACCAAATGGTTGAAAATCCGGTATTAGGAAATCCTCACTCGCAAACACCGGTACCAACACCTTATAAGCCAAGGTGTATGCAACATCACCATAACTGGAAGAAACCACATGCAAGGACTTCTTTTGTGTGATAGTCTGAGCACGAGTGGCAACTGCTACCACAACCTTCCTCAAAGCGTCATACATATAGTGATCTAGGACTGAAGATGAGCCCTGACCCTTCACCGCAGACCGTGTGTATGTCACTTGCCCCAAAGAAGCCATTGCACTCATCTGCTTCATCAACTCTACCAATTTGGCCTGAAGTATCTTCACCACATCTGATCCAATTGTTGAAGACCTTGGACGCTTCTCTGGGTAAAGAGAAAAACAATTCTCATCACTGTGGCCAATCTTGCCACAATAAAAACATGTTAGAGTCTTCTTCCCCTTGCCCCCAACCTTCTCTATAGGCTTGGCCGCCTTGGTCTTAGGCTTGGCCCTCCCTGCCTCTAACCCTTCTTCTTGGAACAATTGCGGTCCCCCTTGGTGTCACTAGCCTTTCAAAAAGTTCAACAATATACAATTTCTTTTCAGGTTGTACCTCCACCTAGCTACTAGTAGCTATAGCAAGCTTCTTGGGGTTAGGAGCGTGCAATAGTGACGTGACCAAATCTGTGGCGTCCCTCATGCCCAACGCTCGATTAAGCGCTTCCACCTTGGCAAACGCTTGGACCAAAGTGACATTGTTGTGATACCAAAAAAAAGGTGTGGACTAATCAAGTCCACCATTTATTTATTGAGCTTAGAGATGAAGATCTTCACCAGCTCACGCTTTATGAACACATCACCGACCTCCGTTGACAATCGCACCAACCGAGTATAGAGATTGTGTGGCGTATCATCTTTCTCCTAGCAAAAATCTTGGATGCACTACATCTGATCACGTGTAAACTCCACGTACTCCACCTCTTGATGTGCCATGAACTACGCTAGTGGATCAAAGGCTAGCGGATTGCAAACCGCCACCAATGCCACTTGTGTGGCTACGGCTAAACGGGACATGGACCCCATGCCAGCCCGTTCGCCTACAATGGCAATACACCTGCTCCTGGAGTTTTCTCCGAAGAAACTCTCTTCTACCTTGGGCTTCTTAGTGGAAGTCAAGAGTTGGACAACCGCACTCTCCTTGAGCGCAGTCACCAACTCTACAATCTCGCGCCAGTACTCCTCAACGGGGCGCAATTCTACCACGTGTTGCATGGTCCACCTCCCATATGTCTGAAGGGCCTCTAATTCCAAATGTTGTAGGCAAAAACTCAAATGCGTACCAGTCGTTAAACGACGGCGTTTGTTGGCGCTTCTCTTTCATCTAAGTCTAGAATCAAAGCTTCGAATTGTGTAGAGAGAAGCCCTCAACTCGTCCCGAGAACTTGTCTTGCATGACATGACGGTAGTTGTCTTCCATGTCGTCAAACGTGCTCATATTCTAGACCCCAAACCCTACGATCAGTATCCAAAACTGAAACAGGCTCAAAAGCCTTGTCGATAACCGACCTTGGCCCAAAGTCTGTGGTGGAAGCACTCTCCAAGTGGTTTGGTGAGGGAAAGCGATAATACTGACTCTATGTACTTTCCATAAACAAAAACCACTCAAGATCTATCTACGGGATTTATCTAAAGGGTAAGGGTACGAACGGGCAACTTGCACCTGCAAAACTACCAAACTTTGTGGTTCACCGGTCTTCAAATCCGGCTATTACTAGTCCAACCACAGCCCCCCATATAAAAAGGTCTTGCCGACCATGAACCCGACTTCACCCCTACGGTACCCTATCAGAATCTAGGAACAACAAGGAATGAGGCCATTGGAAAGCACTGGCAACAAGTTTGCAACACAAGAGGTACCGCATAAGAATCTAGAAATCAAAACCGGATCCTTTCCCCCAACAACATAAAAGCGTTAAATGAAATGACCAGACCGACCGGCATACGCATGCAGTGGATGGTCACTAGTCGTAAAAAGTTGCAACAACACAAGGGGAACATCCAAAAGTGTCTTCCCCAAGTCTTAAACTAAATAAGTAGTTTGCGGTTGCGGTGTTGAAAAATACAAGGCTCTCAAATGAAAATGACACAATGGGTGACAATGCGCCAATATGCCAATTTAACACTAAAATTGAAAAATTGGTGGAATGCCCTAGCTATTGGTGCAAATTGTACTCCCGTCCAAGTCAAAATGCCTTCTTAAACTATGTCCAAAGTTTAGACAATAATCTTTTTTTTTATTGAAAACCATATATACATGTGATTGTTTTTTGACATTCCAAAACCTAATTTTTTTATACCACTAATCTTATATATCTTCTGCAAATCCAAATCTGCAATCAAAATTTGATAAACTCAAAAATTGCAAAAGTTGAAATATCAAGCGTCCATTCCAAGGACTTCCTAAAATTTGACTTAAATATGCACGCAATTGGAATCCGCGGCATGGTTTTAAGAACCTATTGGTTTTTATGTGCCGTGCCCAATTTGAGCTGCTTTGGCTTGTTTAAGCCACTTGACCCTCGATTCCGAGCTCTGAGCTTGTGCCCGTATGGGCCTAATCCCGGTTGTCTCCTCACGCAAACGTGAACTCGAGATAGGGTCCGGCGGTTGACTGCGCCTACAGCTCAATGAGCCCGCAGCCCAATGAGCTGGCTCGAGAACCGCTCCTTAACCGCCCACCTCGTCCTACGTGTTGCAGCCTCCCGTGCCCAAATCTGACAGTCTCAATTACTCTCACGCGTTCTACTAGCTAAGTCCTGACCCCAGCTAGATCTTCCTGCTCCTTCCAAGCTCAATCTTGTCACGAGTTGACGTCACTCAGATGATGGATGACGTCTCAGGGCTGAAATAAATTATGAGCTTCGGATGAAGTTTTGGCTCCTCTTCACCGACAACCTCCTCAAGTAGTCTTTCTCCAGAGAGTTCTCAAGCTTCAAACTTCCAAGACTCACATTTAGCTACAACTTTAAGAAATTCACATACCCAACTCCAATATTTGCAACCCACGTTTTCACTACTATTCTAATTTCTTACAACTTTTCAAATATAAAAACAGTGAAAAAATGAAAGAAATAAGAGAGGATCTTTGTCAATTGAAAGTGTTGTGTATCACACGAGTAGTCAAGCGTCACGCGCACCACAATGCGTGAATTAAAGAGTGTGAAATGAAATGGAAAGCATTGAGACTTTACTAATGACTTAAACCGTCACTTACAAGCAGCTCTCAATCACTACTCTCCACTCTCACTCACAAAGCTTGACTTCACAGAGACGTCAAGTCAAAGACGTATTCGGCGCTATGCGCACACATATACAACCCTAAGTGGATGGAAAACATCCATGGATGAATGCGGTGTCCCGCCGTACGTCCCTAAACCCGTAGATTAGCAACAAACAAATCTACGCTAAAACACTACGATACGGAGAGGACCTCGACGCCACGCCCCGTGACAGCCCCTCCACTGAGTTCCTCATGAGAGGGGCTCTTGCTACACTTTGCACCTTGCTATAAGTTAGTCCTGCCCATCATCGCCACCTTCCTATCATTGCCACTTCATATTTGGTCCCAATTCCACCCCATATCTAGCCCATTTCCACCCGTTTGCTCTTCGTTAGCTCCAAATTAAGGCTTACTATTGGTCAAGACTCCCAACTTTTGGTCGGCGCCAATGGGGTACCTAGTGGCAAAAATAGGCCAAACATGGCAGCACTCTTTGAAAATTCATAACTAATTCAATTTTCATCCAAAAAATATGAAACCACTTGGGTTGAGATCGTAATTTTACTGGCTATCACTGGAAAAATAAATGTGTTGTTATTTGGATTTTCCTTATATGCACATTTCTTAGTCGATCGGTCATAGGGGATATATGTATCTTAGGTTGGACAAGCTTTGAAGTTAGCACTAGGTTGGACATGTTTATCTATAGGTTGGACAAGCTGAGCAAGATCCCTTTATTTACCCCCAGTTGAGCGTTGCACCAAACCTCAACTTTGGGTGGGTCCATTTTTCTGGCCTTCTCACTTTCGTGGCTCTAGAGACTTTTAATGGATTTTTTTCGGGCCTGCCGCCCCAAGTTTCTCGAAGAATCCCCCCTTCATCAAAGTGGCCCCCCTTTCAACATAAAAATAGGGGTCGGTTTTTTCCCTAACCTCACCCACCCTCCCAAGCTTGAGGTTTGGTGCAACGCTCGACCAGGGTTTTTAGTGGGATCCAGCTGAGCAGGAGGTTTGATATGCTGTTGATTGTACAGGGTTAGGTGGACGAGTTTTTCCATGAGCAGGACTCTGTGAAAACCCTCTCACTGGAATGAAAACTCGCAGGCCAGAAGTGACGCGGGCCATCAATGATTGTAACAACTCAGAATGAGACACTGGCGATGGGCGAAGTGGCAGTGGATTGACGGTGCTCTGGATGCGTCGACGGAGACCGATAACGTGCCGTGAGCCTGCGGACAGCGAGCTGCGGAATTGTGGCGCATTGGGAACGGGGAGTCATTCGTGAGGAGCACCTCCCAGCTGCATGCACAACGACTCGATGATCGAGCAGCAGCGATTCCTAAGTCGGCTTAAACCGGATTGCAACTTCTACACGGTGAAAAATGAAAGAAATAATGAAAATTAGCTAGAATGCTAACGAGCATCATAAGTATTTAGCCACCTTTTCGAGATGATATCCACGGGTATCACACATGTATATCATGTATATCCGTGCAGGGTACGGCCTAGGGAACTCCACATATTCAGTGCTTGAATAGCTCTCTTAAAGCATAGGTTGTAGCATTTCTGTAAATTATAAGAGATTGATTATTTTTCCCTTCTTTTTGGCACAAGAAAAGTAAACTATAACCAAACATAGATTGCGCCAGGGTCGGCCACGCCACAACAATAGACTAGACAACCATCAAAGCTCCGGAAACCACGTCGCCCTATTACCACATCTACTACACACAGCCTCGAAACAACCCCAATGGGATGGTGGTGGTGGCAGCATCCATCCTACACAAGGGATTGATTCTGGAATCGTTGTCGAGCAGTGTGCACTGCGCATGATCGACAGGATGCTCTGGCCTCCTCGCATCATCCGGTTGCCCCCTGTTCCCCCAGACCCAGACCACGCACTCACCCTCTGACTTGCGCAACCATCACACTGCGTTGCGCGTCAGAGCTCGCCGCTTCCTCGTTCCTGCGTCGAACTGCACCGCATTCGCGCAATATTCTTCATATTGCCTACGCAGGAAATTCTAGGGAGTCTACACCGTTCATTGAAAGTAGTGTGGACCAGAGTAGTTCGAGTTTCTGCACCGCAGAAGTTCTCTTTCTACAAGTATCTCATTCAACAGCAATCTTGTTACAACAATCTTCTCTCTTCATAGCAACAGCACTTTGTGTACACTCATTTATCCCCCCTTTCCATTGTAACAACCGCTCAATGTATGGCAAGCAGAAGCAACGAGGTTGTTGTAAAGGGAGCCGGCTATAATTGAAAATCTACATGCAATCGTCTTCAAGCACACACTTGCTTGAAGAAAAATACCCAATCAAAACTTGGCATGCATGTGCTTCATGGAAATCAATATCAATAGTTAACTCACACTATACACATTGAATGGTTTAGGGTTCCGAGAATTGTACTTGTCGGCTTGGAATGTGGAAAACTAGACGCACTTGGTAGATTCCACTGCAATAGTGCTAAGTTCACTCTTCCTAACGTAGAGCAATAGAGTGGCATTTGAAGCATTGAGAACGTCGTTTGCAGGCCGTCGGTCCAAACAGACTCTCTACGGTCTCTAATCTTCATAGTACTGAGCATTACAATTCCAACCCATGTGATTTCACACTTTTTTGATAAAATGTGAATTAATTATGAGTTTTAAAAGTAATATGCCATGTTTAGCCCATTTTGGCCACTAGGTAACTTGCATAGGCTCTCACAAAAAAAGGGGGGTCATGCCCAATAGCAATCTTTAATTTGGAGTTGTAAAAACATGAATGGGGTGGAAATAGGACGTATTTGAAATTTTGGGTTTTCTTTTTTTGGCACCAAAAATATGGAGGGAACAAAGACTAGTGGACTGAAGGTGGAGGGAGATAAAAAATGCTAGCCACCTTTATTTCCAACATTTGCCTTGACAAATTTGGAAGAAAGCTACAAGGCTAAATGTTGGGTGAGCACAAAGATTTGTCCTAAGATCATCCCTACTCAAGGAATGTAATAGGCACTTGTTGGTTTGGCAATAACCCTATAAATGCCTATTGTCCATTTTTGGGCCATTTCGGCATGATAATTTTGATAGCAAATGCTACAGACCACGTCCATGAAAAATTCAAACTATGACAAAGAGGTGGAGGAAGATGGGCATCTATTGGGACCGTTGCCACATAAATTAGTGCAAGCATCAGTGAGCGATTGTGATTTTTGTGAAGTGGGGTGTTAAGCGGAGAACTAGGCTTTACGGAACCGGCAAGTAAATTTTTTCTTTGGACCATTGGTCGATCACCAATGGATGGACTTGACTAGGTGGATGAATGTCCCTCCTAGATAGCTCTCATCTACTAGATGGATGGATGAAGTTGGGATTAGGGAAGCATGTGGAGAGAGCTCTGGAAGCTCTCTCTCTCTCTCACTTCTCTTGGAGGTGAAGCAAGGTTTAAGAGGTTGGCAAAAGTTGGTGAATGTAAAGAGATCTAGAAGTTTTTTTGTAGGTTTTGAGATGTACAAGAAGAAGAACTCCGGTCCTCCGTATGGGGCCGGAGTGAATAATGTGTCTGTTTGTTCCACCACTAAATCCATGTCCATCGGACATAGATTTAATAGTATGGAACTACTCCCCCTTCTCAAGGATAGACACTATGTAACCAATAACCAAGGACCAACTAGAGCCACAAGGCTCAATTCTACAAGTTTAAATTGTAAGGATAAGTATGTGTTTTAGAAAGATTTAAGGGGTATCATATAATTCTGGAAGAGGTTAGTTATTTTTGAGTTTTTATTTGTGTAGTAGTATGGACATTGCATGTTGGATAGCAATGAAGACGCAATTACGCAATTTTGCCCTCACCATTTGAAAGTGCACTTGAGTACAAAGGCCACCATTCAACATTGTGCGCAAAATTGTCAAAATTGCAAAAAAATCAAATTAAATTTGAGGTTTGTGCAAATATGTTGTGTACCATCAAAATTGTTGATATAAGAAGCTATGTAATGGCATGTTCAACAATTTTTCAATAATTATTTGTTAATTATTCATAAGGACTTTATTTGATATTGTTGTACGAAATTCAAAGATATGTTATAAGGATTGTACTGTACAAAAAAATGCAATCACCAATAATGATACAATAAGCAACAATCACCAAATCATAAGAGAATATTCTAAATAGTACATGATATACAAATCAAAGAAAATAAATATAAATGCATCTATACATGGACATAGTGATGTAATTTAGCAATAGTAAAAATCTCTTTAATCTATAGAATTGCTCCACAACGTCCTAAATAACCTTTACAATATACTACCCTTGCACATATACTAAATAGCAATTACCATACACAATACACTCATAATACTTTCACTATCTACTATGTAGTATTTAAGATTGCTTGCAAACGGTCGTCGTTGATAGCTTCGGTTTGCATTGCAATATATTCTAATATGTTCGCCTTAGCTCATTGAAGAATGCAAATCCTACTTTCAACCTGCATTCCAAATACATTGAGCTTTCTCCACCGACAAGCACCATTCGTGGATCTTTCCGGTTCATCTACCCATGAAAAAATGCATGCCTCTTTCTCTACCCAACTATGGCTCTCACCATATGGCTCCCACAATAAATCCATGCAATTTGCATACCGCTGTGCAAATGACGCCACTCCATCAAGAATCCCCCCTCGGATGATGGGCCAATACCAATAAACCTTCATCTTCAATCTCCATCGGCCTTTTCCATCTTCAATCACTTTTTTTACATAGAATGGTACACGACCTTCTACTTCTGCTTGATCAACACTCAAGGCTACAAGTTGTCCACAACTGATATCAAATTGTGGATTAAATGGTGGAAACGGGTCGTGGTTACCTTCATGTAGTGCTTCTTTGACTTGTTTCTCAACACGGTTGCGTTCTGTTTGTTGTGCCCTACGCACTACTTGCTTTGATGGTCCTCCTCTATGAGGAACAAAGTATCCTCGAGCCTCGGCGTTTGGAAGCATAGCTACTATTTGGTCCACGATAGTTATCTCGTGATTATCTTCACTTGTACCGTCCATTCCATCAAATGCTATACTTTCTGCAAGTGCGGTGTTGGAGACCTTTGAAGGTCAAAATCGTGATGAACAATGCTCGTTGTTGCAGTCTTTGTGTGGAAATTCAGCTAGATAGAGTTTCAACGTTTTGGCCTCTTCTTTTGCATCACGATTCCTATCCTCATGCTGCAATCTTTGAATGCACCTTTGTTTGTATGTAATGAAGTCATCCAACGCCTTCTATTCGTGCTTGTTTGCTTCAAATACTTTTGCAAAAGCTGGTCGCTCATCTCTACTTGGAAACGACCTCAAAGTCTCTGTTCCTACCTCTGGTCCTTATGGATCCTTGCAATAATGCTTATATTGTACTCAAACCTCAGGAGTCCCCTCTCGATTATCCATGTAAAATTGCATCTGGTGCGGAAATATTATGTCAACCAATGAATCCGGACCTGTTAATAAGTGAGGAGATATAAACAATTTCCAATCCCACATATTCTCTAACAGTCAAGCTCTAACAAATGCCTCAGTAGGGGATGCTTTTCTTTCTATAAGACTAAGCATCTCCCTCAACGAGTCCACGATCGACCTCTTCAACGTACTTGATATACAGCTAAAGCGTTGATCAATATCTTCATGCGTATGGCCCATTGTAAGAAAAGAGTGTTCCACCTCCTGAAAAAAGCCCAATCCCACCAATGTAGAACATAGCGCAAACATACAAATGTTTTTATTCTTGCGTGTGTAGTTGTGTGCTTGGATGTGCAATGTTGGTGGCAAAAAACCCTTCCTCCACAACACATCTCCTATTACGTACAACAATGTGCTCACAACCTAGCTGCTATCATGTTTGTAGTGAGTCAAAAACCACACATCGTAATATAAACCAATGCCATGTACAAGGGCCCCACACAGGTAGGTCTTCACAAACCAGTGCTCAATGTTCTTCACAGTTTGACGCATCCTTGCCACCATGGTTGTGATTTGGTCCATCCCATCCACAATGATGCACATGTACAACTCAGGGCTAATATAACACGACTTCTTGAATATCCAATAATGCCTACGTTCCTCCATCTCGTTGCACAGATGCAACATAAACAACTCTTTTATCTTTGTCCTTGCATCCGCATTGGTGGTTCCCTCCATGGCACATTTATACTCCAAACAATGATAACACTTTGAGAATCTCAAGGATGGACGTACCTGAACGTGGGGATACCTGATGCGCACATCCTCCGGAAGGAATGAATAGAAATGGTTTCTTCATTACACATTCTCTTTACTTTCTCGTTCACGTAATTGAATACATCAAATTTCACCGGATTCATAGGAAAGAGAATAAGAGGCACTACTTTATTGTCTCTCTTTTGGCGAATGGACCGATGAGGTTGAGGACAACCAACTTTGTCAACAAATATTTTAAAGCTTGCATTTGCCGCAGACATTCTAGTACTTTCTCTAACTGGACCAGAAGGGGTGTTACCGTGGATCGCCGTCACTCTTCCATATACTAAACATTCTACTTTCAATTGTTTAAAACACCGTTGCGAATATCCGACTCCAAGAGTGTAGCAAGCATCAAAAACTTCTTTGCCATCTAACTTTGTTACAAATCTATTGCGACAAGTTCCTTCCGTGCGTGTCTAAAAAGAAAACAATGTCTGTCTCATCCATGTACTCCGTACTGAATAATGAGAAGCCCATGCCATGTATTGCATGTTCAATAGACACCTTGCAAAAATTTCCCTTAAACAATTGTTCTTGCATCCTCCCTCTTCTGTTGCCATTTGTACGCTTGCAATGAATGTCTTAGTTGATGCAGATTTTGTCAAAGATGCCTAACGTGAAACTCTCATTCTTCTATTCTGCATAGAGTAGGGACAACGCGTAGGTCTACCGTAAGCCAACCCATCTATATGGGATAGATCTTGAATGTTAGAAGGAATAGACTCGGAAAATGGAGAATTCTCCTCTATGGGGTTTGAAGTCTGACTAGTGCACCGTGGCCTCTCATGTAAACCTCGGGTGTGAAACCGCTCATGGAAATCAAATTGTGAGGCCATCATTCGTGTAGGTGATGTCTATGATCCATGATCACAGTGGACATTTGTACTAGTAGGTTCTACAGCCACAACACGCATCAAAGACCGTTGCCATCGAATGATCAAGCCCACACCCATGCCAAGACGTTCTCCCGCAACTTCTCAAATTCAATGCAATGCATCGTCTACTCTAGTGACACACACCGCCACCTCGGATGGGAACAACTTTAACCCATTCAATTCCATGGCACTCACAAATGCATCCTCCTTGGTTGCTAAGCCCACGACATCTTTGCTTTCCGATGGCAATTCAACACTACTTCCCAATTCAAATGCATTGATCCAAGTAAATATTTCTTGAAAATGCCTTGCACGTGCTACTCGTACTAATCGGGCTCCCACAGAGCTATTACAACAAATATTCTCTATTCATGCGTTTAGAGGTATCAAAGGAGTTTGGGATGTGCACCTGTCCATTGTCCGTAGCAATATGAAAAAACATGACGGTTGCAAGTTGATCAAGATATATGTAATTGTTCACTTCCAATGCAAAATTTCTCTTATTAAAGATATGTATAGAGACATATACTTATGCTTTCAAATATGATGATGAGTTGGAAACTTTTAATAAAAAATGCATTGAAATATTAGTATAAACAAAGAAATTATCTTTAATAAATTTGAATCATCAATATCAAAGTGGAGAAATATTCACACATTGCAAACAAGGTACCAAAAAAATTTCCTCTTTTCCATATAATTTTTTGATATATTCTATTTTTGAGTTTACTACTTAATTAGAGTTAATTTAGATCCTATGGTTTAAAGTAGAAATAAAAGTTTTGTTTACTTCCTTACTCACTGCATTATGACAAGCAATAATGAAGTGTTTTGGTGCAAAAATGACTTGGGACTTTAGGAATTGAAATTGTGACATAAAATTTCTTCTTAACTACAAGACTTTCAAATCAAAATACATTGAATTTACAACATAGAAAATCAAATTACATAAAAATATGTAAATGCTTATCCAAAAAGTTGGTGCTTCTACTCTACATGCTCTCTTGCCAAGGTCAAATGTTTCCTTTAGTCATAAATAATAGAGGTATTTATAAAAACAATACTAGACTTGCAATGACTAGGAATATAGAACTTACTCATTTCCGTCTATAAGCATTTTTTCCAAAATTTTAAAATATACGATGCCTCTCTTATCTAATTGGTGGATGAAATCGTGATGCTTGCAACACTCAGGTCTGGCATTGTTCACTTGTTGCTGTCACTCATGGGCCAAAGAACATTTGAGGGCGGGATTTCAAGGACTGCACTAAAATCTCATTTAGTGTATTTACACTAATTGATTTATAAATGTTATAAGTTTTTACTCTAGATGAATATTTTTACTAACTGTGTCTACAATGATTTGCCTCTTTGAGCAAGATAGATAATTGAGCTCTTGGTAAAAATCATTATGAAAAGTTTAAAAACTATAGCGCTTCCAAATCATATAGTGTTGATACACTAAATGAGATTTTAAAAGTACATTTGTAGTGGAGGCGAGCACTTGCGATTAAAAAATTTTAGTTGTATTGTTTAACCTTGATAACATCACATCCTATGTTTAACTAAAAAATGTGATATAAACAAGGTGTGACATATTTGGTAACATCACATTTGGAAAATTTATGCATGATGTGATATTATTAAAAAAACAAGAAAAAATTCAAAAAATTTAACAAAATAACAAACAAAATAAAAACCTAACAAGGCTCACAAAAACTGTAGGTGAATTTCACATGATATAAGTCACGACAATACATACCGCACAACGAGCAATGAAAATATTAATCAATGGAGATGCACTAAACTTAATAGGAGGGCAATGATGGAAGACATAATTTGTGCCTAAACTGAGACCGAAGTTGTGCATTGCAAAGGCGCCTCTGGATGTTGTATGACAGGACAAGAAGGGGCTCTAACGGGACAAGAAGGGGCTCTAACGGGACAAGAAGGGGCTCTAACGGGACAATGACTAAGGACATCATGTTGAAACGAGGGCAAATTTGGCGATAGGGGTTTTGAAGCAAGGTTCATTGAGAACACGAAGTTTTGGGACCTGGACGTATGGCGATGGAATTGGCAAGTGCAATAGGCGGATTCGAGATAGGGGCGAGGGCAACATGCAGATTTGGGACAACGGGCGGGAAGGCTATAAATAGGATTCAATCCTAAACCATCTTGCAATGAGCTAGAAGGCGAGTCTACAAGGGTAGGCAATTCTGCTAAGAAAGGCAAGTCTACTAGGGAAGGCAATTCTCCTAGAAAAGGCAAGTCTGCAAACGAAGGCGAGGGCCTATCCAATTTTGAGTCACCAATTGTGTTGATTCGGTACTGCTGATTATGTTTTGTGTATGTTGTACCAAAGTTTTGATTTTGTTCTAGACCAAAGTTTGTGTAGCGCTTGGCGAGGATTAGAGCCCGACAATCTAACAACGACAGAACATGTGACCGAGATGTCATTCATCCAACACTTATTCATCTATACAGCTTGTTATTGTCACACTTAGACTACGGATTTGGAAAAAAAAATGACATTATTAAGGATGATAGGGATATTAATAAGGGAGTTTTGAACTAATAAGGGTTTCACACGCAGACCAAGGGTTGAGAGGCCAAGTCCTACTTGCAACTCAATTGGTCTCGAGCCTCAAAATCGGCCTTAGTCGACCTCTCGGCTTTCACACACTAACCAAGGGTTGAGAGGCCGAGGGTGTCTAAAACGCCTACATTGCAACACTTTTTGGAGGTTTTGGCACCAAGAGTTCGATCCCACGAGAGAAGTTTGGGTTTCTATTCTCATTTGGACCAAACTCTTGCCGAGGCGCCAAACATTTTTTTGTATTACAACATTAAGATTTGACATAATCTCAACCGTTAGATTGAAACAATAACTTACTTTACCCTAAAATGTCTTACCCCAATTCTTTACCTAGATTTTTTACCCAATATTTTTACTCAAATTTTTTACCTGAATTTTTTTATTTTAATTTTCACTTTTAAGTTTTTACGTGAACTTTTCAGTGCCAATACTTGTGCTCGATTTTTTTTGGTAATGAGCATTTTGAGCATTTTTTGATTTTTTTTACCAAAAATGTGTACCCTTGTAGACTCTATGGCTAGAGAATGTGAGAGCGGAAAATTTCATAACAGTAAGACCCTTAAGAAATAGAAATTGACAAATGATATGGGTCTCGGCCTCCCAACTCAGTCC
Organism: Bryoerythrophyllum caledonicum; assembly: GCA_963971425.1. NCBI lineage: Eukaryota > Viridiplantae > Streptophyta > Bryopsida > Pottiales > Pottiaceae > Bryoerythrophyllum > Bryoerythrophyllum caledonicum. The sequence goes on along the minus strand of OZ020520.1, from coordinate 19,477,964 downwards.
CTTGGGCTTTCACACTACAAGAACCCAAACTCTATAAATTACATATTTTAATATTTTTTTCCAACTCCAAAACTCGGCCTCTCAACAAAGTTTGGTCCTCGACATAGATCGGTCCACACTCTGCATGTGAAACCCCTCTAAGAAAAATAATTTCCAGATTTTGGGTGACAATATTAAGGTGTTCTATCAACAAGTGTGATATTATCAAGGTAAGACTGTAGTGGGGACGAGCACTTGGACTCCCTTTTGCCGCCCTACAAATAGCCCTTCTAGAAGCCCTCAGATCACAACTGCCAGGCACGCTCCAACAAATCCAAGTCTTCCTCCAGTCCCCACAAAACTACAGCACTCCAGCTAAATGTAGATGGCATATTCAGAGCCTTTTTGACTTGCTCAATAGTAAGAAAATTGTAATATACGTGTCCTACTATAAAAAGAAGAAGCAAGCTACTGTATTTGATAGCAAGCATGTCATTGGTAATTAACGTTCTGTAATCAAGTTCGTTGAGGTGGAGATAGAAATCGATGTGCGGCATATGGTGTGCTGCGTTGAGATGAGCATCCAGCAGCTAGGCTGTGCCAAACAGTGGCTTCTCACCAATCTCGGCAGTGGCTGGAGGTCGGATTCGTCCCTGCGGCATCTCGAGGCTCATTCAGGCGCTAGCTCTTCCGACGCGACGCGAGTGAGTCACCGGCAGCTGAGCCAACAGCAAACAGTGCAGTGCTTCCTCACCAATCTGGGCATGCGCCGGAGATCTGATTGGTCTTGGCACTCGTGACTGCGGCATCTCGAGACTCATTCAGCCGCTCTTCCATCGTCGCCGGGAATCCGGGGACACCTCTGCTGCAGACCAGGGCTGCAGCCAATGAAATCTTTCCCCCCCTCCGTTTTTTTTTTTTGGACACTATAAAGCGAAGTAGAACCTTTTCTGCATGGAAAGAGAAGGTTATAAGCAGGGCTTTCTTTATTTTATTTTATTTTTAGTTTCACGGGTTTACCCAGAGTGGGGACACAATTTTTTTGGAGACCTCACATGTGGCAACACAAAGTTTCTCCTAAAACCATACACAACCGAATTTTCTCCATGAATATCTTTTTCGGAGAATCCATCTTTATAAACATAGATTTGTACATCATTTTTGGCGACAGGATGGAGTCCTTGTTGTTCACTTTTAGCAATATGGCGATACGGAAACGGCCATCAATGCAAATTTGGTGATACAAAAGCTTAATTTTCCCACTTTCAGGGAATATTCCTTTTTGGGAAAAATAATCACCATTTGGCTCCTAATCGCCAAAAAATAAGCCATGGTTACAAGGCAAACCCCGCCTGGACCAGCAAGGCCAAGCACAAGCCCGGGCCGGGTCAAAGTTGGTGAAACAACAGTCAATGAAATCTTTCACTATACATTTGTTTTGTGCGAGAAAAAATCAATATTTCACTATACCATATAAGGTAAGCCCCCTTATAACCAATAAAAACCCATAACCAACGCCTATAAAATTGGGGTATACCCAACCCATTCAGTTCCAAATGGAGGTTTGCTATTAGTCATGACCCCTTATTGTGGTTGGTGCTTATAGGGATGCATCCACTAAACATGGCACCACACTTTGAGAATCCATAACTAAATTAATTCAACTTTCAATAGAAAAATATGAAATCATTTGGGTTGTCATAGTATTTCTATTCAATATCACTAAAAAAAAAATTATTACTATTTTCTCTCTCCATATATGCACATTGCTTAACCTATTGGTTATGTGAGGACTTACCGCATACTATATATCATATGTAATATAGACAATGTATACAATAAAATTCAAATACAATAATGTGTAATATTGTAGGATACATAATTGTATATTGTAGATAGTATAGTATACACTAAACATCATTTTGAAAGCATTGCCAATAGTCACACATTTGGTCATTGAAACAAAAGATATAGCCCTATAGTGTCAAAAAGTGGAAAATGGCTCTCCACCAACACATTCCAAAACTCTAAAAGCGCCAAAGGTAGAGTCAAACGTCAAAATTTGGATGGCCTTATAGAGTCTATATTTTGCCTCACTTTACTTTATATTGGTCAAAGTAGTCATGGCTACATGTCCTTAAATATGGATGATGTGGCGCTTCTAGTATCAATCCTTGAAATCTTTTCCCCTAAGTTGGTGTGGACAACATGCCCTATCACTTGAGCGACCACGCCACTTGAACCCCCAATTACTTTTTCAATCCCTACATTTTGCGTGATTGCTAGAATGCACTTAGTGTATATTCTATCATGTAAATATATAATAGTATTGTATTCTATAGTGTTATACATCATAGTATTTTACATTGTAGTATACACTGCCTATATAACACATGATATATGGTATAATATATGCAAAATAAATATGTATTGTAAATATACATATTCTCCTGTATATTGTATATGTTTCTGCAATATAGTTTTGTGGACTCTTGTATATAATATATTGTATTGTCTTATATACTATATACATATAGCAGTGTACAATGGCTAACATAAGTATTTGGATAGTGTACCCTAATCAAAAAATTAGGTAGCAAGTCCTATATATGTTATCACAAAATTATAAGAATTTCAACATAAGATCACATTGTTGCAATAAACATGTAGCACATCATTCAACATAAAAGTTGTTAATAAAAAAATTGACAAAGAATGACACACATGATATGAGTGTATGAATCTTTATTAAAAAAAAATGTTTTTATTTATTTTCTATGAAACCCAGGACCATGAGTTACAAAATCAATCTTATAGCTTTGCAACAAGTCTAGAGAGATTACAATTGGTCCTCCATGGCTCCTAGAAGGTTTGTGAATCAACATAGGATAATTGTTGAGATGCATAAATAGGAATTTTTTTGTTCCAAGATTTCAATAGTTTTAGACATCTTATAAGCACTTACGAGGATACAGTGCAAAGGTTTGAATACAAAGGTGATTTGAGAGATAGGTATTCACATGGTGGACCTCAAACTCTTAATGAATGTTGTGATTGTAAGGTTGTAAGGGTGTTAAATGCAAGGCTGTAAAGGTGTTAGCTTTCACCCAGATACTCCACCAAAAGGTTATCTTGCCGTTTTTTTTAATTTACTGCAATAGAGATGGATGCTTACAAAGACAATACAAAGAAATATTGAGGAATTTAAAGACAGTGGAACTTGCAAGGAAAATATGATCATTTAATGACTAAAGAAGCTTCATCAGAAAGATCTTCAAAGAACTATATCATTTTCAAGAATTCATTGCTTTAAGATATAACAAATTACTACTCTGATAGAATTTTCTTGAAACTAAATGGAGGTGACCTCACTGTACAAAGAACTCTAACATGACCTCTTCTTCTTCTTCTTCCTTCTCAAAGACGGTCAATACTAGTTCTAACTTGACTTTAGTGACCATCAAGCTTGCTCTAATAACTATGAAGAGTGAGGAAAGAGTAGACTTTACAAATCAAAAGAAGGCTAGCTCAATGAAACTATGCCTCACTCTACATATAGAACACATGCTAAAGATAGAAACAATACTATGTCTCACACTAGATAAACATAGAAGCCTCACCTCTATCTTCAAACTAGCTCATGTTGAAGGACATACCTTCCTCTTTCTACTAGTCCTTCCCCGTTGTGATGGCAATGAACACAACTTGGATTAGACATCAATAGGAGAGTAGAAAAAGCATACCTCTTGTCAATGTTGAGAGGTATGCTTGAACCGCACTTGGGTTGTAGGGTTCGAAGAAAATGAAACTTCCACCCTGTTTGCATCTTGGTATACCACTTTGGGTGCCAGAAAACACTGCAAAAGAAGAAAGACATGATACAATCGTGCACAACCTCGAGAGATACTTAGAAAAAACCATGAAGTAACTTACATATTTTTCCTGTTCCAGGAGTCGGACCTCAGGGCTTGAGTGAGGATGATAATTCACATGGCTCTGAGCGTGATCACCGCTGCTCACAAGCTCATCCTTTCATGCATCACCTTCCTACTCCCTAAAACACACACACACACACACACACATTCTACGTTTCCTATGGTTGTCTACGATGAACTTTGGACACCCGAGAGCTCATCTCAGCGTCGGCAACTGCGCGTGCGCCATGACGTCTGTATTGACACAATTGCATGCACGACACGACCAAGTTTTCATGTCATCACAAGCAGCGGCATCAGTAAGATCCAAGTCATGATACCTCGTGGGACTGGTTCTAGCTCTCCAACTTGGTGCCGCAGGCCTCGAGCAACTCCTCCACAGGCTTTCGGGTTCTATGATTCACTGGTGTATATCTTACCGAGATTTTCACGAGGTGTCATGACCTGGAGACTCAGTGCTTGAAGCTCTTCGTTCAAGCTTGGACCAACCCTCTTGCACTGCCGAAGAGCCACAAAACTTAAAAGAGAGCTTGCGATGCGGGAGCCGGTTCAGAGGGGAGCGGGAATGCTGGAAGGGGCACCGGAGCAGAGAAGGCCTACTGGAATTCGTGCAGTCACCTCGTTGAAGTGCAGAAAGTCTCATTACCTCAGAGTTTGCTTCGAGAGGCGGAGGAGAGCGAGAAGTCACTGATAGAGAGAAAAGAACGGAGGAAAGAGGGAGACTCGCTGAGCTAGTTCCTGCAGATTCTATTGATTTTCAGGATGCATCGAGCGTGGCTTCTTGCTGCTCTCGTGATTCTTTTGGGAACCACGACCGCTGTGCATTGTTTGGATGACACAACCTCAGAGCACGCCCCTGTTTCGAAGTTCGGGTGCTACTTGGAGAAGGTGAGGGTGTAACACGCAGGAGACGACGTGAAGCAGTCCTCGTGGCCGGAGCTTCGCTTCTCGGACTGGCGAGTAATCTCAGCCACAGTCCTCGTCATCCTCGGCGCCTCCATCTGCAGCGCGGGCGGGGTAGGCGGCGGGGGGTTATTCATTCCCATCTTCAACCTCCTTCTGCTGTTCGACGCGAAAACCTCCGCAGCCTTGTCTAACTTCGTCATCCTCGGGGGCTCTACGGCGAGCCTGCTCTGGAACCTTCCCCAGCGCCACCCGCTGCTGAAGCACAAGCCCTTGATTAACTTCGACGTGGCCCTGATTCTGCAGCCGAATATGCTCCTGGGGATTAGTTTAGGAGTGATTTGCAATGTCATGTTCCCCGGGTGGCTGATTATTCTGCAGCTTGCGGGGATCCTGGGGTTCATCACCACCAGGAGCTGGCGGAATGGGATGCAATCTCAGGTGAGGTTTTCATGTCATTCTCTTTTCAGGTTTTTACGCTGACTTCTTTACTGCAATGTGTTTAATTAGGTCGATTATCACATGGTGAGTAGAGAAAAAAATTACGTACTGGTCAAAGAGAGACGTCACTTTTGGCAATGTGAAAAACCGCGAGTGTCATGAGCACAACCTTAATTGACATGGTACCTGTTGTTTGCACATGAAAATAATCTTCCAAGTCTTGTGCTATAGAATAGATTGATTGTGGGCCAGGGAGGAGAATCACAAGATGAAGGAGATGTGACCGGGTCTTGTGCTTGGACGTTGTTTCTAGCAATGGCATTGGGAGCAGGCCTGATGGGAGGCATGCTGGGCATTGGAGGTGGCATGATCATAAATCCACTGCTCATTGATATTGGAATGCATCCACAGGTACACTCTCAAGTCCTTACTCTCATTTTATCCCCAAGTCAGATGGTTGTACGTCCTCTATTCTTCTCCTTTCTCAAGAGTTGGATGGGACGATTCCCTATTGCTTGGGTAGCATTGAGGATCTTCCTTTGGCTCTCATCAGAAAACAATGAAACCATCACATTGAAGTCATCTTAACGTGACCTTAGGGTATAATATGATGCTCTTCTTTTCATTTTACATCACCAATTCCAGCTTAAGATAGTTCACAATCTCTTATATCAACTCATGGGAGAGAAAGGTGGCCGATATTCATGATATCTCATGCAGACTCTCTTTCACTCTAAAAGATGGCTTTCGATGATTCTAATTGAAAGACCACCAAACTTATCTAGTAATTTAATAATCATTTTGAGTGGTGAACAATCAATCTAACAAATTAATCTTTGGATGACTTCATCAATGACACTAGAATCCCTCTAGTTGTGTCAGTTCTCCTTGAACAATGCAGTTTCTTTGATGTGGATTCTCTCTTGTTAGAACGTGATGGCTATCGAGTTGACATGCATTGCCCTATGTTGAATACTGACTGTGGTTCTTGGCTCCACGTGACAGCAGCAACAACATCATTCATGGTCTTTTTATCATCCTCACTATCAGTGGTGGAATTCTGGATCTTGGGGCGCATACCATTGGATTTTGCCCTCTTTTTTTTAGCACTTTGCTTTTCTCTCATTGCTAATGGGCACTATAAGAAACCCGTGTTTTTTGTTATGTCCTTAATCATGTCAGCGTGTTTTTTTGATGTCTTGGAGCTAGCCAGTAATGTCCCCGTGAACGTGAGGATGTCCACTCGTCAATAATGAATAATGGAGGTGGGAGGGTCCCGAAACGCGCGTGCGAAATAGGAGACGCGACGATGTCTCCAACAACGCGCCCGTCTCCGAGGACGTCATCGAGGACATCTTGGATGACGCAAAACTGCCACGCTGACAGCGGACAAGCGTTTCACCTAGGGTAAGAATGTCGAAGTTACTGCTGTACAAGGTAGGAAGCAGCCCAACGTTAAAAAAAACAGCAAAACGGACAGCGGTATGCAAGAGGAGAAACAAAAGGGCACGAGCCTTATAAAACAAGATTTTTTTAAAAATATATATAAAAAATTAAATATATAAAATTGAAGAATGTTTTGATTATATTTATTAACTTTGATCCTCTGAGATTTCTGATTTGTCCACTTCGTATCAAAATGGTTTCCAAAATAAAATTTAATTTTAAATATTAAAAATAAAAAATATTAATTAATATTATAATAATATTTTATAAAAACTGATTATTCTGTAATTAAAGCGGACATATTAAATTCAGTACTGTATATTAAAATATTAAATAATATTTATTAATTAATATAATATTAAAATACCACTTTTCTATCAAAACCAGAATTATAAGGAATTTAGGGTGATTTTGTAAAGTCCTTGGTGGCTTATCCATGCAGACATATTATATATTTTGTAGTTTACAGCACTTCATCTACATGGCAAACACAATTCCATGTCGGACAAGGTGACACGTCATTCTGTGTATAGGTCCACGTCACTTGAGACATCCAATTGAAGATGTCTCGAGTAACGTCTACATGTCTTTGAGGACATCCCACAGAGACGTCTCTGAAAACATCAGCAGTGTTTGGCAAAACATTGACATGTCCTGGAAAACATCATCGTGTCTTGCAAAACATAACCATCAAGTAGGATGAATTTCGTCAAGTTCATTGGATGAATAGAGGCGGCGAGGGTTAACTGCTGCAGCCATAGTTAGGTCATGAGGCGGCTAGGGTTAGTTGTTGCAGCCATAGTTAGGTCATGAGACCTTTAAGTAGAATTTGAGGTTGCACAAAGCTCACTTTGGCCTTCATTTCTCCAAGTAGTTAGAGTTTAGAATGTAGAGGTTGGAGTTTTAGAGTGTAGACTGAGTTTACAAGTTAGAATGTTAGAGTTTAGAGTGTAGAGGTTAGAGTTTTAGAATTTGAGAGTGTATGGTTTAGATGTTAAAGTTTTAGAGTTTGAGAGTGTTAGAGTTTAGAGGGTAGAGGTTAAAGTTATATAGTATAGAGTTTAGAGGTTAGAAGTTAGACTTTGAGAGTGTAGAGTTTAGAGTGTAGAGGCAGCAAAGAAGAAATGAAGAAAGAGGCGTGCAAATAGGCGAGTAATTGCACAATCTAATGCTGGCCCAAATGAGACTTAGGTGAGCCACTGCATGATGTATGAACAACACGGGAAATCTAGAAGACGTCTTCGAAGACGTCCAATCAAACGCGTCGACGTTTCCATGAGCGTCTGAGATGTTTGGTAGAACATCCCAAGAGACGTCTTGTCACATGATGCAGATTGTATTGCACTTTGTGGGGCATGTTGAACGTTCACATAGTGCTGTGATTAAAGCTAACAGTTTATGGACGTTGTTCTACTAACTAGATTTATAGCAATTTCCTTCTTTTGTAAATCCCTTGTTTAACCGCATGCGTTGTTGGCCTGTTGAACATGTGCAGTGTTGGACATGCAATGTGTTGTAAGTGACATATAGACGTGACCATGTTGTAGAAGACGTATGCCGCAACACTTAAGAAACGCAGGGACGTCTTTTGAAACATCCCCGTGTCTATGGAGACATTCCTGGATATGTTCACAAACGCGACAATGTTTTAGGCTACGATGTTGTGACAGTTTAGCGACATGGAGATGTTTTATGAGACGTCTACTTTTCAAGGGTTCAGTCTCTTTCTCGGATCAGATGGACGTGCGGATGTATTCTCGGACGTCTCGGTCTACGTGATGATGTCTTCAGTAACACCTATGACATGGCGAGTGGATGTCTTTCGCGACGTCTACATGTTGTCGTTGATGTCTTGGTAACACGTCACACATGACCCACAGATGTTTTCAGGGACTATTGTAGGGTCACGATGACGTATTTCATAACATCCATAAATTTGAAGTAGATGTTTTCAGAGACGTCCTGAAGAACATTATAACGTCATCATATAGACGTCCGTGCGTTCACAACGACGTCCACATAGATAATACTCGTGTCTTCTATAGCACGTCTCGTATCCTCCAAAACATCATCAAATACACGCCGTGAACAATACCATGTCTCACGAGATATCACGTCAGACACGCATAAATTTTATGAGGCATCCGCGATGACACCTTCTATAACCACGTACATGGATAAGCAACGTACCTCAGAACTTGGTCATGTCTATGGACATGTCCTGTACAACATGGCAATGTTCGACAAAACGAACATCCACAGCCAGTACGCATCGCTGTAGACATCCACGTCGACATCTCCACGTCAATCTGGGACGTTTTGTAAAACGCAGCCATGTTCCTAGTGACGTCCCAGCAAACATGAATCTGAAAAAAAAATGACGCAAATCTGTGCTGACGTGGCACGCCACGTCACTCTTTCCCGAGTCCACATCAGAGGCCACGTGGGTCCACGTCACATGCCACGTCACATGCCACGTCACCAATGGAGAGGATGAATTTCCCGGCCATGTGGCACTGCCCGTCATCCTGCCGCTTAGGTGTCGTCTACGTGGCGCCCAGTTGGCACTATTTCCAGCCTCCCAAAATCTCCGAAAATCGTCCCTGACCTAGGGATGTCCTCACGTTTTTGGTGATGTCCCCATGCGTTATAGCGTGTTACACACGTTGGTACGTCAGAGGGATGTAAATTCGGATGTCTACATGTCTCCTGGGACATGATTCAGGACGTGACAAAAAACGTGAGGACATCACCAAAACAGTATGGGCGAGCCTCCATCATTATTTTCTCAGTGGCCATAGTCATGGCCATCAGTTCTATCATGATGGGAGGCTTTGGAACCCTCCATATTTACGAAGATTACATGGCTGGCGCATACATGGGCTTTCATACACCATGTGGCTAATCTCACATGGCAAGCACATGCAATTCTATCTTTCAGTTCAACACCATGGCAACAACTTTTTGCTAGGTACGAATCCAAGGATTCATCCCCAACAATTGTTCTTTGCATAGTTTTTTTGCAGTAGTTGCAGAGACATTGGATGATTGGTGATCAACTGTAGTTGGAAATGTACAAGTGGAAATCTGTAAAAGAATAGTTGTAGTATCCCCTTAATTCAATATGTGGACAGGATCTGCTATGAAATGGCTTAGTGTACCCCACTTTGTTGAGTGGCGATTGTTTGCATATTCTTCATGAGCAAGCTATTAAATGCAAACTATATTCATGGGTCATGTATATTTTCTTAACCCAAAAAGGCCCAAGGGTCTATTACGGTCAGGATGTTAGAATAGCAGTTTAGGGCTCAGGGTTCTCGCGTTTTAGGGTTTAGGGTTCATACCTGTGCCAACCCGGTCCTGAAGCTGGCGGTAGTAAGAATTTCCTGTCTTGTCGGTACCAACCAAATGCTTGCCACGCTTGGCAAGGAAGCCCAGCACCTTGGACAGCATGGTGCTTTCAAAACACACAAATCACAAACAAAAGAGATGATAAATTACAACAGAGAATGAACAACAAGCTGGGTCGATTTCATAATAGTCCCATCATCAACGAATTGCTGATTTGCTGTTGTGTCACTAGATTTCAGAAACCCTAAACAGGTCGATGTGTTTTAGGGTTTCAGTGTACACCCTAATACGACTATACTAAACCCTAATCCATAAACCCTAAACCCCAAACACTAGAACCCTGACCCTCTAAAAACCTTGTTAGCTGATATTTTTGTGAGTACTACTGTTTCTCACCTCAATGAGCGTGGATGTTTTTTTCCTTGAAGAACGTGTAGATTTTTATATCACATGGTAGAAGGGCCCTGAGGCTTGCTGCTTTCCGTTGAACTCTTGGTACGAAAACACTATGTGAGGAGAGACCGGAATTCTTCTAGTTCTGGAGCTTGCAAGGGTTTGAAGCAAGAAGCCCTCTTTTGTATTAATCTCGAGCATGGCATCAATATACATATATATATATGAATGGCTCGTACTACTACTTATGATCATCATCTTATAGCTACAATCTCCCGGCTGCTAATTCTACATTCAACTACTTCGTTTTGAAGCAAAATTTTCTCATAGGTCACCGGCCTCTATTCTATCTACCATGTCAACTCTGGTTTTCCTCTTCCAGTTATTGGAAGTCGCCACAAGGTTGATGAGCCCTATGACTTGTTGCTTTGTGTACTCCTGCGTCAACAAACACAGCTCTTGGGATCAAAATGGCGCACCTCCGAGACTGTAAGAAAGAGTAGATTGGACCAGGCAATGCAGCGATAGAACCTTGAAAGAGTGCATGATAACTTACAGGATGTGTTCTGACCCAATGCAAGTACTCGGTCTCGGGCAAATAGAAAGCCTGATGAAGAAAATCAATTTGTTGTCAGCAAAATTTTCGTTTTCAGAGGTGAATTGTAATGCACACAACTGAGGCCTCGAAGATGGTCGTTTACCTTGATGTACGTTTCTACGATTTGCAAGTTGGACCTCAGCCTTGGGGGCGCTAAATGCTGCAGCCCATTGATGAGAACCTGCAATCATGACATTGATCGTCAAAACAATGTTCTGAGCTCAATTGCATCCGTCGAACACAAACATGAGGAGAAAAAGCGCAGAAAGCAGAAGATCAAGCGCAATACCTGAACATCAAGCGACATCAGAGCACGACCCTCATTGTTGCATCTTCGGACACGTGAAAATCCCTCCACAATTGTTTCAGCAAGCGTGTCCACTCCATACTCTAACAAAAGCTCGTGCATCTACAACAACGCACAATAATACGTGCAGATCACTACGGTCAATGCCAGGATGAAAGTGGAATTTTGCGGCGTACGTTACAATTGTCATTTGAATGAAAGTTCGCGCATCCGACGTTCAAGGAGAAGGGGAAAGCGCCTGAAGTACATGAAAAACAACATGAAAGCAAGTTCAGCCTTCTGATGTCTTACCTCATGTTCCAGCCCACCGTAACCCAACTTCGTTGAGTACTGCTTGTACGCACCCAGCAGAGAATCTACATACCTGTCAACATGGGACCAGACTCTTCATTATTATCAAGTAGCACGAATTCTATTCATTCCTTAGCAAGCATACATGATACCAAAATCCAGCGTTGCAAACACTACAAGACATACTTGCCCAAAACAAAGACAAACATTGGCAAACGAGTGTTGCATTCAACAGAACGAGATATGGCGAATTTACCCGTTGTGTTCCATTCCCAGATCCTTCAGCTCCCATCTTACATTTGCAATGCGCTCAATGTATCTGAAATCGAGACGAAGATAAATTTTTACCATCAAACTTAACATTTACTACAGGAATATATGGCCTGGTCATCAAACCAATTTGAGAGCAGACTGATAAATAATGGTTGTACTTTTGTTCGACATCTCAAGTGCCAAAATAACAGAATTATATGATAGTTGCAATGATCCGAGAACGTACCCTCCCACGTTGAGAAGCATCCGTGCCACAGCCTTGTACACGTGATCTCTCAAGTCGGGCACTGCGTCTATCTACATGTCCACCACCACAAGCGCTTCAGATCCAATGCTCTGAGGACCTGGAAATGCCAGAGTCCATGGAATCTAACATTTGCATTCACATCATCGTCCTCCACAAAAATGATTAAACTCTCAAAAGGAAAAGAATTGCATACTCAAAGGGCTTCATGTACTATACCGAGCGAGTGTAAAAGAATTCAATTGATGCCAACGAATCTTGAGATAACATAGCCTGCAACAATGGCCGGGACCTTTTCAGCATCTGCGCGAGCGAGGCCAGTGAATCGGTTGCCACTGTGCGCTCCTGCACAACATGAAAGTCAAATTTAGACGAAGCTACAGTTCTGTGAACTACACATGCCCTGGACAGAGAGGTACTGACACTCCACGACTGACCAAATTTTACACGTGAACTACAACAACGATAAACTGACATCATGATCAGCCTCAATCATACCTTCAGAGCAAACAGGTTGGTTGAGACCATCACTATAGCAGCACCTCCAAACACAGGGCTTGGTTGTGTATCAGACTGCAAGCCATTTGGGCTGGTAAGTCCTGCTGCAGCACTCATATTCGGCATTGATGCCTGAGTGCTGGACTGTTTCAGACGTTGTTCCTCCAGTCCTTGTGATATCCTTAACAGAGTCGCCCGCAGTCGAGGGGTCAGCACTGAGTGATCCACGAAAACAACACACTAAGTCAGATTCCATGGAAGCTTACGATCTCAATATTACATGCACTTGCCATAGCACATTTGATAAGGCAACATTCTAGTACCACCAATATCGCTTCACGATTACGTCAATGTACAGTTGTGCTTACAGTATGACTCTTGGCCCCGACTGCCTCCGAACGCTTCTCGCTGCCCAAAGGTCTTAAAAATAGAGAAAAAATACAATTCGAATAACTGGCCCAAACCCTGCGCCAAACAATAACAGCGTCAAGCAGACCAGACATATAAGCTTGGAATCAGTCATGAGACTTGATATTGATTAAGCTGCATGATTAAAAGCCTCCACAGCAAGTCCAGTTGACCAGTTGAAAAACAGCGGAAAAGTCTGCAAACACTTGTACGGGATCGACAGTAGCATACCTTGAACACATCCGGGGCAATCGGCTGCATAATCTGCATCAATCTTGCATATTTGTCCATATATCTGCCAAGAGATCGACACTCAAAACTCAGGATGCTGTCCACTCTAACATGATGGTGCAAAGAAAAGCAAACATCTTCACAAGTCAAGGGTGGGTCCTGAACAAAATCACTGGGAAGCATTTCAGAAACATATATCGACGTGAAATCCAAAGAAAGAGCACGTCACACAAGAGAACCAGGGTTTCACCTCAGGATGTTCACTGAAGAATTTGTGAGTACCAGATTTTTGTCCTCGCTAGAACCTTGGGTGCCCTTTGCCTCCACGCCACTAGTACTTTTCCTAAAATTATGGTACAGGCGACCCGGTAGCTGGCTATCCTCATCGATAAAATCCGCTAGCAGATCCTCATTTTCGTCATCGTCCTCGTCTTCAACCTTCGAGACACCGTTCGCCGCAACCGGTACTTTGTCAACACCATTGACCTTCGCAGCTTCCTCGTCCGCTCCCTTGGTGATGGCGGGGCTGTGCTGTGCCTTTTCCGCAAATGGGTTCCCCTTCTGCAACCAGTCTGCAAATCCCACCCTTCCAGCACCAAGACTTGGGCTGTTGGGTCCGTGTGCAGTCCCTGGACCTTCACCGGACACAGAGGATCGAACTAATGATGCGCCGTGGCCAGTGAGACCTGCTAGGTTCACCGACTTGAGCGCCAAAGACGAGAGTGGCTGCCACAGCTCTTTTTCGACGATCATTCTCAGAATCTGCAATAATTAGAGAATCATTTTATTGGATCGCACACCGAAAATAAACAGGTGCAACAAAAACAGAACAAATGATAAACCCTACGATACTTACTTCAAGATTTTGGCAATGGTAGGCTCCGAAGTACTGCTCGCTCTGCTTCGAAAGCTTGGTTCGTAGAGATACAGCCTCGGCACCACAAAAGGCCTCCCCTGCAAGGATGAATTTGTTCACCGAGTCCAAGCTTTGCAGAAATTGGTGGGGACTTGTTTGGCACATAGCATCATTTGATAGCAACGCTGCCACACGACGAGCGGCTAGTTCCCAGACTGTCTTCCGCCCACGTTCCAATGCTCGCGCAACAGTCGCTGTCACCACTTCCTCCCGCCTACCAATGTCGTCGCTCGTTCCGTCATCGTCCAGAAACTGAACATCAAATTCCCCGCTTGTACTGGTGCCATTCTCGTACAGTTCTGTGCTGTCGGCAACGGGCCTTCTTTTGGACCCGTTCCGATTCATCAGCCGGGCAGATGTTGGCGACATAGGAGTAGCAAAAATCTCCCCGGAGTGTGATCCTGTCCGGACATGCCTGCTCTCTCTAACCGCGATATGGCTCAAATCCCCGTGACTACCAGAGCGACGGTGGTGAGGCTTTCCGTTAGAACGGATAGCCAGAACAGGATCATCAAAAGGAGCTTCGAAAGGAGCTTTCGTCTCAGCAGACTGTCCACAGCAACAAGGAAACAGTTCAAGCTCATGAGTGTATATAATCAAATGAAACATTCCAGGAAGGATAACCACTGCACATAACCAGTAATACAGCAAATAATAGAATAGTTGTTTTCTACTAGAATAACATTATCAATACAAAATCTTTATCCTGAAATCTGTATTATGAAACCCTTGACGCCTAAGCAGCACATGACAGATCCCACAGCCCTTATTTGAAAGTAGTAACATTCGTCTAACAATTGCGAGTTACCTCTGGTTTTTGGTGCCATGTCATCATGGTATGGTACGAACACATGAGTTCAAAGAGAACTTCCAGAGTCTTGCACAAAAATTGTCTGAACTTCGCCTCGGGGAGCTGCATACACAAGTCCCGATACGGAAGCCTGCAAGAATTAATAGGTCCACAAGCAATAGTTCAGCAACTGCTAAACTAAATCTGAGAAAACTACTAAGAAAAGCCTTCAAATATCAATGCCCTGAAGGCAACCCAATACGTGCATTTTATCAAAGCCTTCAGAAAGTATCTCCAAATCATCCGGAGAGACAAATACCTGCTTCTGACGAGTGCAGTTTGCGCATCCTCTCCCTGCACACAACAGTCCCATGCGCTGTGAGCTTACCGAACAGCTAGACTAACAGCAACAACTCGGAAAACATAAGAGAGATATTGATCATTTGTTCATATGGTTCATATTGTATGTATGAGTCTGGCACAACAGCAATTATTACAGCTGCCGGCCTCAGCGGAAATAGACTTTATTCACTATACAACACAGGTAAACTTTGAAAGATCGTTAAACTTTGATATCACTCCGATCTGCCTAACAGCAGGGAAATAAAGGCCCATGTAAGTGTGCTTACCTCAAACAGCAAGTCCTTCAGAACATCATGCGTTTCCGTGACAACGTTCTGTGCGAAGAAGCTCTGTACCTTGTCAGCAAGACTAGTGACATCGTCCAGTAAAGTATAAGCATTAACAACCTGAGAAGAACCAAAAGGTCAGACAACTTTGTGAGTAGGGCGATCTGAAATGAAAAAACCTGAATCTATTGATTGAATTGCACCCAAACACATGACTTCACTCTCTGGGTGCAAATGCGAACAATGATTTCGACATCCGCTTCTACCCAACCACCTTCATACAGCAAAAACATTTGAGTCAAGCATCACATTGACTTACAACTTTATACTTCTCCGCCTCGAACTTCCGACAAACTTGCATAAGCAATGCATCTACCTTGGCAATAGTTCTCTGCAGCCATTCCTGTACATAAGAAACACAAGTATTAGCATCAATGTTCTTCACCTACGACATCAATTCTACAGCAGAAATTCGCTAACAAACAAAAACTACTTCATTAGCAAGCTTTTGCAAACGCTCCAAAATAATCGCATCTGTACTAACGTGCTAAGTTTCACATTTTAGCCTCTTCGTGTTGACACACAAGGCACCAAAATATGAAGCACTAAGAAGTCTCATGCTGCAATAGTGAAATTTCATGTCAATCAAGAGAGACATCAGATTTACATACATCAGACTAAAATGGACAGAATGACAGAAGAAGAAAAAAGCAGCCCCACCTCAATACTCTGGTTCATTTCTTGAACAGCTGTAACGTCTGGGCATTCCTCCAGCAGCAACAAACACTCTGAACACATATGTAGGGCCTGTGCATTCAAAATAGGCACATGTTCGGAGGGTTAAGTACCCAGGAATGATATGGCAAATCACTGAACTATCCATTTCTGTCCCTCAACTACAAACTAATTTCACATAAACAGCAGAACACTTCACAAAACCATTTATCACGTTGCAAAACTGTGATAATAACATCTACCCAACCCGGGTAGCATTAATCTAGAAAGGTACCTTGGAAAAATTTCCTTCATCCACCACACTGTCAAGGCGTGATTTGATATCCAAAGCCTGATGAATACGTTCCAAAACTGGAACTATATCCTGCAAGTTGATAGTCCCACACCTCTCAATTTTCCATTGCAACTAGCAAAATAAAATGATATAAATTGCAACAAAGTACAAACGGTGAGACTAAAACTCAAAACATGTTACAGCTAAAGATAACTTTACATCCTCGAACCCAACTCGTACAAAAAGTCGCGAACATGTTGGGATAGAACATTACCAGTAAAACCTGTTTCTTTTTCACATTTGCAGCCACTACAAGGTCCTTAGAAACCTCAATCATTGCCCTTGATAGATATCGCCTCCCGTTCTGTCAGGCAGAGAGTGGACATTGCAACAAAATCATCAAATACAGCAACAAAAAATGTCGAAACATACGGAGGGGAACAAGAAAACATTTCTAACCAAAGCAAAAATCTGAAAATATTTAAAATTGAAGTTTTAAACAGATTAAACGCAAAATTGAAGACATAAAATGACATAAGAACATCGACCACAATGGCATAAAGAATAAAGTGATATCCGTTTTTAAATAGAACTGAAAGGGACACAAAACAATGAACCAAATGAAATCCACTCGACTGAAGAAAAGATAAGGCTCGTCCTAAAAAGTCGAAGATGCAAGAGTTTGTGTTGACCTTAACAATGATGCTCGCTATCTGCAAATCTCTCTCCAGCTCAGTGACAAGCTGCATCCCCTTTACTGTACATCACCAATTATTTATCATCAATGACAACAACCAGAGACTTTATTTTGTCAGCGTAACTTATTCAATCTTCTCAATTTCCACTTGGCCATTATGATCACTGACAAGCATCGTCGCCTATGCCACGTACATACTTCACAGGGTTCCCTAAAAAGCACTGCAATTCAAGAACATTCAGCAAGAAAACCTGCCTGACTATCCATGTTTGCTACAGCGCAAGAGTCAAGGTGTCCAAAGAGTTTCGATGAACTGCCTTTTTAACTTTGCTCTCCCAGCGGAGTGAATGTTATGGTTGTCTACGTGTGCCACTTCATAGACTGTCATAACAGTACCTACATTAAGATTATGAACGAAGAGGCATCGTGTTGCCACCTGACTAACTGACTCTACCAAAACGTTCGTCAACGCGGAACTCTTACTACATCAGCACTTTCGTACATGACAACTATAAAATTACGACATGACGGCTTTTAAGACTTATGGATGTTGAAAACATGTTGCCAAAAAATTAGCATAGCCCCCTTGACTAAAGCAGGCAATAATCTATCCCTCACAAACAAACAAACAAAAAAAGTGGAAGTAAGCAGGACAAAAAGACGAACATGTACGACGTACCCATCTCTTCATGGTGTTCCATGACTTGCTTAGACAAGTTTTCAGTAATAACATCCAGCTGTAGCAATCTCTGCCCAACCTGATTAAAAAAGACAATCGTGAGATGATCTCCACAAACAAGATCTGTACAATAAACTCACAAGGAAGTGCCAAAGGAAAAAGAGTGTAGAATCTACATCAGCAAAATACCTTGGCATCAAAATATCCCTGGTTGACATTTTCCGCTGGTATGTGCTGCAGCAAATGTTTCACAGGATCGAATTTCTGCACAAAAACAAAAAGCTACAGTTGATACAAAACTGGCAGAGTAGACCTGGGCTAAGTTTGAGAACTACTAAAGGAGCTACGTCTTCACCATAAACCAGACAAAGACTACATTCCGTAGTGCCAAAGCGATGCACGTTCCAACTCTTGATCAGTGCATTTTACACCAACTACGTACTGATAAATATAAATCCTTCCATTCATACTCCTCTTGCGAACTTCAAAATCCGCTAAGAATAGATGGTGAAAGTGAAGCATACATCCTCGTAGAACACCTCCTCGAGCTCCTCTGCTGCCTCTCCACGAGGGCGATATGCATATACTGACCCCGAACCTTCAGAGAGAGACACACGCTCATGCGGAGGAAGTGTGGCGATTTTCCTAGCGACCACAGCAGCCGCCGCAGCCCGAGCCGGCACCTGAAACAATCAAAAGCAATTTGAGGTTGGAACCTGAGGGATCACTTCGAAACAGCCTGGCACTGAGGGAAATGTATGTCACTGTAACAACTTGCCAAGGGACGTCCAATTTTCATTCCCCTCATACAACTGTGCATTAATCCCTTCGACAAAATGTGATCTCCTGATCGATAGCAATGCGGATGCTGCCTTCACTACTTCTAATACGAAAACCTAGCCCTAAGTCACTAAAACAAAACAATCCGTTGTAAAATGCACTTGTCAAAAAATTACAAGCAGCTCGATCTAGATTACAGCAATTCGACACATTGCTTTCCAGTGAAAAACCTCTCGCGAGATTGCTGATTGTCATAATTGAATGAAAAGAACGAGGACGAGTACTGGTAATCAATCGCCGACTGTAAGCAGACTACTTCTAATCTCAAGCCGCTGACAAATTGCAGCGTGCAATGCGTGAAGACAAAAGTTAAGGTGACGTACCTCGGGACGCCCTGACGCTGTCCTCGCTAAAGCTCTCACTGATGCCACTGATCTTATCCATTTTTCTCCTAAGCTATAGATATCCTCCATCTTTCAATTGTCAATCAGAGATCAAATCGCAGCAGCATCGGTTCGCTTGCATCAATTCCCTCATTCCGCTTCGCCTCCACATTTCTGCTTAAAACCTAAATCTCCAAATCACGGCCACCGCGCAATCGAAGGCCATAACTAAGCCCCTCCGCGCGGAGGCAAACAGAAAGCCCCGCGCGTCATCCCATCCTCAACAACTCCACCACCTGCTCCATGGAAACCCCAGCTCCTCGTCTCCCATTCCTGATCACTCCAGATCACGACAACTCCAATCCTCCCACATTCCGAACGCCTTAAACACTGCAATTCCCGCTCCGCGAGCGCCGCTCCGCGATCTAGCAACTGAGCGCGCCAATGCCCGGCCGACAAGAGCCCCGTGAGGCTCGCGCCGGCGCGTCTCTGCACCAAATCGAGCGCGGTAAAATGCGATTCGGACAGAGACCGCGGTAGCAGTTACGCATCACAGGCGGGGGACGCCGTCGCAGCATCGGGGTTTAGAGCGCGCGCGAGCAGGAGGTGCGCCATCGCCATCGCCATCGCCATCTCCAACCTGAAGCTTAGGTCTCCTCTCTGTGTGTGTCTGTCTGCGACGGAATAAGTGGACGAGATCAACGAAATGAGGCGTTCTCGTCGGTGGAAGCGGTCTTCGTGGGCGTTCGTTGGGGGTTCGTCGGTTTGTGGGATGTTCGTCGGGTGCAGAGGGCATCGCGGCGACGAAGGAGGGATTCTCGTCGAGGTGCGTGCCGGTGGCTGTTGGCCGCGTGGGATGCATTATTATAGGGCCTGTGTTTTCCGCGTGGAACTGTCGTGTGGCAGAGTTGCAGGGATTCTATGGATCGTTGACGGCGTGGTTTGAGGGGATAAGTGAAGGGGTGCAATATCAAGTAGAGGATTTACCTTTGATCACATATCTCAACCCCTAAAGGGCCAAGGCATTTTGGAAGAATCATTGTTTAACCCCTAAACGACCACGGCCAATTTCATTCCAAAACTAGTCCCAAATTGCCATTATTAAAAAGTGGCATGAAAATCTAATCTTCAAGTGAGACTTTGGACTTTTAAGCATAAGATCTTAAAATAAACTTCTATATTAGCATGTCATATTTGTTTGGTTGCAATCCACCGCATGGGTATGAAGATTACAGCGTTTAAAGTACAAGAATAGTATTTTTTTTCCCTTACCCGACAATGTGTGAAAATGAATTATTTTATGAATTCTTCAAAGATATATATATATTCTATATAAGTGTGAAAAATCTCAATGTCAACAGAAACGTCTAACAAAATTTTGGAGCTGCCAAAAGTCTCCAATTCTGAATAGCATAACTTTCTTTTCAAAGGTTCAACGCGAAACAAAATTATATTTCCACAAAGTAAATGCTATGTCGCATCTTCATAAAAGATTACCAAAATTCATGATCAAAATTGAGACCATAGAAACCTGCCCAAAATGAAAAACATCCTCCATGATTCTATGGTATTAAGGGATTAAGAAGAAGAACTCTGGTCCTCAAATGAGGACCAAAATGAATAAAGTGTTTGTTTGTTCCACCACTAAATCCATGTCCACCGAACATAGATTTAGTAGTATGGAACTACTCCTACCTCTTGAGGGTACACACTATGTAATCAAGGATCAGTAACCAATAACCCGTAACCACTAATCAGAAGTAGGGATAAGCTGGAGTCAGAAGGCTCCATTCCAAGGGATGATTTGTAGAGGTTAAATGTGTGTTTTTAATGATTTTTAAGAGGCATCATGTAAGTCTAGGAGAGGTTGGTTGTTTTTGAGTTTATATTTGTGAAGGAGAATGGACATTGCATATTGGATAGCGATGGTATTAATTTTAGTGAAAATCTTTTTAATTGGGTTAATGGGAATATTAAATGTTATTTCGAGACTTTTCATAGAGGGAATAAAGGTAGTAGCTCTAGCTCCAGCGCTAATGACAATAAGGGGGTAAACTCTCTATCCAAGAGCACCAATGTCATTCATAAGTGGTTGGTATTTGATTATGGGGAAAATTTGTCATTGCAGTATTTGAATTCAATGAATTGCATAGTGAGGTTCGCATTTATGAAATCTTTGACATCTTTGGTTGCCACATGTGCATGGAAGTAGCCATGGGGGGCCGTATTTTATTGTGGATTGTTGTTGAAGGTTCCACAATAAACATTCATAAGTATAAAGCATCGTGATTTTTAGAGGATATGATTAGTTTTTGAATTTCCCATACTGCTTTATTGTGCCTTTTGACAATTAGGGAGTGTATGTGATGGTTTTGGCATTTGAGGAGTACGTGGAGCCATGTGTCTGGGTCTATCGAGGTGCATATAGGGCATGTTATGGATGGGAATCTTTTAATTCCAAAGAAGAGATGTTTGTGGGCATTTCCCATATTTTGTCATCTACAGAATTTGATGAGGCATGTTTTTTGTGAGTCTGTAATTGTGGAATTTTTCCAAAAATTTATAGAGCTCGTTACCAATGTTGTTGTTACCGGTCCATTTGTCTATGTTAGGGAAACTTTTTGAGATTAAGCCTAGGTTGTTAGTTAGCTCTTGTTTTTTAAGATATTTATCTATAAATCTAATGGGGCCTTTGTCTGGGGTGTCTTCCATAGGAGACTAATTTTCTCTTTGAAAGTAGTATGGGGTAGCATGGGCATGTTCATATGAGTGTTTCGCATTTCTATGTGCTTTTCCTAATCCTACTTTAGCTAGTTTATCCGCTTATTCGTTTCTTTCCATATTGACATGTGCTCTAACTTTGTAGACGGTTGTGATTTATGTGCGATTTTGTAGCATTTGGACCATTATTGTTAGTATGGCTTGGTCAGGGTGACTATTGTGGAGGGTAGGGTGTGTTGTTTGTGTGCTTAATAAATACAAGACGTTTATGCAATCTATAAAGATATGTGCGGGTTCATTAGCGTATTGTGTGGAGATAATTTTTAGGGCTTTATGGAAGGCCATCATCTCTGCTCTGAGAATATTTTGAAGTCCATGGAGTCTTTTAGATATTTTTATGACTTTGGTACATTTATATATACCATATCCTGTTTTTTCATTTTGCCAATGTCTTGGGCTAGCTTCTACAGGTTCTTTGAACGAACCATATGTATAGTAACTATATGTACGTTCAAATTTTAGGGGACTATATTATGTTATGTGGGGAGGGGGTATAGTAGTGAGGTGGATTGGTGTTGTGTGTGCATAATTAAGTTGGCACCATTTTTGTACTTTGGATTTGTATGAATTTGCGGGGTGATGAGAGAGGAGTAGCTCCGTAAAACTTGGTGAGGAGGGATTTTTGATGTTAGGCGCAAATGCACGCACACAACAATGAGAGTCGTTGGGCTCATTGTGAATCCCGGTGTGTACTTGTTTGCTGCTGAATGGTATTTCTATCGTGTACACAATGTTGGAGGGATTGATAACTTTAGATCTTTTGTTGCAAAGATTGAATGGAGATGCAACAATCTAACACTAGTTTGAGAGAGTAGACCTGTAGCGGGGCTCTGTGTTGGCTGAGATCTAGATCCAGATTTTGCATCTCCCATATCATCTCTCAACCGATCCGATCTAGATCTGGATACCACAAACTCCATAGAAACACCGCACACCAAATCCCTCCCCAACAAGGATTCAAGCACCATCAAGGAGAGTCTATCACCTACACCAACTTGAGACCGACGCTAAGTTGCAAGACTTGCTTTCAGAAGACCAACGACCTTTCAATCCAATTAAGTTACTTATTGAAATTTCGTACTTTGCAATGCTTCAATGTAGTCTTTATTACAATGGCACACACACATTAGTGGATGATGCGACAATAGGATCCATGCCTAACCCCCACACAAGGTACCAATTAGTTGCAATTGCATGGCAAGATTAATACGGTAGGATAACTTCTCCCAAGCTCTCTACAAGGCAGTAGATCCACCTCACAACAACAAAGTCAGCACAAATCACCCCTGCAACAGCCGGGAAAAGCTCGTATGTGAGCAGTGAGCAAAGAACGGAGAACGGTGAGTAGAAAAAGAGAGCAGACTTTTAAGGGTTTTTTGTGGACTTAATGAACTAAGAGGCCCCTATTACCGTGGTTTTATTTTAGAAAATTAGAAAATTCTAAATTCTAAAATATTTTTATATATATTTATAGAAATTAGGGTTGACGTCATCATCTACAATTTAATAAAGAGTGACGTCATCATTGATACATACCTCTATTTTTTATGATCAATTTAATAAATCATATTACGGAATATATCCGATGAGGGAATCCAATGATGACCGAGTGTCTCTCCCTTCCTTAAATGTAAGTTGAGTTACAGTTTTAGTTTCAGCTAAATTGCAATTTTAGATTAAGTTAAGTTATTTTTGTTTAGTACATAATAACTTTAGTTCACCTAATATGTTTAAATCAATGGATAATACCCTAGTACTGTTGGAGACAATGGGAATCCACTAGTTAATTATAATATTGTGTTTACATGTGATAGCCATATCAAAAAGACATGGGAAGATTATGAATCAAATTGTAACAAAACATACTTTAGTTTTCAACTATTTTATTGAAGAAGGTGTGATTGAAAGCAATATCACTTTAAGCCGGAAGATAGAAAATAATTAGTCACCCAAACATATGGATCTAACTCCCTATCCTCTAAAAGACGTGTGAGATGCCTATTAACAATGATTTGAGAGCCTGCAACGAATCCTCATTTGCATTGTAAGTGACATTGGTATGCAAAGCCATCTTGAGCTCTTGAAAAGCATTTTGGCTCTACCTCAAAATTACTTGCAATCACCAAACTAATGAACTTTGAGATGACCTCATTCATCTCCATACCACACTTTGATTTCTCCATTGTCCTATCTAGTTTTAGTGAGTCAAAAATTGAGAAAGAAATAAATGAATAATGATGCCGATTGAGCATATATGCCCTCTTATACACAATAACCCCGTCCTCTCAACGAGTGGCGGATTATCCTTTGTCTCTTAACTACATGAGCTAAGTGAACACAAGCTTTCTACCTGCAAAACTTATATATACGCTATTAAAATTGAAATTAATTAAGTGCAACTACTAGAAACAAAGTTCTTCTCCAATGGATCTTCGTTTAGAGATTTGAAGTATACTCACCTTTTTGGTAACCAAACTTGTCAAAGTCCAAGATTTTGATTTATTGTCACTACGTCGTCATATTTACAATGGATAATATGTAGACTTATTCCAATCCCTTTGTAACTCTTTCGATATTTGATTGGTATTGAGAAGGTTTGTGGGGGGGGGTACGGGCTTTGAAAGTTAACGAAAATCCTTCCATAAGGATTCAAGCCAAGGTAGAACTCCAAAAAAAGAACTTTCAAAAGATTTTAACTTGGAACATATAAAACTAGTTGTATTCCATGTATTTTTTAGGTGTAAAAAGGAAAGCAACTAAGAACTACATATGCAAAAAAACTTAAGAATATGAGCCTTTCAACATGCTCACATGTTCTAAGATCCATACAACAATACTCTTAGCTCCAACAACACAGAGACAAAAACAAACATAATCCAAAATGCCATCCAAAACAAAATTGCCTAAAACTTCCGACCTATAAATCCGGTTCAAAAACTACGGAAATATTTGACTTCAAATGTGCTTAATTAGTTGGTTTAGGCCGCAATGGGGCTCCACCCCACAGTGCCCTCCTCGGGTACAAGAAGTTACCATAGAGTTGGGCCCCATTGCGGCCCAATTTTGGGGAATATCCCTCTCGGAACGAGAGGGTTACTTTTGTGAAGTTAGGCCACAATAGGGCCCCACCCCACGGTGGACGTCTCGGAAACGAGAAGGTCAGCATGAATTGGGCCACATTGTGGCCGAACTTCAGGGATGTCACCCTCTCGTTCCAAGAAGGTCATTTCCTAGAGTTGGGCCGCAATGAGATACTATCCCATAGCATTCCTCTCGAATTTTTTTTATTTATATTTTTCAAAAATTTTGGCATCACATATGAAAACCAACTTACTTCATCTTCAGTTAGTGCTCATTGCGGCCCAACTTCACGAAAGTAACCCTCTCGGAACAAGAAGGTGACATCCCTGAAGTTAAGCCGCAACAGGGCCCAATTCATGGTTACCCTCTCGTTTCCGAGACGTGCACCGTGGGGAAGGGCCCCATTGTGACCCAACTTCAAGGAAGTAATCTTCTCGTTCCGAGAGGGGTATTCCCCAAAGTTGGTCCGCAATGGAGCCCAACTCTATGTGACTTCTTGTACCCGAGGAGGGCACCGTAGGGTGGGGCCCCATTGCGGCCTAACTTCAAAGATGTCACCCTCTCGTTCCGAGAGGGAGACATACCGAGAGTTGGGCCACAATGAAGTATTGTCCCATAGCGTTCCTCACGGATTTTTTAAATTTTTTTTCAAAATTTTTGGCATCACGTATCAAAACCAACTATTTAGGCTCTTCTGAATCCAAATCTATCCTTGGATTTGAAATCAGAGTCCTATTTTGGAAGTTAGAGGGAACAAGATTTTTGGTGAGAATTCAAAAAAAATTTTGTACTTGTTTTCAAAGTATTTTTGAATGTGTACGTCTCGTTTCCAAGGGGGTCATTTGTGGAGCTTCGGCCGACTTTTTTTTTTTTTTTTTTCAAAATATTTGGCATCACATATCAAAACCAACTAAGTACGCACTTCTGAATCCAAATCTATCCTTGGATTTGGAATCGGAGTTCTATTTCGGAAGTTAGAGGCAGCGTTCGGGGAGAATTTGAGCTGAAGCAGCTTTAATCCTCCATTTTAAAACTTCAACCGGCCATTGTTTGGATTCAACCGGCCATGGCTTGTTGCCTTTAACTTGCACCGGTTTTTTGCCTTTGGTTTTTAATTAGAACTGGTAAATTACCTCTAAATTGCAATTTGAATCGGTCAAAAACCTATTGATTCTTAGATAAACCGGTTTTCCAATGTACTAAAATGATATCGATTGGCAACATACTACGTAGTACGTAACTACAACATGTAATGGTCAACATACTACAACAATCATATCAACCACAATAATTTATCCATGGTAGGAATTGAACCTGAAATTATCCATCAACCCGTTGATGGCCATGGATTTACTCTTCTATCATACCTAGGTCTTAAATCAGCTCACAAAGGTAAGGCCACAGCATGATAAAGGAGTAATCTACCATACAATACTACATGCAAAAAAACTAATCACACATTAGAATCAAAATCAGAGATATCTTCTTCACCTTGAAGAGGTGGACGGCCTGAAAGGTATTTTTCTGGATGAGAAAATAACCATCTAAACTTTGTGGAGTTCCTCCACAAAGCAATGGCCTCCATTAGTACATTATCAAGATCACCACTGACATCTTCCATAGCAACACGCATAATACACTCTAAATGTTTTGTGTCTAATTTATTGCGGCTTTTAGTCTTGATACAATTTTGAATTGAAAAAGCACGCTCACATTGAGCGGTACTAACACATTGGACTCTAGCAATATCAGCAAGAATACTAAGATTATCATATTTACCACGAAGAGATTGATTCCAATTTATGACAGACCATACATCATTAAAACTTTTATCACGCCATTCCGTGGAAGCTTGAACTTTAAAGGCAAAAAACTCTCTTCTAATAGCATCAATATTCACCAAAGCACGAAAATCTTTCCCATCAATTCTTTTATCGTTACCAAAATGATCACAAAGTCTTTCAAGCTCTGGAACACCCCAATTAGCCATACCAACTTGTCTTGAGGGCAATTCAACAGGATTTAGAACTTTAAAACAACTAACAAGGTCATTATCTTTAAAACGATTTTCTAACCCTTTGCAAATCTCCTCAGCAAAAGATACTTGAAAAAGGATAGCTTCGGTTAAATCAGCTCCAGTTCTATCCCTAATCATAAGTATATCATGAAATTTATTTCCCCTAATTTCAGAAGATAACCTCCTCAAATACCCACCTGGAGGGCCAAATTCAGGGATTATGTGGTAACCGGTCTCTTCATTAGAGGTGGATACATTTAAATCAGTAGATTCAGCAATAAATAACATTTTGATAGATGTAATTTCAACTTTAACCAAAGCACCAACACTGCTGATATCTACAAACTTGTATTGGAAAATTTTGCTCAAAATTGACAAGCTATGTAAAATGTCAGCCAAGAAATACAAACAATAAATATGTTTAAAATTCCTTAATCGAGTGAAAATTGAGTCATTATTCCCATCACCATTATCAACATTTTGAAAATAAGTTAAGACACTTTCTAAGGTATCACACAAAGTGGTATTTGATTGCCACCTAGACAACCATCGAATTTTTTGATATCTCTTTAATGATTTTTGTGCATCATTTAATTCTCTTTGTAATTCAGCAAGTTTACATTTAGCCTTTGTGGATCTTTTAAAATGGGCTGCGGTATCATTTATCAAAGTATCAATCAAGGTTGATAAAATTTTGCAAGGTCCACTTTTAGCAGCATCCAATGAGGCAAGATTTGTCCTATGTGCAACACAATGGATACTCAGTAGAAATGGATTTACCTTGCTTTTCAGACGTGCTGCCACTCCAGTGCAATTTCCGGTCATCACAACAG
Source organism: Bryoerythrophyllum caledonicum (assembly GCA_963971425.1). Lineage (NCBI taxonomy): Eukaryota > Viridiplantae > Streptophyta > Bryopsida > Pottiales > Pottiaceae > Bryoerythrophyllum > Bryoerythrophyllum caledonicum. The sequence continues at coordinate 19,450,071 of OZ020520.1, read as the reverse complement.
CTCCATCTGAACCAAACCCAACAAATCTATCCAAATCCAATCCCCTCTGCTTGAAACATGTTAATAATAAATCATAAATAATACCAGCATCCTTTTTTCCTTCGGGGATGTGAAGCAAGCCAAGAAAACCACAAACAGGCACACCATCTTCCAGAAAGGTTGCAAATACAACTAAATGATCTACTACAGAAATATCTGTAGATTCATCAATCATAATGCCAAAAAATTGTGAGTCTCTAATTCTATCAAGCATTTTTCTTTGAAGAACACTAGATATAGAGACTACCATGTCCGCACAAGCTTTATCATCATGATACAACTTATTAGTTATTGTAGCATTTACTGACAACAACAATTGGCACAAAGAAGTGAACTTACTAAATGGAATAAGCTCTTTACCCACATAGTAGGCAGTTTTAAAAAGAGACATCAGCGCCTCATCACAGGTTCTTGTAGTTTGTGATACAATCTTCTCCATTCTTTTGCTTCCACTTTGTGCTGCCCACGCCAATTTCTTGTGCTCCCCCGTGTTGGCATGATCATGAAGGGCTGAAGCCTTGAAATTTGTGGACCCCAATGTTGCAAATGCACCCTTACCTCCACATTCTTTACAAATGATACAATACATTACTCCTAGTTCATTATTAAATTGCAACCAATCATAACCTTGCAACCACTTTTCTTTCCATAACAACCTAGCAGCTGTGATTTTGTTGTTAGCACTTGATGAGTTAGAGTTACTTGAACTTTGGGCATTTACAACATGAACTAGTTCTAATGTTGGTTCTAATGTTCTTTGATAAAATCCAGCCAAAGTCCTCTGTCATTTGTTGGCTGCCATTTAGACCTGAAAATTACAAAGACCACATAATATTAGCAAGAAAAATACAACAAACCTAGCAACAAAAGATCAATTCAAGCGCATGAACATAACAACAACTCAACCATAAAAATTAAACATAACAACAAGAACTCAAGAATTTCAGCAGTGAAAAAAGATCACAACAGTAACAAATCAACACATCCAACAAAAAAACCATACATATCATCATTCCAACAACATTTCAATCATCCCCATAACATATAAATAAAAGCAATAGCAAAAAAACAAACATACACACCAAAAATTATCACAGACCATTATAACGACGCTCAACATCAATTTATAATTACAACAACAACAAAAACAAACACAACCAGCAAGAAAACGACATACATATCATCATTATGAATATGAGACATACCTGATGTAGTGATCCGCCACGACAATATTTGAAGCCGTCACGATGGCGATAGCAATGACGAAGAGCTTGCACTCCAGAAGCAATATGATCAGCGTCGGCACCTCCGATTGACGTTCGAGAACAACAACTGCAGCAAACAAGAACAGCAGAAGAGTTGCCAATGTCAGAGCAGCAACAAAAAAGAAGGTGCCAAAGGTTGAAACCCTAATCACCTAACCACCCTAAAAACTCTTAACAAGACTGGAACTAGCGACACCCTGAAAACTCCTAGGAAGTATGGAACTAGCAAGAGGCGAGAGTGGAGAGGGGCCAAACCTGGAGAGAGCCAATACACAACGTACAACAGAGCTCACAGAGTGACGGAGAAAGGCGTTCAAACTTCAGCGACGAATCACGATGCGGGTAGTGGAGGCGGGGCGTGAGTAGCGCAACATGAGCAGTGCTGTGTGGAGTAAGCGGCGCAGCGTGATCGCCGTGATGTGTGCAGCGTGAGCACTTGTGGACATGGACGTTGAAAGCAACGAGACTGAGGGCTTGACCGCACTACGAGGCGAGACCACTGAGGACCGGGACGTTGAAAGCAACGAGACTGAGGCGAGACTGTGAGACTGAGGCAAGAGTCAAGATTGAGCAGCGAGCTGCGAGATTGAGGCAAATCGGGACCTGCGAGGAGAGACTGCGCTACGAGGAGGGGCCCGTTGGCGGGCTGGGCTGCGCCGCTGCAGGGCAGGCTGGGTCGGGAGTCGGGACTCGGGAGAGGCAAGCCGCAGGCAGGGCCAGCCCAGGCCGTTGGAATTG